>CM062818.1:1346136276-1346708873 GCA_031772625.1 Pinus tabuliformis | reverse complement strand
ACATTCACTTTCGCCTGCGTCCTTCTAAAATCATCAAGTAGACTTTTCAACCACATTTCCTCTTTACAAGCATATGAAGTAGCTATATACTCTTCTTCAATAGTGGACAACACTGATCCAACCAAACTTCTTAAGGAATTTTACAATTAATTGCAACTAAAGGTGATTTTTTTACCAAATAAAAAGTAATAGATACTTCTTCTTCCCACAACTCCTTCTACAGGTTAGCATTATTGATCATGATTCTATCTCTCTCCATAAGAGTCTGATTCATACGTTTAATAACACCATTTCACTGAGGAGTATATACATTAGTTTTATGTCTAACAATCCCTTCATCCTTGCAATATTGTTCAAATTGTAATGAAGTAAAGTCACTGACATTGTCAGTTCTTAAAAATTTAATTGATTTTCCTATTTTCTTTTCAACCATAGATTTAATTTTTTTAAAGACATTAAATACATCAGCTTTTCTTTTTAACATATATACAGATAATTTCCTAGAATAATCATCAATAAATGTTACGAAGTAAGATGCGCCTGCATAAGATATTGTAGGAGATGTCCCTAAAAATCAGAATGAATATAGTCCAAAATTCATTTACTATTATGATTTCTAGTTTTAAATTTTTGTTTACATTGTTTTCCATATACAAAATGTTTGAAAAAATCCAAACTCAATGATTTCAAATTAGGAAGTAATTTGCAATTCATCAGTAATTGAAATCCCTTTTCGCTCATGTGGCCAAACCATTGATGACATAGGTGAGTATCTTCTTCTTCCTTCTCATATATAATTGATGTCTCACTAACCTGATTACTTACTTTAAGTCTGTAAAGGTTTTTGATCTTCTCCGCCTTCATAACAACCATAGCGCCATTTGAAACTTTCAGCGCTCCACCTTGACCTGTAAACTTGTAACCTTCCACGTCCAATAGTCCCAAGGAAATCAAATTCTTTCTCAACTGAGTTACATGTCTAACATCAGTGAATGTTCTAACAGTATCATCATACATTTTAATTCTAACATTTCCCATCCCAACAGTTTGACAATATACATTATTACCTAGAAACATAGAACTACCATTCACATCTTGATATGAAAGGAACCAAGTTTTTGGTGGACTCATGTGATGAAAAGCACTAGAATCCAACAATCAATTTTCATAATGCTAAGAAACATTGCCAACACACAAAGCCTCATCTACCATACCTAATTCAAGAGATAAAACTTCATCAATCATACTTGACTCAACTTGATTTGCTTCCTTCTTTAGGTTTTTAACAGTCTCCTTTCTTTTTCAACAATTTTTCTTGAGATGCCATATTTTGTTGCAATACCAACATTTGAATTTACACTCCTTTTCTTTTGATTTTTATCTAGAAGAAATTCTTGGTTTCTCCTTTCTTTCCTTAGGCCGACCTCTCGCTATCATGGCTTCTAGCATAGAAGTTTCAATGCTGAAGACTTCCTTTGTACTTCTTCAAATAACAGAGCTCCTACAACATAATCAAATTGTAAAGATTTAATTGTTCTCAAACTGATAGAAGTCAAAAAGTGATCCCAAGACTGAGGCAAGGAACATAACAAGGTAATAACTTTATCATCTTCTTTAAATTTAACATTCATATCTAACAATTGGAAAATAAATGTATTAAATACATTTTAAGCATTTTGGAATTATAGTACCCACCTTCATTCGAATGATATACAAATCCATCTTCAAATAGATTCTATTGGTTAAAGACATAGTCACATACAATGTTTCCAACTTTACCCACAAACCTGCCGCTAAGGTTTCTTCAACAATGTGTAAGAGAACTTCATCCGCAAAGCATAGCTTGATGGTACTAAAATCTCAGGGATCCAAGTCCTACCAGTCCAAATATGTCATGCCAACAAGTTTATTTGTAACCCCATCTAATGCTTTGTGAAACCATTTTTGCACCAACAAATCCCATACTTTCAGTTTCCACAATGCAAAATTGTTCTTACTAGTGAACTTCTCCATCTGTAACTTAGCAATAGTCATTTTGGAAATTTCTTCCTACATGGGATATTTAAAAAAAAATCCTTTATTAATGACTAGATTCCTTCAAAAAATTATGTTAGAGTTTCCTTTCTACTTTCAACTAGGATTTACAACTGCTTCTGGCTTTTAGAATTTCCAAATAATTTTTCTGCTTTAAAAAAAAAAAACTACTTCCCCTTCCTTTTTACAGAAATTCAAACCCGCAACTTTTCCTTTAGAAACCCCACTTCAATTTCATTGTTTGTTCACAAAAAAACAATTGTCAACAACAAAATAAATGCAAATAATATTAAAAATACTTGTTCTTTATGCAAGTCATGGCTAGGGTTTCAAAAAATATATACGCTTCCTTTAGTGACTACTTTGGTATGCTTCCAAAGATTTAAATTATATAAACACTTCCTCGGCATGGCCTGCTTTATTTTTTCAGTAAACGTTGGGGCTATCTCTCCTTCTCGGCTTTCTTTTTTCAATCAATGATGGGGTTGTCTCTCCTTCTTGGCTTTCTTTTTCAGTCAACGATGGGGATGTCTCTCCTTGTCAGATTTGTTTTTCAACTAGTGGCAATGTTGTCTCTCCTTCTCAACGTCAGTCTATTGTACACATAATCTTCCCTTTAAGACTGCAGTCAACAAACTATCACGACTAAAAAAAATTGACGGCTTACGACTTTTCCCCGATAGGGTCAGCGAAAGAATTCAACAGATTTTGGCCAAAGTCTTCATCTACATTTTCTCTAGACAAGCATCCTCTTAACTCATTATGTAGGTTAGAGACAGGGTCTGCTGCTCCTCCAGGGATTGCAGCCTCCAGACAGGGTCACTTTACTTTGCTCCAGACAGGATCATGTCGCAGAATTTAGTGGTGGTGGCTCTGTTCTGCTCATTCACTCCTCTGCTCTTGGCTACATGAAACTTTAAAAAATAATTTAACCTGGTGGGTTAGAATTCAATGAGTGCAAAAAAATGGCAGTGGATCTACTCTTGAATGCACGAAAATTTAAAAAAAAACAATGTGACCTTGTGGGCCATGGTTCGTATGTGACTTAGGCGGCTCTAGGGCTGCATGAAATTTAAAAAAAGAATGACTATTCCTCTCCGACCTTCGACGGTAGACAAACTTAACAAGAGACACCTCACAGTCCTCACAACAAAGCTCTGATACAACTTGTTGGTATTTTGAGCTCATTAACATTTAAATATGAAAGTAATTCTTAAGAAATAGAAACTAAATCACACAACAAGAAACAAAATAATTTACGTAGTTAAACCCTCACAGTGTGTCAAGGAAACCTCCATGGGGCAAGGGATTGGAATTCTTATTTCTCTAAAGTCAAGAATGACTCTCCAGTGTTACATCAAGCCTCTCGGGCAAACAACATTTTAATACAAGGACTCCATTACATAACTCCCTATAGTTACACAACCGCCTGAATGGTAAAACCATAATTACATTTTAACATTGATTTTAATAATTGTCATTCTTAACATTGGGATAGCTTTTAGGTGGTCATAGAAAGGAATTCAAGGCAATTTTTTGCTATATTTCCTTGTAGTAACACTTAAAAGGCTAGCTTTGGGAAGAAATGATTGTTTTTATTACACCAATTAGAGTATAAGTTTGATGGGAATGCCTACCTACCAAGTAATTTTTTATGATGGGTCTCTTTTTCAAATTGCGCTTCATATGATATTTTATATATATTCACGTTTGTCATTTACATGTTATTATTGTATCTATTTTATTAGAACATTTTTTTTGTTGATTTAAGATTTGTGTTCTATTTTATCAATTATAGGTTGACCATAAAAAAATATAACGTGGATATACACATTAAATAATGAACATATTGAACCACATTCCTTACTGTTAAAGTAGCTAATGATTTAGGGAAATTATGTATAGTCATTTTTAGGTAATTTCAAAGCTTCTGCAAGTTATGTTGAATTATTCTACAAAAGCTTTCAATTAGCATGCTCACACCCATTAGCTATAATGTATTTTGAAGAGGAAAAATTGATCTCACTGTTCAACATGATGAGTTGGATTGAAGAATAACATTATTAAAAAAATAAATATTGAACCTACTTTTACTTTTAAAAAGTGATTTGGGAGGATTCTAATATTTCAAGAAATAATAATATATATGGTATATGTTTTGAATAAATTCATGATTCTTTAACAAGTAAAGATGGAATTGTATAGCAAGCATCTCCAGATTTGAAAATCTCAAACCTAGTCATGTTCATATTCAATTATGAATTTATGGAATGCATAAGAGCCATGGTAATTTTCCATTTGAGACTTCCATTTCAACCCACTAAATAGATGCATTTTATATACATTGGGATCTATCATGAGCATGCTAACACTGAACAAACTTCATGAAAACTCTCAAAATCAAGCAAAAAAATGGTTATGTCACTTTTACTATTTTTATTGAACAACTAAAAGACCCTTCAATCTAATTATTTTATTTAAATAAATTTTTTATATAGCACCAACATGGCCCATGGATGAGCCCCTTAGTTTCAACATTCGAGTTTAGGGTGCATGTTGTGGGATTTCATTATGTGAGTTAGGACAAAGACAAACTTTTCTTTGCATGCTCAAAAACCCATAATCAATGGTAGTGAATGCACAATTTGTGTTTATCTTAGAGTGTATAAATATATAAATATAAAGCAATAGGTGCTTATCTTGGAGTTCCATATTGTGTCGAACTACCTTTGTTTTCTTTAATTTGAAATTACTTCTAAAATATAGAGTCATAAATATATATGTAGTAGATATCTTTTTCTCTATCATACACATATTAAAAAAAACTTTAAAATATATAAATAAATTAATATCACACTCATCAAATAACTATATTGAAAAATAAATATTTGTTAGATTTTTAAATTACCCTAATTAATAACACTAATAAACATATCTATATTACAAAGATGATGCTCTATCTTATATTTTTTTTTATTACAAATGTTACACGTCTCTGCAAGATTTAATAAAGAAAAATAATTTTTGTCGTCACTATTTAATTAAAAATCTCTGATTAATTAAAAGTTATAATTAAACTATTAAATTACTTTTATTTGCAATTTGTCTTATTAACTTATTTATGTTCATGATTTATTATTGAATTAAAAACGAACCAACAAATAAATATTGCTTCTATGGTACAATACACACTTAGAGAATATAAAAGAAATATTGATACTGCTATGTCATGAAAAAATTTAACTTAATAATAAAGTTTAAAAATATATATAAATTCATTTTAAAATAAACTTTTTGTGATTAGAATTAAATTTAAAAAAATCAATATTATCATATTTAAATAATAATAATAATAAAATTATAACGTAAATAAAAAGAAAGTTTACCATTGCTACCATTCTAAAAATTTAATCGCATAATCTATAATTAAAATAAACATAAGCTAATTATAATAATAAGTTCCGTAAAACATTCGATGCATGACTTTGGCCCGCTTGATATTATTTTAAATTCAAAGCACCATTGCATTTGTTATCGCAAAAGGAAAGCTTGCTAAAAATTTAATCGCATAATCTATAATTAAAATAAACATAAGCTAATTATAATAATAAGTTCCTTAAAACATTCGATCCATGACTTTGGCCCACTTGATATTATTTTAAATTCAAAGCACCATTGCATTTATTCTTGCAATAATTTGGCCTTGACGAACACGAAGCTCGGATTACATGAAACATAGTTTACGAGAAAATTATTAAATTTAGCTAAATTTTTGACCTAGGATTACAGATTACTGGACATAATTAATAAATTTAGCTAAATTTTTGTAGTGCTTCCATTAATAAATTTAGCTAAATTTTTAAATTTGGTATTAGAAGTAGTGCTTCCATGTCATGGGTAAGTCTGTTGAGATAAAAAAGTGTTGATTCATATATAATGAGTTGGAGTCATGATTTATAAGTGACTAATTGTTAAGTGCTATATATTGTAATTGTTGAGATCAATAATAAAATAATGTGTGATTGATTTGTGTGGTGTGAAACTATTGCCTCTCATTGCTCTATTTAAATTTTTATCACTCCGGATATGTAATTAACATAAATTTAATCTCAATATCATATTTGATTAGCATCAACCAAAATCATAATCAACAATATGATACTTGAGTTGACATTTTTTTTATATGGACAAAAATGAAAATAATGAGCAATACAATAATATTGGGCAAAGTAGAACACTTGTGAGAGTATTGCAAATCTATTCCAAATACCAAAAACAATATGAGAGCTGAATTGACCTTTTCTTCTTTAGCTTAAAAAAAAAATAATGAACAGCGAAATAAAACACCAATAAAACTATTACAAATCGATTCCAAATATCTAAAATCTAAACAACAAAACTTCGAAAATTAAAATTAATGATGAAACTTGTATCTTCCTATACCGTACGAATTTACGCGTGAGAAATTGAACAACAATAACTTATATATTTAGATCTCATAAACTGAACATCTCTCATTTCTTTGCAAAGTGAACTACATATTTTGGAAGTAAGTATTCCGCCTTCTTAAAGACCAGGACTTCTGGGGTTTCCCCATTGCTGTAATCTTTGCCTGCCTCGCCAAGTAAAGCAATAGATAGAAGCATCATCCTTTCGGGTCCGCTATAGTGAAGTGATATAGTCGGATCCAAAGCAGTGTATACCCCACTTCCACAGGAAAGTCCATTCCGCACCCCCACGCCTTCGCCGCCGATCTTAAATCCTTCTTCTATGATCTTCTCAATCGCATCTCTGCTTGTTCCATGAAAAACCAGCCTCTCTTCCACACTTGTTTTTCTTCTACCAAATTCTTCCTTTGCTCTCTCGTATCGCCTTAACAACGTTTTATTTATAATTAATTCCACCATCACTACCTGCAACACAAATAATATATTCCATTGTATAGATATGCAATGGAAGAGGAAGGGGGTAATTTGAAGAAATAATCAAGAATCCTAAGTCATTCAATCAACTGATTTACCTTGTACAAATTGCTGCTGGTCATTCTAAAAAATTGAGATTCTGCCAGTCGAAAATGATATTCTGCAGGACTATCCCCACAAAAAGTAGGAGACAATTTGTATTGGATTCTCGTTAAGTTCTGATCAGCCAAGGTTTGGGAGGGCTGCATGGCTGCCGGATCAAAAATCGGGTTGTTATAATGTCGCGCAATTTCTTCTTTTAAAATTTTCAAGTTTGAATTAAGTCTCTCCTGTTTGCGTTTTCTTTCCTCCTCTGTAACACACACACATATATAAAGAGTTGATCATAGACGGAAACAAATAAGAAACCATAACACACTTACAAGTTAAGCACAATCTAACTATATAGAAATAGCATATGGCAGCTTGAATCTCAATCTTACCCTCACGCTTGCGGCCTTCTTCCTCTTCCTTCAATTTGATCAACCTTGCCGCCTCCTGCCTTCGATAATATTCCATTTTTCTGCGCATCTCTCTTTCCTGCTTCCTAATTGCTCGGACCTCTGCAACCCTCTCTTCTCTTTCTCTCTTCAGTCTCTCAAACTCTCCCTCACGATGGCTGACTACTTGATTGTGAAAGACATTCTGCGTTATCAAAACAAACCCAAATAAGTCAGTCCGTCCGTCCGTCGCACTGGAAAAACATAAAATAGCTCACCTCCTGCCATGATGGTTAGGAAATTTAAAAAATGCAAAACACTACCTTGTCGCTCAACATTCGTATAAGCCTATTCTTCTGCGCAACATCTGCAACGTGTTGTTGTCTGCTCTCTTCAATTCCTTGCTGTCATTGCACAAACTTGTATTATATTAAAAAGAGCCCCACCCCACCCGTGCAGATTAAAAGGCTAAAAATTGCAGAAGCAATTCAGTCTTAAATAATCCAATATTCTCAAACTTGGTAATATTAATGTTGGACTGGGAAAGTCAAGATCATGCATTGCTCACCTGTTGTAGCTGTTGGAAGAAAATTTCATCATCTACCAAGTGTTTTTGATAGGCCGCTTCAATCAGACGGACTTCTTCTTCTCTTTTGGCCCTCTCCAAGTAATCAGAAGGCCTACGAGAAGATTGCTGTCCTCCGGAAGTTTGATCTCCAGCTTGAGATTCATCACCCTTGTTGTGCCTAAAGCCCCTCTGCAACCGTCTATGGTTCTCTCTATAATAACGTTGAAATGTAGCCCCTTCGTCTTCCACGATCGCCAAACTGGATTAAATGTTACGTATAAATTCGGCCAGCGAATCCGATTCACTAGCATGTTCCGATGTAAATTCGTGTTTTCTAAGCACTCTTTATATCGCTGGTCTCTTGGATTTAAAGATCGGATCTCAATTTTTCCAATGACATTTAATTAACCGATTGCATCGGATATACATTTTACACCTATAAACTTTTCTCGAGTAATGAATGAATGGAGGTCTGCTTTGCCTTAATTATCAGCTTTAACTTCATTCACAGGCAAAAGCTGAATTGATGGGCGCATCCACTTTTCTTATGCGCTGCGGAAGATTGCAGTTGGGCGCCGACACCCTAAATCCATTCACATCACGTTGATGGATGAGCAAGATTGTGTAATATTTGCTGTTTTGAAAATGGGCAAACATTATCCTAACTTACTTTCTTGGGAATTATGAACAATATGGGAGTTAAAGTTGATGGGTAGAATTATTTTACAGTTTAGTATGAGGGTTAATCGCATTTTGTTTTTTAAAAAATATATAGAAAAATAATGTGTTTTATAATAAAAAAAATGAGAATATTGTAAAATAATTAGAAGTAAAAAATTTACTAATTATATGTTTAAATTTTAAATTTTTCAAAAATATTTCAACCAGAACTTATATATAAATTGTTTGAACATCTATGTTAATTAATTTATGTCCATTTCAATTTCATATATATTTATAAATTGAAAAAAAAATTAAGTTTTTAGGGTTAAAATTTTTAATTGGTCTTATTTTATTTAGCCTTAAAATTAAGATTTAAGCAATGAAAAAAAATAAGTTATTTTTTACATTCCAAAAACATTTGCTAGTAAAAGTTTTGATCCTTCTGGTCTTATATTAAATCAGTGATTAAAATATATCTATACTAATTCAGTGAAAATGGCATAAATTTGATCAATAATTAAAATAATTAAAATAAATCTATACTGATTCACTAGCAAGGACTTTAAAATTAAGTTTAAAAATCTAGCGAAGTTTATGGGCATTGCTGGTCTTTGGATTTAAAAATCGGATCTACATTTTTCCTTAGAAAGGCATTTCCTTCCAATTAACCTATCCCATGTGAAAATCGGATCTACATTTTACACATATAATGTCACCACTGATAATTATCAAATTTTCTTGAGTTATTGGCCGATAATATTTAATTAACAGATTGCTTGTGAGAATCAGATAAGATTTTATCACCACTGATAATTATCGGCTTTTCTTGAGTTACTGGTCGATAATAGTTAATTAACAGATTGTTTGTGAGAATCAGATCTAGATTTTATCCGTGCAGTGATGTAGATTTTATCCGTGCAGTGTAATGGTGAATAGTGGTCTCTCTCGCCTTAATTATCAGCGTACTTCACTCACATGCCAAAGCCAAATTAATGGGCGCATCCATCTTTCTTAGTCGCTGCGTGTGAGCTGCGGAAGATTGCAGAATGATGCATATGTCATGTCATCCGAAAAATAAAATTTTCTGTGTATATAAAATCGTCGAGTCTAGTAGTGAGGTCTTCTAACAATCTCAGAGACCACTGAACCAAGATGCTGGCGTACTCCCATGCAGGAATAGAGCTGCTGCTAATATTAATTTCTCTCTTTAATGCCCTATCTGGTGTTTTCGGTGTTCGAACAAATTCTGGTTTGTGTTATAGATATATGATCATCTCGTATGTATTATTGGTGTCGCGGCCATTGATGCCAAGGTTTCATGGGAGGTTGTAAGGTACAACGCATTGTTGTGTGCATTAGCGTGACATATTTCTGGGATTTCTTGGTAATTTTGAGTGTGTTGGATTGGTCATTCTAACCGTACACAAATTTACAGGGATGATTAATTACTAGATACAATGAAGATATGAAAATAAAGATAGTACTAAAAGATGGTGACGAGAGCATCATCAAATATTAAAGGATGAGAGACAATTAAGGTAAAGTTTGTGTGAGTTTGTAGAGTAAATTTACGATGATGGTGTATTATGTGAATCACACATATATTAGTAACCAAGTATGATGTTTTGTAGTGGTCTTTGGAAATTATGTACCTGGTAACTCTATGAGTTGGAGTGTGTAATGTAAGCTTGATGACGGATATGTACCCCATAAAGTTCATGGTAACCTTAAAACCACTTTGACAACGTAGGTTTATGGTAAACTAGAAACCACTCTCACACCACTTGTGAAAGTGTATGTAAGTGCAGGGGTTTGTGGTAAGTCGGAAACCACTTTACAGTTTGGGTTTGTGGTAAGCCAGAGACCACAAGTTTGAGAATGAAGTTTGGAGATTTACAGGTACAAGTACAGGTATGCAGATAATGGCTTATTGAACCATGTACACGGAGGACATCTTACTAGACTGGTCAGAAGTTGTACTTAGGTATGCAGATAATGATTTATTGAACCATGTACACATAGGACATCTTACTAGACTGACAGTACTCATGCATTATGGTAGATGGTTGGCTTATTGAACCATGTACATGGAGGACATCTTACTAGACTGGTTTTTGCATAAGTCGTACTTAGGTATGCAGATAATGGTTTATTGAACCATGTACACGAGGACATCTTATTAGACTAACCGTACTCATGCATTCGGGTAGATGGTTGTTCCTTTATATAGACTTGGACATATTTATTTTTTGTACCATGTTTGTAAACACGTGGACCACATTTACACTTTTCTGATTTATATGAAGAGAAGTAGTCATTAAAGGAGGGACTTGGAAAATATAATTCCTAATTGTCTTTGGTGTACTCATCAATTCTAGAATGAGTATGTTCCTATTAGTTGGGAGTTTGTTGAGATCCAGTTGGATGAGATATTCTCTCTAACTAGTGAGCTTCCTAGATTGGTGTGTAGTTGACATATTCACTCAACCAAAATATTGTATGTCCAAGATAATAACTTAAGGTATTTATATTGTATTATTATTTTCATATGAATACAGCTCTTAGTGCATTTAGAAAATCTTTGTTTTTATATATATATATATATATATATATATAAAACAAAGATTTTCTAAATGCACTAAGGGTTGTATTCACATGAAAATAATATATATATATATATATTCCAAAATCATTTAAACAATTAAGATTATTGTGGCAAAAAAAGAGATAAATTTTTATGTTATGTAAACATATTGTATCGTTCATATTACATAAAATAAAAATAAATTAAATAAAAAAATGCAATTGAAGTAAAACAAGCAATTTATATAGGCATTTTTTGGGTTCCGTGTTTTGATAACCCATGGTTTTTTCCATGGTATTAGTTATGAGCAAGTCTATTTAAACGCATTAAAATAAAATTGAAGTAAAACAAGCAATTTACATAGGTAGTATTTGGGCTCCATGTTTTGATAACCCATGGTTTTGTCCATGGTATTAGTTATGATCAAGTCTATTTAAAGGCGTTAGGAAATCCAATATGAAATGCAAGAGTACAAGCATAAATCCATTTAACTTTGGACTTATCCCTCTGGACACTTGGTATATCTTAATTTAAGATGAATCTAAGATGGTATATTAAGATACGTGGGATTATTGATTAAAGTATTCTTTAAATTATTACTTTCTCATAAATTTTCATATATTTATAATAACCTTTTAATTTAATTTTTATTGATAATTTATTTTATTTATATGTTATATAACTAAATATTGCTATTTATCCTTTCAATATTATTAAATTATGAAAAAAAAATATATAAAAGCATATTAATAATTCAACAATGTAGTTAATTTATATTATTTAATCGGTTGCAATAAGTTAATAAGTTTTTATAATTTTATAATTTATGTTTATTATAATGTTTTTGGTTTTATAAAACTCAAATTTTAATGTTTATTTCACTAAATAATCATTAACAATTTTGTACAATATATATTTAGATTTTTTTTTAACCACACGCATAGGTGAATACACATATATACTATTATGCAATTTCGTGTAATAATATATAATTCCATATATTTGCTCACTTAAAAAAGTATTATATTACATTTTCCATCCAATAGTATTTTGAATGATATTTTTTCTCGTTGAAATTCAATCTCCACTGATATCAATTAATTTAATTTAAATAGATATTAATTTAATTTAAATAAATATTTTATATATTTGTAAAGAAGATATTTTCTTTAATTTGATTTTTAATATTTAAAATTATAAATAATAAAAATATTTCTATAATAAAAAATTAAATCTAATGTTAATTTAACGTAGCCATGTTAATCATGTAATATTGGTATATACAAATAGTCAATACACAAAACTATGTTAATTAATAAAGAGTAAAGTATAAATAGGATGTATGTTTAGGGTTGGTTTATGCCAAAAGTTTTATATTTAGATTAAGTTGCAACGACTTTGAAGTGTATCAAGAAGAGTACATGGGGAACCCAAAAAAATCATAATTATTGAAAATAAGTCTGTTCAAAATATAAGACTTGATTTAAGCAAAAGGATCTTGATTGCATTGAGAAAGAGTATACATTGAGGGTCACTCATACTTTATCCTTCACTGGACTAGTTTTGTTGAAAGAGCCTAATTCTATTATTTCCCTCATCCTAGATATCACTCACGGTTTAGGGGATTTAGAAGAGGGTGTCCTCAAATCTCTAGGAAAAAACAAAAAATATTATTTATCTTTAGCCCAATGTTAAGAAAATTCATAAATCATGATGGGAAAACAAAAAATGATTATTGGTGTCATTAGGGCATCTACCTCGCAAAGGGTTTTAGAATCGTAGTTCATCCTCTCCCTTAACTACAGAGGGCTATACACTGCCTCCAAAAGGTTGGCTATCAGGAGACTCATCGAGATTCACTCCCCTCGAATTTTGTTTCTTTGGGAAACTATGATGTAAAGATAAAAAGCTACCCTACTTCTCAAAAGTCCTCTCCCCTCCTAGTCATTATCTTATCAGATACACGTGGTAACTTTGGAGGGAATTTAGTGGAATGCTAGGATATCCTAATAAAATGATCCTCAACTTGGTCAATTCACTTAGGATTAGCCATTTAGATTCAATAAATAAACATTTATCTCCACTTCACTTGATTAAACATATATAGGCCTTATTTAGAAAGGAAACCTTTTTGGCTTAACACTTTGTAGCTTCCTTGTTCTAAAGAGAAAAACTTGATTGTGGGAGGTGGCACAAAAGTAGGGTTTTCAAATTGCACAAAACTAGGGTCTTCAAATTTCACTTCAGTATACATTAACAGACATTTCCAACTTGTGATGCAAGGTAATATGGTGTGTTTACTTACATTGTCTAATTATGCACTCAAATTTGAACTCACTATGTTGGAGTTTCCACATTCCACATTTTTAGGGCTTTCAAATTCTTCAAAGCTAGCGTTTTCAAATTCCACAAAACTAGGGTTTTCAAATTCCACAAAGCTAGGGTTCTCATATTGCACAAAACTAGGGTTTTCAAATTACATAATGATATTTCCTAGTAATGAACATGTACTCCTAAACCATGCCAATCTAGCAATCTCTCCAATGTCTTGATTGGCATCTTGAGCCCTACTAAGACTATATACCTAGGAACACATGTGCATTCCTAAGAACAACCACACATTCTTGTGGGCATGTGTTCTAGATATCCCCGTTTCCACTTTTGGGGTCATCATTCTTGTGCTAGTTCCCTTAGTCGATTCTCACAAGTTTTGTCAAGTATTCATAATCCTTCCCAAGGTCTCATTATACAATTTCTCACAACATTCCTTCATACACTTCATGCTAATTGTTTTCTCATTAGTCTACATAGTTTATTTCTTTTGCCACATATGAAGTCATTGCAACACATGACTTATGTGATTCCACAACCACTTGCCACATGGTTATTCATTTACAATATACCACTATAGTTCTATGTTATTTCATTATGACTATTCCCTATGTTCTCGTTGATTTCTTACAATTGTTTGGGAAACTTACACAGAAACTTAAACATATGTACTTTATGTATCTATTTATTACTCTCTTATGTTCATTTCATAATTATATATTGTTTATGGTTATGAGAAATGCAATATGTTATCATCATTCACTTCTTACAACCCACATTTCTTTATACTTTTTTTTGCATCTTTCCATAGGTTTACTATCCTTTGAGGGGTAAGTTTCTTCCAATTTTGACTTCATTCACATGTACTTTAGGGAACTTTTCCAATACTACTTCTCATTTATAATTTCTCTTAGATCTTGATTATATTATTCTATTTTTTTCATCTATCTCAATGCTTTCAAAGTGAAAAAATTAAAGGAATCAACTTGTAGTGTCATTTTTTTAGTGGGTTCGAGTTTGAAAATTTTGGGTATGATATATTCCAGAGCCATTTTGAGGCATTAAACAATTTTTATTTGGGTAAGAAAATTCTCACTTGTGCAAGATCATCTAGTGCTAAGAGCTTGTATGCAAAACTTAAGCCTCTCACAAGTTGATCTACCATACTTACCACCATGGCACAAGTAGATGTCACATCAATCCCCATTACTCATGCATATGGGGCTAGCCTTGTGTGGACTTTCAAAAAGACTCTAGAAGGTCCAAAATTGTAGCTCTAGTTGAAGTTTGTGAGACTCAAAACTTACCTATAGTTAGCTATTGGGTTATGTTAAATACTAGGCCCATTCGATTTGATTTTTTAATATTTTGTTCCATATTTGCGCAAAGCAACTAGAAGTGGGAAGTTAGAGAGAAACCCAAAGGGGCTTAATATTACATAGCATCTTTAGAAGTTGTAGGTCTTAGATAACTCCATTAAGGGTACCTATTTCTTTGTATCTAAAGCTTTTCCATACTAGAGAATAGAGAGCAAATAAACTTCACCTTCTAGATAGGTTTCTCCCGTAAGGATTTTCCAGAGGAAAAAATGTTCCTATTTTTGTTGGTATGTATATTTATTTTCAGTCTATATCTCTTACATTTTAGCTAATTATATTTAAGCATATAAACAATAAATAAAGAATTTGAAATAAATAAATAAAAGAATTACATTCACAGTAAAAATTTCAACATCTTATCAAATAAATTATGATGAATTGTTCCAATACACAGGGGCTTCACTCAATGAACCTCTGACATATCACATGCATTCATGGCATACCAACCAACAATCTTAATTTGACTACATATTGGAAAATACCTCTAAAAATCACATTATTTAACCCCCTAACAATACAAACCCAATACACCTTCCCAATTTAAAAAACCCCTACTTTCACTAGATATTGTAGGTATCCAATTTTTCATTAACATTTTTTATACCTACCAATATAAAAACCCTCTACCCCCTTTATATGCTCAATATATTATATTATTTTTATCAATATATATCCCCCAATTTGAACGTACATGGTATGGTATTCTCCCCCAGTGAAGCCCCCGTGTTCCAATGGAACATCCATAACAATTTACTGTCATCTCCACATTTTGCCTAAATTATTAGTGCCTTGGAACATCCATAACAATTTACTAGCATCTCCACATTTTGCCTAAATTGTTAGTGCCTTTTTTACTACCACATGTTACTTTAGTCAATTTATCATATTATGTGATTATATATTATTTCATGTTTAATGTTCTTTTCTTCATGTCCATAGTTAGGCTTTTATCACCATTCTTCTCATCTTCAAAATGCAACATCCTCATAGTAAGAAAATCCAATAACCATTAATTGGAAGTTAGGCTCAACAATCATCTTGAATCCATTTTATATTATTATGTGATTGTATATTACTTCATGTTTAATGGTTTTTTTTTAATATTCATAGTTAGATTTTTATTATGATTCTTCACATCTTTACAATGCAATATCCTCAAAGTAAGACAATCTAATAACAATTAATTAGGAGTTAGGCTCATCAATAATATTGAATCCATTTTATATTTGAACCCATCATTCATCTCAACTGGAATTGCATTTGTAAATTATGCCATGATTACTAGGTTGTTACTTTCATTAACCTTATCAAAAGATTATTTTATGAGTACAAGTATAAAAGACAAATAACACATAAAGTAATGACTAAAATGTCATTGCCCACACATTATAATTATTTATTGGTCATATATATGTTCCCTTTCCCTTTAGCACTAGATAAGGTAACAAATTCCTTTATCCTCCCCTACTTAATTACATAAACCTCATTATATCTAAAATGTAATAGTAAACCTTTATATTCTCATAAATTTACAAATTTTAATTTTTATTAATAATATAAAAATTACATTTTCACATAAAGATATTTATATTCATGAAGTCATATAATTTCATGTTATGGAAATAAATTTACTTTTGTTTTTTGAAAAATATACATTTATCAATAACCAAATTATCCTCATTATAAATTAGTCTACAGTAAGAAAATTACTATTTATACAAAATTATAAATCACAATAAAGTTAAATGTAAAAGTGTTTTCCAAAAATTTCATAGGAAAACATTAACTCCTTAACTCCTTACATATTAACAAGTACATATCTTACTTTTTTGGACTTATTATATAATATTGAATTAATTTTGATCCTTCCACCAAGTTGTTCAAGTTTTTGTGAGACAAGATAACATGTCTCTAAAGAATAGAACCTAAAAGGAGGGTGAAATAAACCTGCTAGAAGCTACTTGAGCTATTGGCCTTTGACAACCTTCTTAACCTTTTAACTCAACAAAACTATGGTGATTTGGGAGTCATTCTCTCATTTCTTTTTTAGCATAGAAATAAAAGGTTAAAGAATCCTATTTAATCTCTTACCTTCTTAAGGTCTAGTAGACTATATAGACCTTAGTGGACATTAATCATCATCTTTATATATTAAGATCATCATTTCACTTATGCCTTCATGTTATTATAATTTATTTTGTCTGTCAAGTTGTCTGGCTGTGATCCTCTAGGCTTGACATATGGCTTGAGGAGTCGTGACCCAGGGACATCTAAGTTGTCAAAGTCACTCGGGGATCACACCAGGCCTGGGCCACACCAGTCCTTACCTGTGGCTTGAGGAGTCGTGACCCAGGGGAATCTAAGCGGCCAAAGTCGTGACCCAGGGGCATCTAAGCGGCCAAAGTCACACGGGGATCACACCAAGCCTTAGCCACACGAGCCCTTATCTGAATGGAATTTTTAGCGTGTCTCCTCCCCCTAGCATAGGGCACAACCACCCCTGTGAGATTTGATCGTGGGTTGCCTTGCTAACAAGGCTCATCCTCAACAATTGTGCTAGTAAAATTGACTCTTCATATTAATATAATAATACCATACATTTTTATTTTTATATATAATAATTAAATTGTATTATTAATTTATTACTTTTTAAAATATTATATTATTTTTAATTTATCTCTAGATTATTAATTTAATAATTATTATTATTAATTTACAATAAATTGACTCATTTTTAAATTCTAAACTTCTTCGAAATAAACCATTTATAATTTATAATTTAATTATTAATAAGAAATAATTACATAGTATTTATAATTTATTTAAACCATTTTTCACCTAATTTAATAGTTACAATGAAAATATTTAAAATTGAAGTTTTATATATTTTATATATGATATTTTATATATATTCAAATTTCGCTTCATAAGGTGTTTTATATATATTCATTTTTTTCATTTGAATGTTGTTATTCTTTCTATTTTATTAGAACATAGTTTTGTTGATATAAGTTTGGTTTTTTATTTTATCAATCATAGTTTGATCATAAAACAAAATAAAACCAAGATATACACATTAAATAATGAATATATTGAATCGTGTTTTTTATTGCTAAAGTAGTTAATGATTTATGGAAATTAAGTATATTCATTTTATGTAATGTCAAAGCTTCTGTAAGTCATGTTGAATTATTCTACAAAATCTCTCAATTAGCATACTCACACTCATTAGCTATAATGTATTTTGAAGAGGTGAAATTGATCAAAATTTTCAATATGATAAGTTGGATTGAAGAATAACATTATAAAAATAAAATTAAAAAATTGAACTTACTTTTACTTTTAAATAGTGATTTGGAAGGATTCTAATATTTCAAGCAATAATAATATATAGGGTATATGTTTTAAATAAACTCATGATTGTTTAACAAGTAAGGATGGATTTGTACAGCAAGCATCTCAAGATTTGAAAAGCTCAAACCTAATCATATTCATATTCAATTATGAATTTATGGAATGCATAAGAGCCATGGTAATTTTCCATTTAAGATTTCCAGTTCAACCCACTAAATAGATCAATTTTATATAATTTGGGATCTATCATGAGTATGCTTAACACTGAACAAACTTCATCAAAATTCTCAAAATTGAGCAAAAAAATGGTTATATCAGTTTTATTATTTTTATTGAACAACTAAAAAACCCTTCAATCTAATTGCTTTATTGCAATAAAATTTTTATATAACACCAAGATGTCCCGTGGATGAGCCCTTGAATTCAACATTCAGAGCAAAAAAATGGTTATATCAGTTTTATTATTTTTATTCAACAACTAAAAAACCCTTCAATCTAATTGCTTTATTGCAATAAATGTCCCATGGATGAGCCCTTGAGTTCAACATTCAGATTTAAGATGCATGTTGCCGGATTTCAGGATGTGAATTAGGACAAAGACAAGCTTTTCTTTCCATGCTAAAAACCCATAATCGAGGTAATGAATGCATAATTTATATTTATCTTAGAGTGTGGAAACACAATGCAATAGGCGCTTGTCTTCGAGTTCCATCTGGTGTCTAACTACTTTTGTTTTCTTTAATTTGAAATTACCATAACTACTAACACCAATAAACATATCTATATTGCAAAATGATGCTATATCTTAGATATTGTTACACGTTTGTTGTTAAAATTAATAATAAAACTTGTATCTTCGGATTTGATTTATGACTGAGAAATTGAACAACAATAATTTATATATTAGATTTCATAAACTGAACATCTCTCATTTCTATGCAAAGTGCACTACATATTTCGGAAGTAAGTATTTCGCCTTCTTAAAGACCAGGACATTTGGGGAATCCCCATTGCTGTAATCTTTGCCTGCCTCGCCAAGCAAAGCAAAAGATAGAAGCATCATCCTTTCGGTCCGCTATACTATAGTGAACGGATATATTTGGATCCAGAGCAGTGTATACCCCACTTCCACAGGAACGTCCATGCTGCACCTCCTGTTGGAATATTAATTCCAACTGCACAGCGGCAGGCGGACGTGGGCAGCCAACTCAGCCAGCACGTTGCACCCGAAACCGCCAGAACGAAACCACCCTCTTGTTCGCACCGCCTTTGGCAAAAGGCTGTATCCGCCGGAGGGGCTCCGAACACATTCACTTGCCGCCACGCGTCCCATGTACGAGCACCGAAAAACCACTTTCCCCGGACGGTAAAAGTCGTGTGGTTTGCGGAAGAGTGGTGTGCGAATTGTGTTGGATCGGGTCTGCAGGCTCAGATCTCCGAGAAGCTGCGCGAAGTTTAATGAGCGGGCGTGACGAATGGGGTGGCGACACGTGGCACCGAAGTGACGTCAGCCGACCCCCGCCCGCGTCAAATCAATTTTCTTTGTCGTTTTCTTTGGTTGACTGCCGTAGGTGAAAAGTCATGTTTTTAATGGTTTTACGTGGAATTAGGTGGCGGCCCGTTTAATGTGGTTATGGGCACATACGTTTTATATATTTTTATATATGTATGTACGTAGTTTAGGTGTGGGCCATTTAATATAGTATGGGCCATTTTTATATGTTTTTTATATATGTTTCATATAGGTTGTAAAAGAAATATATACGTGCAGCAGTTTTATGTAATGTGCCTACTCACGGTGGTGGCCGCGTGTGATATTTTTTAATGTAGAACAGGGCGTGCTGTAGTTATTTTTTTTTGGTGTGCCTGCGTGCAAAAATGAAGTAGTTCATGGAAGTGTAGATTGAACGCCAGGCAAATGAATGCACAGAAGAAAGCACAGCAGTGCTGGAAACATAACAGAGGCAAACTGTTATGTATTGTTGACCATAAAGAAAACACAGGAACAACTTGACGCTGTTTTGTAAATACCCACAGCAGTGGAAGACCAGAAGTGAGAGAGAGACAGAGTTTCTCCAGTGAATCCCTCTCTGCGCAGAGGATGAAGCATGTATCAGTATTTTTGTTTTAAATCAATAGAAGTTTTTTTTTGTGTAATGGACTGTGTTCTGAGTTAATTTTTTTTTAAAAGAGGTTCTCTGCAAATGATCCTGGACAGAGGAAACAGAGCATTGACTCTGTGGTGGTATTTGCTTGATTGGTTTTGGTATTTCTCCATTGAAAAATACCCAACAGTGGTATCAGAGCTAGTCCAGGCTCTTTGAAGGCTCAAAGACGCTGAAGGAAGGAGTTGTTGCAGCAGAGAAAAAATTCTCCAGCAGAGTGAAGATTCAGTCAAGGATTCAGGTATTTCTCAGATCAAGTTTTTTTTGTGTTACAGTTATAGAAACAGTCAGTGATTAAAAAAAACACAGTCAAGTATTTGAAGCCCAGTTAAGAATGGCAAGGTCAAAGAAGAAAGCCTCCAAGCCTGCTAAAAATATGTCTCCCTCCTCTACTAAACTAGAAGGCAATCTGTTTGAAAGCATTGTATTTGAGGTTCCAAAGTTTGATGGAAACTTTGATATATGGGAAATAAAGATGAGGGCTTTCCTAATGTTTGAGGGGATTGAAGTCTGGGAATCAGTGATTGATGACAGCAAGATGGATAAAGAATCCATGGAGTATGATGCACAGGCAGCAAAGACTATCTTGGATGGACTGCCTGATTCTGTGAAGAGGAATCTTGGAAAATATACATCAGCAAAGGATATATGGGACAGACTGCATGACCTTCATGCAAAGGGAGCACTGACCATGACAATGGGTCAAGAAGAACCCATCATAGAAGCTGAGAATGAAAAGCTTGACCTCATCAAGCTTCAAGTAAAAGAAAGGGATGAAGAGCTCATCAGGCTTAAGAAGGAATTTGATGAATGCAAGAAGAAACATCATGAAGAAGTCATATCCATGACAAATCAGTTGAATGAAGCAAAGAAGCAGGCAGATGTCTTGACAAGTCAACTTGAACAAAGACACAAGAAAGTGAATAAGCTTGTGGAAGAGATTGGACAGTACAAGGTAGAGGTCTTCTCCCTTAAGTCCGAACTACAAGAAGCCAGGAAGCAGGCACAAGGAGCTGAAAAGAAAATGAAGAGCAGTCAAGCAAAAGATGAAGAAATCTCTAAAATGAAGACTGATATTATCTCCTTCAAAGTAGTAGCAGCTGAAGCTACTCGTAGCAAGGAAGAAACTGAGGGACAACTAGTAGAGAAAAATAATGAATGTGAAAAGTTAGAAGAAGAGATTGTCCTCCTCAGGAAGAAGGTTGAAGGGATGAACAAGATCATGAAGAGCTCTCAAGCTTTGGATGACATGCTCAGCTATCACAGATCTCCATTTGATAAATCAGGACTTGGGTATGTAGGTGAACCCTCAAACAAGGATGAGGATGCTTTAAGCAAAGGAGATGTGAAGAAGCCAGAAAGAAGTTGTGATGCTCTTAGTTCCAGCAAAGGCAAAGAGAAAAATGAAGGCAGCAATAGAAGGAATCCTGCTCCAAGAAGAAAACCAGCTCCAAGAAGAAATGTAGCTGATGGCAAGAAGGCAAGAGGCAACGGTGATCATCAAAGGATCTCAAGGCAGCAAGAATTCAGAAGTACATCAATGAAACCTCCGTCTCCCAGGTACCAAAGTTCATTTTATGGTTATTGTTATGCTTGCTCAAACTTTGGTCATATGGCAAAAGATTGTAGAGCATTTCATAAAGATAAATATTGTGGTCTTCGACAATCTCCAAGAAACAATTCTAGAAGAAATCATGAAGTGTTATTCATGAACAATGTTGAATGTTTCAAGTGTCATAACATTGGGCATATGGCACGAGATTGTAACTTGACATGGGCTCTTACACAAGCTAGACCCATGCAAAAGAAGAAAGTTACACAAGTATGGAGAAGAAAAGAAATGCAACCTGAAAGCCCCTTGAACTCCCCAACTGATCTAAATTTATTTTGAGAAGAGTCTGCCAAAAGAAGACAAGCATACATTAAAGGGGAGCTTGTATTTTTTTGTTGCTGAACTGTCTTAACAGTCATTCTTTAATGAAGATTTTTTTATAAAGGAAAAATATGAAGTTAAATCTGCCATAACAGCAGAGAAGAAAAGGGGACAGCGCTCAAATGTAAAGTGCAGTAGCGCAATAAGAAGAATGCAAAGCATGGAAACCCTCACAGCAGTGGGAGGACAAAACATAAAACAGCAGTTTGAAATTTTTTTATGGAGCACATGCAAAGAAATGCATAAAGAAAAACAGGGGCAGCAGATTTTTAATGCACATGGAATGAATGAGAATGTGTGAGGCAGCAGAAAATTGAAAGGGATTGCACAGCAGTGCGTTGTGAAAATAAAATGAATGAAGATGAAGATTGTGTGAAGCAAAGGTGTAAAAAGGAACAGGGGCAGCCCGTGTTAACAGGAGTTAGTGTATGGGCACACAGCAGTATGATGAAACAAAAGGTAGCGACAGTGCAAATTGCAGCCGCAACACAACAGCGAGTGTATGGACAGCAGCAACTTGAAGAAAAGTTTTCCCATCGTGAAGAAGGAGAAGCACACAGCAATGCAAACAAGAAAGATGCAGCAGCATTAAAGTTTTGTTGAAGAAATGAGATGTAATGGACAGCGGCACATGCAAAAGAAATTTTCCTTACAGCAGTAAAGGTAAATGTAATGAATTTGTTGTTCATTGAATTGAAATGCAATATATGCAACAGCAGTGAGTGTAAGAAATGTTTACACACAACAGTGTAAATTTGTAAGTTGGGACAGTGTAATTGTTCCAGAAAAGACAGAGTATTTTGTCTTTGAAAAGTGCAGAAGCAGTGCAAGTGTAGACACAACAGTGTGGGGTAGACACAGCAAAGAAGATGCCACAACAGTGCAGCAGAGAATATGCAGCAGCATAAAAGAACATTGTAATGAGTTTGCACACACAGCAGTGCAATGATTGTTTTGTTTTGGAACTGCATTAGAAGCAGTCATTTGGTGAAACCCTCTGTTAAAGAGGAAGGTGCTTTTCAGCACATTGTCAAGGTAAATCCCTCTATCAAGAGGATGATGCTTTTCAGCATAGTCATTAGTGAATCCCTCCATTGAGAGGAAGATGCTCTTTAGCATAGTTTGGTAAATCCCTCTATCATGAGGAAGGTGCTCTTCAGCACATTGTAATGGTGAATCCCTCTGTCATGAGGAAGGTGCTCTTAAGCACAGTTTCAGGTGAATCCCTCTATTAAGAGGAAGACAACTTTGTTTGTTTGAGAACTGCATCAGAAGCAGTTGGTGAATCCCTCTATGTGAGGATGATGTTTGGGTAAGATTGAATGCCCAGCAGTTGAAATTAAAGGGGAGTGTTGGAATATTAATTCCAACTGCACAGCGGCAGGCGGACGTGGGCAGCCAACTCAGCCAGCACGCTGCACCCGAAACCGCCAGAACGAAACCACCCTCTTGTTCGCACCGCCTTTGGCAAAAGGCTGTATCCGCCAGAGGGGCTCCGAACACATTCACTTGCCGCCACGCGTCCCATGTACGAGCACCGAAAAACCACTTTCCCCGGACGGTAAAAGTCGTGTGGTTTGCGGAAGAGTGGTGTGCGAATTGTGTTGGATCGGGTCTGCAGGCTCAGATCTCCGAGAAGCTGCGCGAAGTTTAATGAGCGGGCGTGACGAATGGGGTGGTGACACGTGGCACCGAAGTGACGTCAGCCGACCCCCGCCCGCGTCAAATCAATTTTCTTTGTCGTTTTCTTTGGTTGACTGCCGTAGGTGAAAAGTCATGTTTTTAATGGTTTTACGTGGAATTAGGTGGCGGCCCGTTTAATGTGGTTATGGGCACATACGTTTTATATATTTTTATATATGTATGTACGTAGTTTAGGTGTGGGCCATTTAATATAGTATGGGCCATTTTTATATGTTTTTTTATATATGTTTCATATAGGTTGTAAAAGAAACATATACGTGCAGCAGTTTTATGTAATGTGCCTACTCACGGTGGTGGCTGCGTGTGATATTTTTTAATGTAGAACAGGGCGTGCTGTAGTTATTTTTTTTTGGTGTGCCTGCGTGCAAAAATGAAGTAGTTCATGGAAGTGTAGATTGAACGCCAGGAAAATGAATGCACAGAAGAAAGCACAGCAGTGCTGGAAACATAACAGAGGCAAACTGTTATGTATTGTTGACCATAAAGAAAACACAGGAACAACTTGACGCTGTTTTGTAAATACCCACAGCAGTGGAAGACCAGAAGTGAGAGAGAGACAGAGTTTCTCCAGTGAATCCCTCTTTGCGCAGAGGATGAAGCATGTATCAGTATTTTTGTTTTAAATCAATAGAAGTTTTTTTTTGTGTAATGGACTGTGTTCTGAGTTAATTTTTTTTTAAAAGAGGTTCTCTGCAAATGATCCTGGACAGAGGAAACAGAGCATTGACTCTGTGGTGGTATTTGCTTGATTGGTTTTGGTATTTCTCCATTGAAAAATACCCAACACCTCCACGCCTTCGCCGGCGATCTTAAATCCTTCTTCTATGATCTTCTCAATCGCATCTTTGCGTGTTCCATGAAAAACCAGCCTCTCCCCCACACTTCTTTTTTTTCCACCAAATTCTTCCTTTGCTCTCTCGTATCGCCTTAACAACGTTTTATTTATAATCAATTCCACCATCACTACCTGCAACACAAATATATATATATATATATATATATATATATATATATATATATATATGCAATGGAAGTGGAACAGGTTAATTTGAAGAAATAATCAAGAATTCTAAGTCATTCAATCAACTGATTCACCTTGTACAAATTGCTGCTGGTCATTCTAAAAAATTGAGATTCTGCCAGTCGAAAATGGTATTCTGCAGGACTATCCCCACAAAAAGTAGGAGACATTTTGTACTGGATTCTCGTTAAGTTCTGATCAGCCAAGGTTTGGGAGGGTTGCATGGCTGCCGGATCAAAAATCAGGTTGTTATAATGTACTATATATCGTGGTATCGCCTGATAACAATCGTATACAACGAACTCCTCGTACAATGTGCCTCCGCCCTCGTTTCCTACTCTCTTCCATAAGAGTGAGTCGTATCCTTTTCTATTGATTATCCATTGTTCATCTCAAGCAGGCCTGGAATTTCAAATCTCCTTTGCTCATCAAATGAAAATATAAGGACGTTTTTATATTTTTTATGCCTTTCATTATACGTTCTATGTAAATTTGTGAGTGTCAACTTCCTTTTATAGGGCAACTCTCTTTTAAATACTCTTGCATCTCAACTTCCACTAATCTGTGTGAAAGTGCCTTGTTTTTTCCTAAATTAGCATATATGCTTAGAAATAGCATAAAACCACACTTTTAAGGTTTTATAAGGCTTTTCATCTTTTTGGGTTAATAGTTTTGATTATATACTTAAATTTTAATATGTGAAAAGCACTAAAGAAGGTCACATAGTTAAGAAGATGAGGATCCTCAACCATCATTGGATGAGACGGTGTTATGCATCCCTCTAAGCATATTAGATGTGGAAACCCTGCATCAAGAGAAAAATACTAAATGGAAGTAACTAGTTGTCGAAGAACCATTGCCCATCACAAATGATTGGTTGGCTAAGCTCAATCATGACACCTTTGATATTTTAGCTAAAATCTATGATAACTTGTGTTTAAAATAACAATAATAATGTATATCGTTAATGCAACCATCCAGACATAAACTAATACTTTTAATGGTTTTCGTATTAAACTTTCTGCATGTGATCTCTCTCAAATTTGCTAAGTTCCATTTACAACATGGGACGAATAAATAGTTTGTTACAACAATGAAGTGGACAGAAGTATCATCCTCATTGTGAAAGGTTTGAACTAACATTGCTAACTTTTGATAATCATGATTCTAGGCAATACAAGTTATTTATTTTGACAACAAGGACATAATTATGATAACTTTTACAACTAATTGAGGAGCCTTTTATTAAAGATATGAACAATAGTGGGAAGAAATGCTAAGTCAATTTTTTTCTAATAACATGCCCATGGATTGTGGTGAACTTTTGCAATTTGAGACCTCTTGAGGAATACATTTTCATGCTTCAAAGGTAGGCGGGCTTCAGAGAAAACTCTTTCCGATATGAAAGATGAAAATTGTCATACTTTGTGAAAATACGAAAGAGAACTCTTTCCGATATGAAAGACAAAAATTGTCATACTTTGTGCAGATATTAAAGTAGATTGAAAATATACAGGGAAGATTCAGGAAATTAATTTTTTTCCAAAAGTCAAAAGCATATTGTTACATGAGCCACTGCTTGTCAAGGTTGAACATTTAAGGTTCCAGAAAATACCATTAGATTAAAAAAAATCTTTCTTGAAGTTCATTCAATAGAGCCTAGTTGTGTCCTATGTGAGTCTATGACTGTGTCAATATTGGAGGCCATGAGTGTAATACCTCTTTGAGTCTTGACACAGCCTAGAATTAGGGGTAATGTAGAAATGAACTTCAATACGCGATGAGTAAAGAAAGAAGAGAATGCTAAGTTTATGGATTTAAGCATTTATTGGACTTGGAAGTTGGAATGTATGTTGTGTCTAGAGTCCAACCCCTCCTTTTCAACAAGATTGAAAGTTGATAGATGAAACCAACTCTGAATTGTGAATTGTATTGTTATAAGAGAGCAGAAGGCTAGACAAGAGAGTTTATAAAAACCACCCATCCTTAGACAAGGAGTCAAGTGTTGTCAGTTTATAACAAATTCATACTACTTTAGAGGTCTAAATTTGCTTCCTCCCTCTAAGCATTAGTTAGTATATGATATATCTCTAATTTCATAAAGTAATATACAATATTTTAACCCAAAAAAACTCTTTAAAATTTAAATAAAGAAAAATATTATTTTAATAAGAAATATTATAATAAATATTTATATAATCACACTTAACTACAAAAAATCATACAAAAATTTCAACTTAAATAGCGCATGAAATAGTATAATTCAAAAAAAAAAAAAAAAACAAAAAAAATATAACCATAAATTTCACAACAAAAAACTACTCTATACATACCACTCAATAATTAGAATTTTTTTCTTGTCATCAATACAACGGTCCATGTGAAATGAAAAACAATGTTTTAAGTTTCTATGGCTTCTTTTTCAAATTTAATAAAATTAGAATTAAAAAATCAAATTATAAATTTGGCCATGGACTTAGCATAATTTGAATATTTAAATTTTAAAAAAGACAAATTATTTTTTATAGGTTTAAAATTAAATTTTAAACTATAAATATTTTAAAATTTTGTAATAAAATTTGAAAATATGAATCAAAATTGTCTGTACAAATTCAGAGCAATAAAAAAAACTCCGAAAGGTATAGTAATTAGTTAACGTTCAACTCTAAATCTCCTTATACCACAAATAGGATGGTGAGTCAAAATCTCCTTATACCACAAATAGGATAGTGAGTAAATATCACTGACTGGATCGAGTGGCAAGGGCACACTTAATTTCTATTTGTTCTTCACTATGTTGAGATGGCACAATAATGAGATGGGCCGAAGCGACAGTATTAAGGATTGTCTTATAACGAAGCCACAATTTTGGCTGGAAAACAGCAAGAATCAAAATCTTAGACTACAGTGGAAATCAATTTATACAGAAACACAAGCTTCAAACCAAAGACAATGCATATTATCTGACTCGTGAAATCAAGTTCCTCCCATAAATAACTCCCACATTAAGCTGAACACTGCCTTTGTACATCTTTAAAGACAGAAAAGTGACCAATGTAAACACATTTAAAAGTAAAAAGTTTGTGTACTGTATCATTTGAAAACTAAAAGATAACAAATGATTCAATTCAAATACATTGCCAGCCAAAAAGACTAAAAATACAATGAAAATGTAAATTTATATGCAAGTGTTCCTACTTAAATGCCACGCAGGCAGACATGAAACAAAATCCAGCCTATGAAACTTTAAATTAAATTCAAAGAGTTGCAAATTAAATTCATACCCACACTTCGCAAAGATTCAAAAGTAAAACTAACGATAAAAACAACAAAAAAACTCACCTCTACTGTTTTCGAAGATCCGAGGAGAGGAGGAGATTGAGTCTGCAAATCAAAAAATTGGGGCAAAATAGTCCTCTGCTTGGGTGGTTCTTCCTCCGCTAAAAAAATATGTATCGCCCTAGAAAATAAGAAATGTGTGCTTGCCCTTAAAATTGAATTACCGACCATTATTTAATTTTACAAAAAAAATCATTTAAAATTTACACCAAATCCGTCCTTTCTTCTCCATCTGGAAAAAAATGGAAAAAACGTTCTGTGAAACGTCAAATTCCAGGCCTGATCTCAGGTGAGGTTTTTGAACACTGAACAGAAACTCACTCCAAATTCTGAATCAGATCCAGAAGCTAATATATATCCAATATGTTATTCCTTTAGAACTATCATGTTCTTTTAGAGTGGCTTATTTCCATTTGAAATATGATGTATATTTTTGAAATCTAACATATTGCTACAAAGTTAGTTCTTTAACTTCACTTTTGTCCTTGAGATTTCAAAACCTAAACCATAAACTCTAACGTAGGATTGTGAGTAAATATAAACTATAAAACCTAATATTTTGTATTACATTATAAAAAGTAATAGATGTTATTAATGGTTATGTATTGGAGTTTACTTTGGGTTAAAATCCTAAACCATAAACTATAACGTAGGATTGTGAGTAAATATAAACTATAAAACCTAATATTTTGTATTACATTATAAAAAGTAAAGTAATAGATGTTATTAATGGTTATGTATTAGAGTTTACTTTGGGTTGGTTAATGAATAATGGGGGTTTATTTTGAAATAATGTTTGCATATAATTTATGGTGTATTTAAGTGTATGGATGAATATGAAAAAATTTACAATTTGAAATTTTAAATATAAAATTTTTACTGTTTTTATGAGATTTACGATTGAAAATTATTTTTAAAGAGTTTTTATTATTTTTAAAGAGTTTTTGAGATTTTCAATGTTATAATAGTCAATTTTAATTTTTTTAAATATTTAGCAAATTTATTTCTAAAATTAAATTTATATATTAATTTATTTTGACACGAGATTTTATTTTAGTTATTTCGACAAAAGATTTTATTTTAGCTGGGCATCTATTTAACAAGATTCTTTATTTTATTTTCCGTATGTTTTGTTATTTATTTTCTTTATTTTCTTTAAATCACCGTGGATGAGGTTTGGACTCTGGAGCACAAGAAGTTTAAATAAATGTGATCAGGTTCAAGGCGATTATTAACAGCTGAACGATGTTCAATGGCCACAATACGCTATCTGTGTAGAGCGCTGCTATGCTTTGCTTTGTAATTGCGGTGGCACTTTTGGCCAAGGCCACCTCCTTCCATGGACGAACAGGAAGAGAATCATAACTAGATGTGGCTTAATTTTCAATTTGATGAATTGACTGGAGAAATTGTTATTTGGGTTTGGAGATTAAATGTGTTGTCAGGTTCAAGGCAATTATTAAGAGCTTCAGAGATTTCTAACCCAAACTTGGTAACTGTTAAATTTTGAACCACCAAACTTTTTCCATATCATATCGAATTCAAACTCCAACTTGGTAACTGGTAACCAGTTGATTAATTATGTTTGATTCTAACGAATGGGAAGTTCATTAAAAACCAAAACCCCTTACGTCCATGTTTTGCCCTGAAGAACTTCGCAAAGCAATAGCTTGTTTCTGCCTCGCGTATAGATTTTTTTGTTGAGAACTTGATGATGATTCCGTTGCAAAATAGATCCCCTGCTGAGCAGAAGATTTTCACTTTGATAGTTTGTTAAGCGAAAGCAATTTGAAGGAAAAGAAAAGCTATGGCCCACTGGCAGCATACCTGTCCAAACATATTGGTTTTATTCGCAGGTGGAAGTCGAAAACCTCTCTTTAGAATGCGTTCAATACGATCATCACTGGTTCGGTGAAATAGAAGCTGGGTAGGAAATCGGTGACTGATATTTGTAATTTTTCATGCTCCGAATTTTTTCGATCTTTGTCACCGTCGGAAAAATTCCATGTATTGGTCGGAAAAACCTATGAGTCCGATCTCTAACCTGCATTGGTGGAACGTTCCTTTCATATTATATCAACAATCACCGTACTGTTTTATTTCAAAACACAAGACTCCCAAGAAAGACACTTTCTTTAAATATTAACGAAGATCATGCCTACAGAAAATCAAAATAGCTAACGAACCAGCAAATATTCCGTAGCAGTTCCTCCGTCTCTCTTCAAACTCAGTCGCCCAATTTCTTTTCCATTTATGAAACTCTAAGAAAATTTTATGAAACTTAACGAAAATTTTATGGGAATTTTTTTGGAAGTTTAATAGGCTAACTATAAAATGTTTATTAATATATTTGTAAAATTATTTAAATTTATAATAATTTTATATATAATCTCTAGTTATTTTTAAAATAATTTTATATTTTATAATTTTAGGCAATCATTTTTTATAAAAATTGGAAATTGGTAAAAAAAAGTGGTGAAGAAACCATGGAAAATAACATTAGCTAATAAGATTTTCCATAATAAAGCTGATACTGGCGAGAAAATTGTTGTCCTACGGAAGCTTGAGATTCATCACCGTTGTTGTAAGGCCTCCGAGCTGTGGAGCGTCGGGCGCATCGTGCACGAAGGCGATTCGGGCGCGCGGAAGGGCGCGTGGGCGGGCAAAGTGCGACGGGGCTACGGTTGTACGACGAGTTTACGATAGAAATGCGACAATAAAGTGCGACGAAAGGAGACACTTAGAATTCGACTAAGTGTTGGACAGTTTATACAATGGCAAAGGAGTTTGCGGTTGGGAGCAAGCCGACTTGTAAACAAGTTGAATGGGCGTGTGTTAAGAGCTTTGGGGGGTCGGCCATAAGGCTGCACACCCCCCTCTCACCCACATTAACTTGTGTATAAATGTGTGAGCATGGAGCTCACTTCAACCAAGCATCTTCGCTTACTCTTTCATACGCTCAACGGGTAAAGTACTCACACAGATTTGGAGGTAGATACGCATACCTCATGCGTAGTCTAATTCAAGTGCGAGGAGGAAGTGACTTGCAGGTTGAGGTATGAAGGTTCCGTTGTGAGTGCCGGTTTGGGCGAGGCAAGTGTGCCGAGGTGCAGATTATGTGCAGGACTTGACAAAGTAAGATAGGTGGCCCGGGTGGGCATTCTTCTTTGTGCAAAAGTGCATATGATGATGTATAAGGCTGTTCTATGCCTGTTGTAAAATTATTCTAAGTGTTGGCTTGAAGTTTGTCAAGCACATTTGTATTGTAAAATTGAAGAAGCTGTTATAATATATTGGGCAGACTTTACCGGGAGTTGCCCCTCCCTCTATACTTGTGTATTGTTCTCGGTTTATTGTACATGGTTAATGATTAAGAATGTTCTTTGTTAAAGTATAAAGGATAACTCTCTATTTGGTTGCAAGAAAACACAAGTTAAGTATGTTCATGTTGGAATAGGCGTAGTCCATAAACGTTAGTATTGTTAAAAAGAAAGCGTTCGGTGGTGCCGCACCTCGCTACAAGCGGTTGGAAGATCACCGCAGGTGTAGGGGCGTGACAGTTGGTATCAGAGCTCGGTTGGAGCTGGTGAGCAAGGTTGCTCGTAACAGTGGACAATAAGACATGGCAAGTCTGGATGAACGTGAAAGGAGACTCTTTCTTTTCTTGGGCAAGGCAAAGAAGCTAAGAGAAGAGAGACCCCGAATCCGTGAAGTGCTTGAAGCCTTGGAAGAAGGTGTTGAAAATGAGCTTCTTCAACCCGGTTGGACAATGGAGCAAGGTGGAGTTGCAGATTGTGCCATCAAGGAAGAGGAAGCCGTGATGATCAAAGATGTTGAAGACATGACTACGATGAAGGATGAACTTGAGGCTGATCAAGTTGAACCAGGATCGTGCAGTTTGTCAGCATGGAGTGATGAGGACACTCACATGGAACTTCATGATGATGAAGACATGATGGAGGATGAACTTGAGGCTGAACCAGGATCGTGCAATCTGTCAACATGGATGGATGAGGTCACTCACATGGAGGAACCTCATGATGATGAAGTAAGTATTGATACTTGTGTTTCATTTGGGCTTTTGGTAGATGGACCGTGTGCAATGAAGGGCAAAGTCAGTTTGCCAAAGCAAGAGGACATCTTACCATGGATGACTATGATGAAACCTTGTATGAAAAAGCAAGGATTGTCAACCGTTGCAGGGCTTGTTGGGACTACTTGTGACCTTGTGATGGAAGGTGCAAGAACCCGGGACAAGGGTGGAACTTGATGATCGTTGTGGAGGATTGAGTCATGCTTTAGCCACTTTGGCTAAGTGCCCGGCATGACTCATGGACAGATTGAGGAGGGCACACACTTGTGATGTTTTGGGTGGGCTTCTCATGACCGAGACCAAGAGATAGTCTTGATGGGCACTTTGGTGGAGGAGTTATGATGAAGAGACTCATGACATGATGACATGATGATGAGATGGTTGAGTGACCGAGTTCACTAAACCAAAGTTCGAAGACTTGGATGGGATGGCCAGATGTTGTGATGTGTCTACTTGGTTGGACTACATGGGTAGCTTAGTCATGGACATCAGGTTGGAAACTTGAAGACATGGAGCATGGCAGACCTATGCAAGGACATTGTGTGGAAGCACTTGTAGAGATGTCAAGGGACATCCAAAGAGGAGTGCTAGGGCAGGAATGTTATGCAGGAGGGCTTGCTAGTATGACATGGGGACTTGAGGATGGCACATTGCAGATGATGAAGAGGACTTCATGAACCTGAATGGGGCACATCAAGAGTTGATAAGATTGGAGACTTGAGGATGGCACATTGCAGATGATGAAGAGGACTTCATGGACCTGAATGGGGCACATCGAGAGTTGATTACTTGGATGGAGTTGTGAGCAGCTATGGAGCATTCCTACTACATGGGGAGCTGAGGCATATTGTATGCTTGCTGAGATGTTGGTTGGAGATGGCTCATGGAGCTCATGATGACATGAGATTGTTGTGACTTTTAGGGACTTCATGTATGGTGGACTTAGGGATCTAATACATTGAGGAGCTGAGGTCAGATGACTTTGATGCAGTATGGGATGCATACTTTCAAAGTGCATGTATGGGCATGGCTTGGGAGAGTGACTTGATGTGGAGGATCGATGAGGCACTTTGGGGTGATGGAGTTACAATGATGATGATGATGCTTTGGTGATACACTTAAGCATGGGTTGAGCCGAGACTCAACGACTTTCTATACATGGGAGCTGATTTGATCAAGGATCATGGGCAGCACATGGATAGGTGAGACAAGTGCATACTTGTTTCAATGGCAGACTTGAGGGATGGCACATTGTAGATGTGATGAAGGGTTGCTTCATGGACCTAGATGTGGCACATCGAGAGTCGGTTTGATGAGATGATCTCTTCACTTTGGAGGAGACACACACATGGACAACATAGTGCAGATGACAGTGGTTCTACATATGTTGCAGTGATGTTTGCCTTATGTGGAGGGGACCATATCATGGTTGATGGTATGTTGTTGAGGACGACAACGATTTCAGGTGGAGGAGAATGTAAGGCCTCCGAGCTGCGGAGCACCGGGCGCATCGTGCACGAAGACGATTCGGGCGCGTGGGCGCGCGGGCGGGCAAAGTGCGACGGGGCTACGGTTCTGCGACGAGTTTACGACAGAAATGCGACAATAAAGTGCGACGAAAGGAGACACTTAGAATTCGACTAAGTGTTGGATGGTTTATACAATGGCAAAGGAGCTTGCGGTTGGGAGCAAGCCGACTTGTAAACAAGTTGAATGGGCATGTGTTAAGAGCTTTGGGGGGTCGGCCATAAGGCTGCACACCCCCCTCTCACCCACGTTAACTTGTGTATAAATGTGTGAGCATGGAGCTCACTTCAACCAAGCATCTTCGCTTGCTCTTTCATACGCTCAAGGGGTAAAGTACTCACGCAGATTTGGAGGTAGATACGCATACCTCATGCGTAGTCTAATCCAAGTGCGAGGAGTACGTGACTTGCAGGTTGAGGTGTGAAGGTTCGGTTGTGAGTGCCGGTTTGGGCGAGGCAAGTGTGCCGAGGTGCAGATTATGTGCAGGACTTGACAAAGTAAGATAGGTGGCCCGGGTGGGCATTCTTCTTTGTGCAAGAGTGCATATGATGATGTATAAGGTTGTTCTATGCCTGTTGTAAAATTATTCTAAGTGTTGGCTTGAAGTTTGTCAAGCACACTTGTATTCTAAAATTGAAGAAGCTGTTATAATATATTGGGCAGACTTTACCGGGAGTTGCCCCTCCCTCTATACTTGTGTATTGTTCTCCGTTTATTGTACATGGTTAATGATTGAGAATGTTCTTTGTTAAAGTATAAAGGATAACTCTCTATTTGGTTGCAAGAAAACACAAGTTAAGTATGTTAATGTTGGAATAGGTGTAGTCCATAAACGTTAGTATTGTTAAAAAGAAAGCGTTCGGTGGTGCCGCACCTCGCTACAAACGGTTGGAAGATCACCGTAGGTGTAGGGGCGTGACAATTGTTGTGCCTAAAGCCCCTCTGCAACCGTCTATTGCTAGTCTCTTGGATTTAAAGACCGGATCTCGATTGTTTGTGAAATAAATTGTTAATTGATATAAATTTTAAAAATAGAAATTCCTCAGCAATATAATGAAGTGTAGCCACTCTGCAACCGTCTATGGCTCTCTCTATCATAACGTTGAAGTGTAGCCCCTTCGTCTTCCATGATCGCCAGTTGAAGTGTAGCCCCTTCGTCTTCCATGATCGCCAAACTAGATGTATGTTACGTATAAATTCGGCTCCCTAGTATGTTACGATGTAAATTCGTGTTTTCTGAGCACTCTTTATATGGCTGGTCTCTTTGGATTTAAAGATCGGATCTCAATTTTTCCAATGACATTTAATTAACCGATTGCATCGGATATACATTTTACACCATTGTTATTTAGATTTTATCCGTGCAGTGTAATGAATGAATGGAGGCCTGCTTTGCCTTAATTATCAGCTTTAACTTAACCTCATTCACAGGCAAAAACTGAATTGATGGCCGCATCCATTTTTCTTATGCGCTGCGAAAGATCGCAGTTGGGGGCCGACACCCTAAATCCATTCACATCACGTTGATGGATGAGCAAGATTGTGTAATATTTGTTGTTTTGAAAAAGGGCCAACATTATCCTAACTTACTTTGTTGGGAATTATTTGAACAATATGGGAATAAATTGTTTGGAATTATCAGAATAATATGGGAGTTAAGGTGGATGGGTTAAGTTGAAAGGTCAAATTATTTAGCCTAAAGATTCATTTTACAGTTTAGTATGAGAGGATGTGTAAATTTGTAACAGGATCTTTGCCTTAAAAAAAAATAGTAATAATAATGTTTTCTACATAGAAAAATAATGCCGGCTATAATTAAAAAATGAGGATGTTGTAAATCATATGTTTAAATCTTAGACTTTTTAAAAATATTTCAACTAGAAATTTATGTATAAACTGTTTGAACATTTATGTTAACTAATTTATGTGTATATCAACTTCATATATATTTATGTATAGAAAAAAAATTAAGTTTTTATAGTTAAAATATTTAATTAGTTTTATATATATATATATATATATACTTTATTTAGCATTAAAAATAATATTTAAACAATAAGAAAAAACAAATTATATTTTGCACTCTAAAAACATTTACAGATAAAGAAATTTGATCCTTCTATATTCATATTAAATCAGTAATTAAAATAAATCTATACTAGTGAAATTAAAACCAATAACTTAAATTTAAAGCTAAATTTACCCAGCGAAGTTTATGGGCATTGCTGGTCTTTGGATTTAAATATCGGCTCTAGATTTTTCCTTAGAAAGGCATTTCCTTCCAATTAACCTATCCCATGTGAAAATCGGATCTACATTTTAGACGTATAATGTCACCACTGATAATTATCAGCTTTTCTTGAGATACTAGCCAATAATTAACAGCTTTTCTTGGAGATACTAGCCGATAATATTTAATTAACAGATTGCATGTGAGAATCAGATCTAGATTTTGTCCGTGCAGTGTAATGGTGAATGGAGGTCTCTCTCGCCTTAATTATCAGCTTTAACTTCACTCACATCCCAAATTCAAATTAATGGGCGCATCCAATCTTTTTTACTAGCTGCGTGTGAGCTGCTGAAGATTGCGGTTGGGCGCCGACACCCTAAAACCATTCTCATCAAGTATAATTTTAATACGTTGCTGCCCATGTTTTTAATAAAATTATATTAATAGGCTTTTACTCTTCGTTGATGGATGAGCAAGATCGTATAAGATTTGCTGTTTTGAAATTGAGCAAACCTTATCCTAGGTTATATTGTTTGTTTGGAACTATGAGAATCATGAAAGCTTATTGGGGTATGAGGCAGTTTGTCAACCAATACAGGAGTTTATGAAAATTTGGTTCTACTGGCCAAGCTAGGCTTGTGGGTAGTTATGCTCGATTCAAGAATGCTAGGCTTGTGGGTAGTTATGCTCGATCCAAGAATGCTAGGCTTGTGGGTAGTTAGCTAGATTCAAGAATATAGTGGGAGTCGTATTGAGTTGATGCAGTCTTAGATCTATTTAGTAACAAGCAACAAATTTACTAATTCTTTTAAGTCTAAAAGATGAAATTATAAAAATTAATAATTTTTTTTGATTAAAAATTAGATTAATGTATTTTTAAAGTAAGGAAAAGGAATATCAAGAGAAAGAGTGTAAATTTTGATTATATAGGTATTGAATGTAAAGTTCACTATTTATTTAAAATAAGTATGGGTGGGTAATTTAGTGCATGTTACTAGAGTTAAAAAATTATGTTTTTAGAAAAATTGCATAAAACATTAAAATTTGCATTTGTCAATGCTAAATTAAAAGTGGTTAATAGGCAAATCAAATTTTGTAGTTTTGCTTTGGCGAGAACAAATAAATTGAGAAGTCTAAAGATTTTGATTTTGGATGGTTCTCTTGCAATGGTTATATATATTTTAAAGATGATGCATGAATATTTAGAAATTATGGGATAAAACATGTGAGACAATTATCCACTTGGAATTATATTGTGCAAAGGCTACAAGAATACCTTCAAGTTATGGCCCAATCAAATATTTGAAAGATAGTTTTTTTAATAATATTGGAAAAATATTTAATTTTCAAAGTTAAACATTATAAAGTGCATTGGTGGGTGTTAAACTAATAGTAGTCCATGGGAAAATTATTTGCAACTTGATCATTGGTTAGGAAAAAAAGTACTTTTTGATCAATAATCATGATTGATCCTTGTAACGAAGCACATTTCTAACTTAATGTGTTTGTTGTAATGATGTTGAACTAGGTATTTGGAATGTTTGATGGTGCTCCAATTGTTTCACTAGAGGGTGGTTAGAGGTTGATTTTAGAATGCAAACTTCTAAAGCCATAAGGCCTCTTGAATTGTATTAACCATTGCTCAATATTGCTTTTACTAAAGACAAATAAGTAGCTTAAACACAAATAAGTAGCTTGTTGCAGCCCAGATCAAAAGATATATCCCTATCAAGAAATTGATTTGAATTGTCTTAAAGGAAAGGTCCTTCAAGCAAGATGACAAATGGAGTTATTAGAGTCATCTATTATAATTAGAGATCTAATTGGCAAAGGTAGAGCCAGGACAATCTTTTGGAATAATTGGCAAAGGTGGAGCGAGGACAATGTTTTAGAATAAATCATACATTTAAGTATGGTTGTTAAAGACTATCCTTAAGCTCCATGATTATTCCATTTCTATTTGTCTTTGAATACCAAAAATACTCTTCACCTACCACCCTTACAAAACCTTATTATTATATTAAAATATAAAATAAATTATATAATTAATTATAAATTCTTACTTTATTAAATATATCCTAACATTTAAGAAGAAACAAATTTACAACTGTAAAATTAAAATACAAAAATATGAAAATGTCCACAATAATAATAACACCGAAGTTAATGACTATGGTGAGCATATTATTATGTGAATGCAAAATCCTGACTATGGTGAGCATATTATTATGTGAATGCAAAATCCTGACTATGGTGAGCATATTATTATGTGAATGCAAAATCCTTCAGTGGGAAGATGGCCATTTCATCTACCCCATTTAAAAAGGGACCCATCATCAATCATATAGATTATTATGTCTTAGTTTATAGATTTTATTTCCAAATATATTAATAGACACTATGTACAATATTAGATTTTCTTGTCCTTCAGGAAATTTATCAATATTTACTTCACTCTATCTCAAGTTCACTCCACCATTTTCATTTTTACATATTCTTGAATATTATCCATATCCTTCTTTAACTTTATATTTAAGAAAAGATATTTTATGCATTTTGGAGAGAGTATTCTAGATAAACATCTTTGAATTTTATATTTACATATGGCTTCAACAATGGTAGCCCCAATGACACTACATATAGTTTGCATTCAACATCTTATTGATGACGTTCATCTACATAAAATAAATTTTCAAACCCATGTTATCCACCTTGGAAGAGGAACTCTTTCAAGGTCCAAAATGAAAAACTCAAGTTTCCAAGAAATTTAGTATTTATGATACACACAACATTCATCTCTTGTTTTCATAAAACACATCCATCCTATAAAGACTTTGGAATAATACATGATGGTGTGAAAGACACGTTGCAACATGAATCAAAGCATTGCTTAGCTCAAAATGGTTTTAAAGCTTATCTTGAAAAAAAAAAATTGTGGTCTTAAAAAAAAAGTGGTTAAAGAATAGGTGAAAATGATGAATGTTTCCAAATTTTAAGCTTAGCCATATAAATTACTTTAATTATTTTTTTATAACATGTTATTTGTACTTGTAAGTATGGCTATATAAAAACTTCTCATAATTTTGTATATCCTAATATTCCTATACATATATACATATTAATTTGTTTTTATAGTTTTAAAAATACTTTTGTACCTCCTAATAAATTTAATATTCATGGTCTTCCAAAATACTATATAAACATTTTACATTTTTTTCTTATCTCTTTCATTTTTTTCATCAAAACCTTATAACTAAAAAGTTATATTTTACATATATAAATATAAATACATAAATGAATATATTATTTTTTAAAACATAAATTTTATAATTTAATTATTATTTAATATACTAAAAATATAATTTAAATATTTTCTTTAAATACAATTTTATTATTTAAAATTCTTAATATATTTTATTTATTAATAATATTCCTTTAAAAAATATTTTCCGATGTAAAATGCATTTCCATAATTTTCGATGTAACAACTCATAAAGTGGAATTATTTTTGGGTAGGATAATACAAAATAATGAATATTGTATTCCTCTTTATACTTCTCTAATAATGATAATATATTTTTCAATATTTGTCATTTTCATATTAAAAAAAATTATTATCCAAACAAATAACATGTCTAAGTGTTTTTATATTTCAATTATAAATCAATTTCATTTAAGATTGAATTAAATCAAATATATATTTTCTTCTATAAAATAAATTTAAATAAATATTTTCAAAATGTGTATTTAGTTCTTTCTCATATACATTTATATTATAAATGTAAACTTTTAAAATTATCTTATTTATATTATCTTACAAATATTATTCATATTATCCACATATAAATATCCTTTTTAAAAAATTAAAATATATAAATTACTTTAAACTTTACTCTATCATGTCATGCATGTTTTTTATTAATCTCTGCACAAATACAAATACAAAAATCATTGTTATTCAAATAATTATAATCATATAATAACAAATATAATGATACTTTAACATATATACTTTTTACATGTTTACCTATTATGTATTCTCATTAAAATCCACTTTTATTGGTTATAGTTTTCCTTATTTTACCTAATAAATTACTTCACCGGTTTCCATGTGTTGGTTTTTTTTAAGTTCCCTTCTTCTTTCAAAATTTGTAAACTGAATATCAAAGGTATGTCATATTTATTGACATTAAATCCTACTGCTTGGATATGGAGAGATTATTGGTAGTTCTATTCTTAAATTATGGACTTTACATTAGCTTCGGAATATTGATATTCTTTACTCCTGTGTGACGGAAACAATACAATGAAACACCGGTTTCCATGTGTTGTTTTTTAAGTTCCTTTCTACTCTCAAAATTTGTAAACTGAATATCAAAGGTATGTCATATTTATTGACATTAAATGTTATTACAAGTCTGGGATATGGAGAGATTATTGGCAGTTCTATTCTTAAATTATGGACTTTACATTACCTTCGGAATATTGATATTCTTTACTCATGTGTGACGGAACCAATACAATGAAAAGCTTATTTGCTTGCACACTGGGTACTATTTCACATCATCTCAAATTGGAAAAGGGTCATTGATTCAACTTGAGATTTCAGTGATGGATCTATGTACTCAAATTATTTTCTTCACATAGATCAATTTTAATTATTATTATAAATCTCATTCTTTCTCACTAGGAACACACACTTCATACATTTTACATTACCTAATATGTGACCACTAATTAAAGTATTAATTGTACATTGTTGTGCATGAAATGGAAGTGCATAGTTTGAAAGAAAATGTTATTAGTGACCCTACATTGAACAAATGTGTACGTGCCTTTCGAAAGGGTGAAATGTGTACGTGCCTTTCGAAAGGGTGAAATTTTGAAGCTAGTTTACATATTTTTGGAAAGCACAAGGGATTTGGAGTGAAAGAAAAGCGACTCGATTGAGTGTTTTTTAAGCGTTTGACCAAGCAATATTTTAGCCTTCGATCAAGTTATTTGAGAGCTCTTTAGCCTTCGATCAAGTTATTTGAGAGCTTAAGTATTGTTAGATCGAACAATTAAAAAAAACTTTCGATTGAGCTCCTATGTCACCCAAAGTTATTTAGACAGCTTCATTATGCTCGATCGAGCTAAAGGCTCGATCAAGCCTCTTTTAAATAAAACCTCTGGCCACGGTCCACGCAAAATCTGCCAATGCCATTTTGTGCAGACCACGAGTTTGGAGCTCGACCGAGGTGCAAAGAGCTCGAACCAGCCATCCAACAGCTCGACCGAGGAGCCAAAAGCTCCACCCAAGTGAAGAGCCAAATGTATGGAGGTAGAGGTAGGTTTTCTACCATTTCATGCTTGTTCTAATTTTTTCTTTATAAATAAATAATTAATTAATTTTAAATAAAAACCATCAACAAAACCCAATATACAAAAATCACATAAAAACCACCAAAAACCCATTAAAAACTACCTAAAAAAACCATAAAAAACCACCATATTATTGAACTTGCAAATTTTAACTTAAAATTAAAAATGTAAAAAAAACTCAAAAAATTATTCTCTTTTATAATTGATCATGATTTTACCAGCTACTTTATTTAAACTCTGAAATATAAAGAATTCATTTTACCCCAGTTCGATGGCTTTACAGTTTGAGAAGCCGTTGTTTTCCTTTTTATTTAGGATTAAAAAAAATCTTTCAATTCTTACACAAAGTTATGGTAAACCATGAGAATTTTTTGACCATGGTTTCTGACAAGTAAAAAGCCAGAATTCAACATTGGTTTCTGCCCAACATTTAAAAACGAAAAAAGAAAAGAGCAAGCCAGAATTTTAGCGCTCTTTTCGCTTCCTTCTGATATTCCAGACTGTACGGTTGTTTTGTAAGAAGCCACTCTTTCTTCTTCCTTATTTTTAATTTTTCGCTATTTTTAAATTTTCCTTTTCGATGTTTTTGTTATATATATATATATATTTAATAAATCAAATATAAGAAAAGTACATTCTATTTTTATATATTTTATACAGAGGTGGTTTTAAAGCTTATGGGTTGTGGTTTATTAGTTATATATATTGGTCAGGTTCACATAAGGTTTGTGGTCCATTTACATTGGTGACTATCTTGTATGCCATTTTCAAGCCAAATATTTTTTGTTTTTAAATAAATTGAAGGGAGGAAAAAGTATATTCCAAATCTTAATGTTTTTGTGTTTTTTATATTATTTTTGATCAATTTTGTTTTTGCAAAGATTATTTTTGGAATTTTAAGTTTCATTTATTTAATTTGTAAAAATCAAATAATTTATAAATTTTTCAAAATGTTAAATTTATGTATATATTTAAAAACACCTTTTAAATAATTAAAATTCACATATATCTCAGAAAAAAATCTAATAATTAAAATAGGAAAAGAGTTGAACAACGTTTCGATTTGTTACATGTCATTTTGTCATATTAGGCAAATGACAATCGATTTAGATCTCTCGCTATCCACACTTGTTCCAGAGCATTACCCTGTAGAGTTTGAAACTAAATTATCCCAAGAAGGTGGAATTTCTAGTTCTTATGGTACAAAACCCTGAATTTGGCTATGTTCGCAGTTTCCTAGTCATTTTCTACGTATATGTAGGGAAAACCATTATTATTTGTGCAGAAGTACGGATTGTCTTCTAGTATGACTTGCGCACATAACTTGAAGTATGTAAAAATAAAAAGTCTAGAAGCATTGTTGATAGCATCTATCCTAACCAACAAGCTTCGAATGAGTACCTATTTAGTGTTGATCCCTCATATCATGAAGTAACTCCCCTTCCTTTGTGGTACCTCTATCCCACTAATAGTGGATATCGTCCCTTGGAGAATTGATCCATAACTTCTCATCTTTGGCCTATAAAGCCATTACAAGGCTGGGGTTTGGAGGATTGTTGGAAGTAGGTTTATGCTGTTGAGATTAGATTAGAAGGCTTGTCTTGGAAGGGAGAGGGTTGGAGATTGCAGAAAGGGCTTGCTACATCAAGGCTACATGGTTGTAAGGCTTTTCTCCAATTTTATGAATATAAACAATTGTTCTTTCTTAGTTAAATCTCTATTGATTTGATTTGTAGGATTCCTTGATCACCTACATGAGTTTTGATTGCATAATTGATCAATTTGAATTGTATAATTGGTTAATTAGTTCATTATCTCTTTGATTATATCTTGTATGCTTTGATCTCTTGTTTTGTCTTTGTCTTTGCAGATCTCTTTCAGAACATCGCAAAGAAGATATTGGGAGTGACAAGAGGACATTTGGAGCATCAAAGAGCATGTGATCGAAAGCTTTTAAGGACTTCATTAATCAGTAAGCTAAATTGGTAGGAGGCCTCTTTCATTTTATTCCTTTCAAATGATCAGAACTTAGGGAAAGGTATAAATTATTGTGTGTTTGTTACTAGAGTTCTTAGAAGCCTAGGGAGATCACTCTTGTTTGCAAGAGGGATTTATCCACATTAAAAATTGGCGACTCCGTTGGGGAATCGTTTCAATCTCTACCTTTTTCCTTGTTTGATATTTTCAACCTGTTGCACAAGCCTTACTTGAGTGGCTGGGAAGTCTTAAAATTTGGATTTTGGGTTGGATTTGATTTATTTTTATTTTTTCTTGAATTTCCCCATTGTGCACACTTTTACTTTAGGAACAATGTTGAGATATGCACACTTAACATTTAGCAACAGAGCGCATGCGCACTGGTTTACTCGAGAGCATGTGCACATGCCTGGAACTTTTGAAAAACTCACTTGTTTCCTTTTCAAATCCATTTTTTTTTTCCTGTTGTTTTACACTTTTCTATGCCTCAAGTCAATCTCTATGTTTGATGGAGTGTTGTGAAGGAGTTTTCTTGATATTTTTTTGTTTTCAAGGATTGAAAAGTAGGTTTTCTAAAGAATTAGTGTTTTGATGAGATGTGCTTCTTGTGTTGCATTGAAAACATAAGTCATTTTTATTCCAATACTGAAGTTTGAGTAGAATTACACTTTAAGCGTTGATTTCATAACATTCATTCAAGATTTTTCATTTAAGGATTTTGTTGGGTGTTTTGAATTTGATTTCCTTTGTTCATTTCTCAAAGGTTTGTCTCGGTTTCTTAACAATTTTTGCATGTTTTTGCTTTCATCTTTGCGAAAAAAAAAATTCCCCCTCAATCGTCGGGGGGTTGAATTGTGTCTGAGTGTTAATTGTCTTTGAGTGTTATTATTTTTTATCTTTCAAAATTTCCCCCGATTTCCTTTACTTACACTTGATTCGTTCTTCTTTCGTAGATTTGGAAATCATCTTGCGTTTATTTTGAAGAATTATCTTGCATAGATTACATTTGCATGGTTAGATTTCTCATTTCATGAACGAAAATTGTGCATGGATTACATTTGCATAATGTTCACGGAAATTGTGCATAGATCACATTTGCGTAGTTTTCAAAAAAATTGTGCATAGATTACATTGCATGGTTTGGAATTTAGAGCTTTGAATTGCATTGAAAAATTAGAAGTGGTACATTCTAGAGTTAATATTTTAAAGAAGAACCTATTTACTTACTCCACCTAGAATTTATCGAAATAAAGAGATTGAAAATTTCATATTTGATGCATCAAATTTTTGAGTCAAGTCATAATACCAACAATTTCACATCCATTTACCCTTTGAGTAAATAACAACTTAATAACACAACGTTGATAAAATTAATCTCAAATTTTTATTATTTTTTAGGGCTCTTTTCCACCTACAGTAGATTAGGTTGTAGGGTTCTGGAATAGGAAAGTGAGTAAACTTTCCAAAGCTGCAAACAAACACTAGAATGTTGCAATACGGAGATAAATCCAGTTATTTCAGTTTTTCTCAGGGAACCTCCCCTTACAAAGGAGTCAAGCGCGAGATCATATCAGACCTGGTGAAGTGATCGTACCCACTTCATTGTCTATGATAGAGTGATTTACATGTATTACAATGGTGCTAAAAGGTACTTGGGGTCCCTTGAAAATAAACCTCCAGTTAAGCATGTTGAAGAGCTTTCAAGGGGATTGAGCTTTGTTACTCTGCCCTTGTGTGCACATCTGATCTGCGATTGTCCCCCCAGGTAGAATTGTTGTAGTTGGTAACCTTAGTGATGATAATCCTAGGGTTGTTACCCGAGGTGACAGTAGAGGGAAGGTCCCACTATAGAAGTTGACTAGACTCACTTGGACTTTTTGGAGGGTGAACTTTGCTTGAGATGGCATAAGTGAAGTTACTTGCACCAAATTGTCTCACTAAGCATGTTTTCAGTGTAACTGGTTCCACTCGCTCATATCTACAACTACTCTTCACTTTTATCTCCTCAACTTTGGAGTTCATTACCAACTAGTGATTTTGCTGTGAAAACTTGTTTGCATGGTTTAAATCTTTAAATTTTTTAGTGTTTGTTAATTGTTTGTTCTTATTTTTAGTGACTTCAGGTGTGGATTATGACTTTTCAACTATTAATATTGACAATAAATTTATCTAAGTTGGATCTAATGCAGACAATGTTAGAAGTTACCGGTAAAGAGCTCCCTTTTAGCGGGAACCCTGATTCTTTCCCTGATTTTGCAAATGGTTTTCCTCCTTATATGGCTACATTGTCACTTCCCGGATTCAGGGTAGGTTTACCTGTATGGTTGTTCTCAAATTCTTAAATTATAAATACTCCAATTGTACCAGCTCAACTGAGTTTTTCACCTCAACCAAGTTCACCATCTCAACATCACCAACCTATTGTTGACCCTTTACCTTCTTCATTGCAACTTGTCCTCCTCCCTTTCTTCTTCTCCGCCTGGTAAAATCCTTGATACCAGTAACCAGGTGACTAAGAAGAAGAAGAAGAAGCAAGATAAGAAATAATTCAACCAACCATCAATGGTTGTAAGTATTGGTAATGTTGAGGAAACTTCCAGAATGCATCGTAAGCCAAAATACCCTTTCAAGCTTTGTAAGGGTGACCACTTCCTTATCAATTGTCCTGGTATTCCTAAGGTCTTGGAAGTATGCTCAAATAATTCTTATCAACTTATTGTTGATCCATCAACCAATGATTCTCATATTCAAGGGAAAAAGATTAAGGTCAAGTTTCCTTGTAGGTTATGGAAAGGGACTCATCATAGTCACCTTTTCCCTCACATGGATGAAGCCTCAAAATTGTTTGAAAAACTTATTATTTCACAACAACAATTTATAACTAATTATCGCAAAACTTTCTCCCCATCTACTGTCAATTGACGAAATGATTGACCGAAATCCAAATATAGTCAATCCCACTCTTTCATTGGAGGATGAAACCTGTATCACTCAGACTGATGGACTATTTGTTGATCAAGTGGTCGAATTGATTCCATCTTCGGCCGATCTCACTCTCCCTTTAGAGAGTGAACTTCATATTGCTCAGGTTCTTCATGTTACCTCGGATTCTTCTACACATGGGGCCATTTCATCTGTTTCTTTTGAACCCTATCCAAGTAATGTGGTTATTTATTTTGATTGGAGTAGATTGACAGAACCTCATCTTCCTTCTTCCACCCCTTTCCAAATTATTGTGAAGGCTTATGGTAAGAATGTGTGACACACGAATGTAGACAAATGTGCTCCTGTCAGTATTTTATCCTCAACTACTTGGTAAGCTTTGGGTTCCCCTCAACTTATACCTATTACACAGAATCTGTTAGCTTTTAACAGAACCGTTACTGAACCTTTAGGGATCATTCCTAAGTTACCTACTTCCTTGGAAGGTAATACTATTTTTATCTATCTTATGGTAGTCCAAGGTCCGTTGGATTTCAATTTTCTCCTTGGGCAAGACTATATCTATGCCATGGAAGTTGTCATAACGACACTCTTTCGTGCAATGTCTTTTATCACAATTGAAACATTGTGACTATTGACCAGCTTTCATTTGTTGATCTTGATTCTACTACCATCCATACGACATCCTTGAATGTTCCTTATCTGCAAGTGGTACCTACCCTACCATGGGTTAATTATTTGGAACCATTCCCATGTCTTGAGTTACTAATGCAAGTAAGCCTCTCATTGTTTGCTCGACTTCCTATGACTTAGATACGATAATTGACATAGGGAACCTTATGGGGGCATTTGAATACGATTTTCTTATCCCTATTGATCCTCTTGACATGTGTTCCTTCCAGAGAGGTATTCTTCCTTCTGATGAACATCTCTTGGAATCCATGTTCAAGAAACATCCCTTGGCATGTGTTTCTTCCAAGTGGAAGCCATGAAATAGATCACCTTAAGGATAGTTATTTTACTATGTCAACCTCATTAAAAAATAAAACAACTCTTTATGAGGATGGTTCTTTTACTGTGTCAACCTCAGTAAAAAATGAAACAGTTCACCTTCAGGATAGTTCTTTTACTATGTCAACCTTGTTAAAAAAACAAACAACTCTTTTTTATGATAATTCTTTTACTGTGCCAACCTTGTTAAAAAATGAAACAACTCTTTATGAGGATGGCTCTTTTACTATGTCAACCTCGTTAAAAAATGAAACTGGTCACTTTGAGGATAATTCTTTTATTGTGTCAACCTCGTTAAAAAAATGAAAGAACTCTTTTTTAGGATAGCTCTTTTACCGTGTCAACCTCATTAAAAAAATGAAACAACTCTTTTTTAGGATAGTTCCTTTACTGTGTCAACCTCGTTAAAAAACGAAACAACTCTTTCTAAGGATGCTTCTTTTACTGTGTCAACCTCATTAAAAAATGAAAAAAATCCTCCCCTAATTAAGTCGAGTCTTTCACCTGATCTCGTAATTGAACCGTCGTTTCATCCACCTATTAGTAACCAATAGTCTACTTAGGTGAATGAAACAAAGATTGAGGAGCATGTTCCTATGACGGTATGTTGGAGGCATGAAAACTTATCTCAAGCATAGTTTTTCTTTGGTTCAAGCACAACTTTTCTCTATTTCAAGCTTGTGTAAAAATGAAATTACTTTCAAGCATAATTTTTCTTTGTTTCAAGCTTGTATAAAATGAAACCTACCTCGAGTCCATTTCGGTTATTATTTTCAAGACTCGTTAAACTCATGAAAATCCCGAGCATCTTTTGTTATCTTTTCATGCTCGTAAAACGTACATGAAAATGTCGAGTTCTTTCCATCTTTTCCTTCTCGTTAATTAAATTGAAAGTTAGTGATATGAGTAAATTTTTATCACTTTTTTGGACTCGTTAAAACTTATGAAAAAGTGAAACCATGGAGTTCTCTTTACGCCCTTTTCAGACTCCTTAAAAACGAAAATATCACCAAGTACTTGATTGTTTGAAATCGTAAAAATAAATGAACAATAGTCCTTTCAATATAAGTTTAGCCCTTTTACGGATTGAACCAGACTATCTACGACAAAGGTATACATTAATGAGTCATGGTCAATAGAGTTCTCTCCTACATTATTTTATCCCTTTTCGGGCTTGAGGGACTAAATTTACAAAAAAGAACATTGTGGAGTTTACTTACGTTTTTCTTCTGACTCCCTAAAACTAAAAAACATCGAGCTTTACTTTCTCCAAGTTTGTTAAAATTTTACGGTAAAAGAACTGAATGAGTTTTCTTTTTGTGTCTTTTCAAACTCATTAAACATGAAAATGACATTGAGTTACCCCTTTACTGGACTCATAAAAATTAAACAGTATAGGAATCGTTAAGCATGATGAAACCAAACCATTGCTTCTTAGGATTCATTAAAAATTTGTCACTTTATGTGTCCAGGTTGGGGAAATCCATTTGTCACTCAATTAACCATACCTCATTTGAAAGTCTTCAATTGGTTTGGGTTTTTATTTTTGAGTCAAATGATGCCAAGTCATTATGTCATGTCTCTGATATGTTCAAGAGAAGTTCAACGTTAGTCAAAATTACTTTGTCAGTCTTCACCTTCAATTGCATCGACCACCCCTGAGTCATTCCTGAATTACCCTGAATTGTTGTTCTTCAAAACTTGACATGAGTTTCGTGTTGATCAAACCCTTAAGGTAGGGCAACACCATACATTCACTCATTAAGGAAGGAGAACACTCCACAAGCCATATGCATGTTCATACAATATTCCTTGACATATCTCAATGGGGAGTCTCTAGCCTCTATATAGGCCTCATACATACAATTCCATGGGTCATTACCATGGTTCCCTCAATACCATCTATCTAATACCATGGGCTTATTACATTGTTGCTAATTACTTGTGGTCCCTTACATGATACGAGTTAACCACCTTATTTATTACTATGGCCCATCCCATTATTACATTATTCCCTTGGGTACCTCCCTTTGTACCCCATATTATCTCCCCTATGTATACTACACTTGTTCTAAAATATCAATGGCAGTTGTTGTCATCTATCAATATTTCCCCTCTGTAGCAATAACATAGATTTTGTAATCTCATGCAAATCAAAAGTGGGATGATCCTAGGACTTACTTACCATTCAAGTTCCAAAAAGTCAACAATAGAAAATGTTTTTTAAAACAAAACATGTTTTTTTGGTATAGTTTAAATTACTTTCATGCTTTTTAAAAGTAGCTTTCTTGTGTGACACTTTTGGTAACTCAATCACAAAGTGTTGTATGGTATATTATACAACCTTTTGTGCAATATCAAGAGATCCATGCCTAGCATTCAACTCGACTTATCATGACTCTAGTCATATAAAAAAAATACATAGATAGATATGAATGTGTTTTCTCATTTGTAATTAACACACCAATATAGCAAATGTGTTTTGCCAGTTACGGTTGTTAACAATTAAAGATAGTTCATCTAAAACAGAGTCAATGTTCTGCATTAGAATTATGCATGGCCAATCATGTACGATCATGATATAACAACATATTAGATAAGACAATTGCCCCAAGGTCATGGCAAGATGATATATGGTTCTACCATTACCACATAAGTTATACATTGACTGTGTAAAAAGGTAATACTACAAAGGTTGCATTTTATAATACATCTAGAATGATACATGATGCCAAACAAGTAATTTTTAGTATTAGTCTCTAGATATTTTTGGAGTTACAATTGCTTAGACTTAGCTTGACAATTTGTTCCAGTACTGTAATTGTGATGTTGATTTTGATTAGAAGAATTGTAACTTGTTTCCAATATTTATTTTTATACAATAACTATCATATGTTTATTGTAGATATTATCCAGCACCATGGAAGCACTTCAAAAGTTGTGTCCAAGGAAAGTACCTTCAACATTCTCATTTGTGTCCTCATAGGGTGATCAGAAGCCTATTTTCCAGGTCTTTATATTGTTCTTTGTCGTGGTATTAAATGTTGATTGAATGATTTTGGACATTGTAAATATATCATTTTGAATCATTACAATGCTGTGTTGATATTGCATCAATTTTACAAGACACTTCACTACTAGTTCCTTTACATTTCACTACTAGTTCCTTTTCTACTGCCTTACAGCTTTTTCTTTGCAATGCTAGTTATCTCTAGTTAATATTAAATAGTTGTTATATAAATAATTTAGAATTTAGAATATTATCAATGGAATCAGTTATTTGTTATTAGTCTTTGTTAATAATGTGTATTGAATAGTTTTTATAGATTTTCCATTTTAATGTGCTATTAGTTGTAGTCTAACCAGACTTCAAATTTTCCTAGAAAATCATGGAAACATTGGGAAGATTTTGATAAAATCCGGCATGAATTTTTGTAAATCCAGGGTACAACTATAAAACTTCAAGATTTTGGGTGCCATGGGGGTTTTTAATGTCGTTGAATACATTTCCACCATCAAAAACACGATTGAAACACTTCTATTGCGAGATTTTTGAAAAAAAATACCAAATTCCAATCATTTTTTGTCATACTCGCAAATTTGCCGCCTCGATAGAGGACACCTATACTATTATGATTTTAAATAAATTTGTTTTAATATTTATTGGTAATTTCTAAATATTTTGTTGTTAATTAATAATTAATAATAATCAATATTAGTAATTGTGATATATTATTTTGCTATCAATTAATATTATTAATTGTTATTATTTAATATATACAAACTTTTTATTAAATAATAATAATGATTAAAATATTAATGAGAAATATATAGGGACTATGTTACCTCTTTTTTATATAAATTAATTGAATTGAATTACTTTATTATGTTAATAATGTGTCTATTTTGAAATAGGATTTTCAAAATTCTAATTTAATTATTAATAATAATTAGATGAATGGTAGAGATTTAATTTCCATAGAATATTCTAAAATATTTATTGTAGGATATACAAATCATTGGTTGAAATTTATCTCGAGTAGTTATGCCATTTTTACTCTTAACTAAATTGATTACTTAAAAAAAATTGTCATATGACACATGACACTTGGACATGTGGTATTGATAAGGTATGGTATTGGGCCATGGTATTGTAACAAAACTTATTTACAACTTAAGAATCTTTATGGTAAAATATGAGTAAATCTCCATGGTTAAACATAGTGTTCAATGTTTTTTAAATGTATATACGTTTCACTTGTATATTTATTATTTTTAAAATTTTAATAAACTAAAACAAAATTATAATTTAATTAGATTTTATGATTTTTAAAATTTTAATAACATAAAATGTGTCATGAGCTAAGTATTTTGATCTTTATTATAAATTAATGTCTATCAACATTTACGAGTGATTTAATTTATAAGGTTATATCACTTAATAACTCTTTTAAAATTACAATTGTAAGAATTTCTTAATGTTCAGTGAATATTGCTTTAATTAATTTTTTAAATTTTAATAACATAAAATGTATCTTGAAATAAGTGTTTTCATATTTATTACAAATTAATCACTATCTACATTTATCAATGATTTAATTTATATCAGTGTATTAATTACTAAGATAGTAAAAATGTATTTCTTAATGTTAAGTGAATGTACTACCCAGATAGAAGTCGAAGTCAAGATCATACTACATTGCCATAGCATATGCATACATGTACGTGGTTATGCAAGAAATGCATTATCCATTTATTATAATTTTGATATAAAAATGAAAGGTGTTCACTGTACTGATTTTATACTAGATATTATTAATATAAATTTATTTATGTATCAATAGATTTGAATCTCTAAATCTGTAGGGAATTCAACTCCACAAAATAATTGGTCTACACTTTATAGGTCAAATAAAATTGATTTTAGTGACCCAAAACAAATAACAATTTCAGTATATTCCAAAACAAATAATAAATTCACTATTAATTTTACTTCAATCTTTTTCTAGTGAGATGGATTAATTCGCACAATGGGATGTTATCCCTTCTACCTGGTTTCAAATCCCACATGGGACATCTTTCACCCATTGTGATAAAGTTCAAGAAGTAAGCTCCCTTGCTTCTTCTTTTTTTGTAAGCTTCGTATTAATTCGAGTTAAAGCCTGTACAGACATATAGTGGCCTCAACCCGCCCCGAAGGGAAACGGGTCTATTGGCCACCTTAAGTTTTTAATTGCCATCCAGAAACAAAATTGACTGAGTCTCCTTGTCCATGCTAAATATACTACACATTCAAAGAGACTATCATTTTTTCCTATCTGCATTATAAAATATAACAAAAGGGAGAGCAGGCTCTCAGCTTCCTAACTAAGGAGATGATTTACATAACTTGAAAAATCAATCTGCCATGGCGCCCGGCTGGTAATCTTCCTCCTTTGCTCCAGGAATAAGCTTCTTTAGCTGTTGTTGTATCTCATCAAGCTTACTATCCTGCATAAGAAGGGTTATCTGGAGGTTGTTCATCTCTTTCTTCAGATTTGGGATGCCTTGGGCCAATTCTGCCATCTCCATAGCCACCTGTTCCATAGCTTTTGCTAGCAGCCTCTTCATTACCCAATACACATGGAGAGCCTGCTTGTACAGGGACATGCGTCCTCTAGTGTTTAAGCTCCCTCGCTTTCTTAAAACCTCAACTCTTGCTTTATTTTCATAGATAGATATATATATATATATATATATATATATATATATATATATATATATATATATATATATATATATATATATATATATATATATATATAAAACAATAATATTTATTATTATTTCTTAGTAATAGTATTCGAATTCAAGCTTCTGTGATCCACAACTTGTTAATTCATGAGAATTTTCGGAAAAAATCACATAGAGAGTATTTGGCCGACGCGTTTCCAATCAATGTGATTCATCTTCAGGACAAGATAAAGAGACAAATCTCATGAATTAACAAGTAATAGTATTTTTAACTATTTAGAAGAATAAATATGTGTTAATACTATTATAACAATATTGTTTATAATTATTTATTAGAATACTAATGTGTATTAATATTATCGCATATAATAATATATTTTTACTTTAATAACTTTTATAAAAATGATTTTAATTTCAATACTAATATAATTTAATTTAAAATATTATTAATAATTAATCATTATAATATTTATACAGTAATATATATAAATGATCTGGTTGTTAATATTTATATACTTATTGCCCACAGGGTTTTGGATTGACGGTGAATGGGTGCGCTGTTAAGGCACTCCTTAAGATAGGTCACCGGTTCAAATCCCCCGTGGGTACTTAGGTTAGTCTTAACTAGAAAAAAAAAATATTTATATACTTATTAATAATTCTATATACTTATTAATAATCCTAAATACTAATAATAATTAATCCTATGTATACAAACCCTAAAATAAATATTAAAAATACTAAACCCTAATAATAATAATAATAATAAGAGGAGCTTATATTATTATAATAATATTAATATAATAATCATAAATATATAAGAATATAGTTGCTATTATTTGTATAGCTATTAATTATCATAAATAATAAATAATTGGTCTTTATTGTTCTTATTATAATAATATTGATTATATTATTATTATAATAATAACTATATTTATATATAATTATAATAATATAATAATTATTATATTATTATTATTATGGAGGAATGTCGTAATGATAAATCCAATCTCTTTTGTTACTTTGTGGACTTTAGAAAGGCTTTCGATATGGTTCCTAGAAACAACCTTTGGAATAGATTACAGGAGCTAAAGGTTTCTTTCGAATTGAGAGTTGTCGCTATTAGGTTATACGAGAATGTAATTGCCAAGTTAAAGAGCAATGAGGGGTGGTTGAAAGATATTAAGTGTAATATCGGAGTTAAACAAGGTTGCCCCCTCTCCCCTACCTTATTTGGCATTTACATTGACAAACTCGAAGGTTATTTAGAGGAATAAGGATGTGAGCAATGAGGGGTGGTTGAAAGATATTAAGTGTAATATCGGAGTTAAACAAGGTTGCCCCCTCTCCCCTACCTTATTTGGCATTTACATTGACAAACTCGAAGGTTATTTAGAGGAAGAAGGATGTGCTGGCACGATCTTAGCTGGGCTAATCATCATCCTTCTTCTCTATGCTGACGATATTGTTCTCCTCTCAAGGTGTCCATCTGATCTTGATAAGCAACTTAGGATTCTTAAGGATTTCTGCTCCACCATGGGTATGACTATTAACACTGACAAGCAACTTAGGATTCTTAAGGATTTCTGCTCCACCATGGGTATGACTATTAACACTGACAAAACAAAAGTTATGTTGATCAAATCCAAGAAGGACACCTACGCTAATTTTATGTATGACAATAATAACTTGGAGGAAGTGTATTCTTACAAGTACCTAGGAATTGATATTCATCATAAGCTCAACTGTAACTATAGCATTGAGAAAAGGTTTAATGGGGGGTGGAAAGCTTACTTTAGTCTTGAAAATAATTGTAAAATGGCAAACCTCGTAATGTGGGATAAAAAGAAGTTCATCTTTGAAACTTTAGTCACTCCTGTTATCTTATATGGATGTGAGGTTTGGGATTGCAGCATCTCTAGAGAATCCTGGAGAAACATTGAGCAAATCCAGAAGTGCTTTATAACGTATAACCTGAAAATTAAAAGCAATACACCTTACCCTATTCTCCTTATAGAAGTAGGTCTTTCCCCTATCGAAAGCCTAGTTATGATTAGGCTTCTGTTGTACAAGCACAAGCTCAATAACATAAGAGATCATAGACTTCCCAAGCTAGCTTTAAATTCTAGCCAAAACCAACTAAGGCTCAAACGAAGGTGGTATAAAGACACGAGGGCCTGGTTAAACCATTGGGAGATCAACGAGAATAATGCATTGCAAAACATTAATAACATTAAAAATATTGTTACTTCTAAGTTCAAAGAAAAAATGTGGTGTGAGAAAGATTTAGCGGCTAAAAGAAAATTAAGTTATTATAAGAAGGTCATCAACCCCACCCTAGAAGATCAAAAGTAGCTCTCTGTTTTAGCTAGCTCAAAGAAGAAAATTAATATAGTGAAGATTAGAACGAACTCTCATGAGCTCCATAGTGAAACAGGTCGTTGGGTAGTTCCTAAAACACCATGGATGGAAAGAATTAGCCATCTCTGTGATAATAAGAACATTGAGGATGAAAACCACTTCCTCTTAGAGTGCCCCGCATACAACCACATTAGATCTCAGTTTCATAATCTTTGTCCCAACACTAACTTTCCTAGCCTTTTACTATGTCAAAACTATAGTGAGCTTGGGAGGCTTCTCTCCAAGCTTTTTGAGCATAAAAATAAAATCTTAAATCAAACTAAATAATTTGTTTCTTTAGGTCCGGTAGACCAAAGTATGGTCTCAATGGACGTTAACCATCATCATCATCAATATTATAATGAACTATTATTATTATTATTAAGTTATTTATATAATATAAAAATAATATAATATTATTATGAGCTATTTTTATTATTAATTAATATATATTAGGAGTTTATATAATTATTATAATATTAATATAGTTATTAATAATCCTATATAGTTATTTATATAGTTATTAATAATGCTAAATACCCATCATAATTATTAATGTGGTTGATATAAGCGTATCAGCGTATATCAACTACATTGGAAAATGTGGTTGATATATATGCTTGATATGCCTATCAGTATATATCAATCATATTTACTTTCACTGTGTGCTAGTTAATATTTAGTTTGAATTCTTGCTCTACATTCCCAAAGTTATTTTTTTAGTTTTAGAATCTTTTTATTATTTCTTTGAATAGTTTGTTAGAATTCTAATTCTTTTTAATAGTATTACATATAATAATATAACTTAAATTGATTTTATTTGTTATATTAATAAATTTTAATTTAATTTAAAAATATTTTTTCTCGGTCAAATCTTATTATTATTTCAGTTTTTTAGTCAAACTAGTTGTTATTTTCTATGGCTAGTTAGTTGCGCTGTTCATCTATTTATTTCATTACCTAGATCTGATTCTTCATCTTGTCTTGAAGATGAATCACAATAGTTGTTTCAAAAAAGGTTGACTGGGCTGTTCATCTATTTATTTCATTACCTAAATCTGATTCTTCATCTTGTCTTGAAGATGAACTACAATAGTTGTTTCAAAAAGAATTGACGAGATTATCTCCTATATAATTTTTACCCAAAAATACTGTTATAAATCATAAATTATTAGTATATATATATTCTTAATATTATAATAACAAACCGTAGATTTAATTTTAAACCTCCTTTATATTATTATAACATATTACCAATTCACCATAAATAAATGATATTTAACCCATCGCAAGGATGGAATCCGAATCCAATTCAACTTCCCTGTTTACCATCGTCACACAAAAGTCATCTGTCCACTGCAAAGTTAAAAACAAATATTTTAACTAACCCCAAATTAATCATAACACGACTATACTAACATCGCCGTTAAAGAGGAATGATCCCGGGGCACCCGCGCGACAGGCGTGAATACTCACCAATACCAAAACGACGAGAATGGAGAGAATTTGCTAACTTTTAAAATAATCGGAATGGAGAGAATTTGCTAACTTTTAAGATAATCGGAATTTTATAGGACTGGGGTGTGGAAAGTTGCTCCTTTAAAAGGAATCATAACACGATTATAAAAAAAATTTCCGTTTCCGGGAATCAAACACGGGTCACAAGTATGACAGACGTGATTACTCACCACTATACTACAACCACTACTCACCAATACATTACAACCACCTGTATGACAGACATGATTACTCACCACTATACTACAACCACTTAATTTGTGTAAAATTGCTAACTTTCAAAATAATTGGAATGTTATAGGACTGGGCTGTCGAAAGTTTTCTGGGAATCGAACCGGGTCACCAGCGTGACAGACGTGAATACTCACCACTATACTACAACCACTTTGTAAGTTGCTAACTTTTAAAAGAATTGAACTTTTATAGGACCGGGCTGTGGAAAGTTGCACCTTTAAAAATAATTGAAAATTTTACTTCACCACTCTACTACAACCACTTAAATTGTCTAAAATTGCTAACTTTTAAAATAATTGGAATTTTATAGGACTGGGCTGTGGAAAGTTGCACTTTTAAAAATAATTGAAAATTTTACTACTTTAGAAACGAAGTAATCATGGACTCAGATGCACAGATATCAGAGTTAACTTCAAACTGATGTACGGAGGAGACTTGAAACCTCCTTTTCGTGCTGTTTCTCATCACTGCCCAACTTATGATAAAGACGTTCATCTCTCGATATTATTAAAACTAAATTATTTTCGCAGTTCCGATGTGGGATAAAGTACGTTACTTTTCATTCTACTTTTCATGACTCCCGAAATCGTAGCTTATCTAGGTTCGTATAATTGTTTTTACGAAGGTTCACAATATAAATCAAGACAAAACAAGTGGGAAAGGAGAAAATAAGTGTAATTATTAAATCTTATAGAAAATGGAGACGGATAATTAATGGCTGTACTCTTGAGTATTAAAGGTTGATAGGTGAATTTTAAAGGGTAAAATTATATTTTATTTTAATAAATTATTATATTATTATTATTAAAGGCCGGTATAATGCAATGGATATTATTGTGTTGATTATCAATTAAATTGTTTTTTGGATTAAAAATTAATTTTTTTAAGATTTTTTTAATATATTAATTTTATTTATTTAAATTGTGATTTGTTGGTTTAGGTTTTTTTTTATTATGCAATGATGATTTTTGTGATTTCATGAAGTATTATTTTCATTCTAATTTTTTGGTCAAGTATGATTCTCATCAATTCATAAAATCCCCTGCAACATCGATTAAATTTTTATATATAAAATTTATCTTTTTAGTATATTAATTTTATTTATTTAAATTTTGATTGGTTCATTTAAGTTTTACTTACCATTCTCATCAATTTATTAAATACCCTTCTCATTCTATTCATAAAATCCCCTACAACTTATTAAATACCCTTCTCATTCCATTCATAAAATCCCCTACAACATAGATCACATAAAAAAAAATACATCCTTCATTCACTTACAGGCCTAAAACAAGGCATCCAGTAAGGCTGTGGTGTCATTTTGAAATATCAGAATCTGCACAGGCCCAAGTAAGGCTGTGGTGTCATTTTGAAATATCAGAATCTGCACATGCCCAAATATAATGATGATCAACATTAGTCAATGTGGATTTCCATAGTATACCATTTTATTCACGTGACAAAAGTACCATTGCTTAGACCTACAAATGTACACCCCTGGTTTACTGAATTATTAATTATTAATTCTTTCACAGCAAGTATATACGCTTGACTCATCGGGTTCCAAGTTATGGATACCATTGTTTTGTGAAATCTTGTCTTGGTGAGATTGGTGTTCAATAGTGTCTATAGCCTTGACCAGAATGTGCTCGGAATCTGTTATGGACTTTGAAGTTTGAGGGTAGATGTAGACCTTCAGCTAAGCATAAAGTGACAAATGAGTGTCAAATGCTTTATCTATGTTTTGTGAAATCTTGCCGGGACTGGAGCAGGCAGTGCTATAGTCTGCGTTCCTGTTGCCGGTGGCTGGAGGCACACTAATGGTTTAGGTTATCAAGGAAGGAAGGTGCTGGGAAGCTTTAAGTAATAGGAGGGCTACCCTAATAATAAGAAATAGGGGTCACCTGCCATTCTGCCTTAAATAATAATAGGGGACATTTGGGGTTCCTGATCTCTGGATCTGTCATTTCATTGCTACACTGGGTTATAATTTTTTTAATAAAAAAAAATGTATAGTAAGAATATAAGAAAGATTGTATGAGAGTGAAATTTATATATTATTTTATATATGTTTTAATATTTATAACTTTTATAAATATATATCAAATGAAAAATATGAAAAATAAATTTTAATTTTTAATTTTTAAATTCTAAATACAATATCTATAATTTTTTCAAATTTAATTTTTTAATGTAATATTTATAACAAAGATTATATGTATATATAGAGATTATTGTAACTATTAAATATTTACATATTTATTAACTAAATTTGAAAATAAAGTTTTGAAATAATATGATTAAGCTTTTTGTTTAAATTTATTTTAATGTAAGGCAACGTTGCCCCAATACCTAACCAAAGGGCTACTGCAGTACCGATCAAGGATACTGTTGTAGCTACTGGACGACGAAATGGATTCTGAAATTGATTCACATTCTCTAGAAAAGGCACCGTCAATGATCCCACGGGTACTGAGCCCATTAAAAGGACACCTAATAATTTTTTAGGTACTATACGGAGTATTTGGAATACAGGGAAAAAATACCATTCGGGCAATATCTCCAAAGGAGTTGCAAATGGATTTGTTGGTTCACCAATCATTGATGGTTCTAGAACCGCTAAACCTATTGTACATGCAATAGTACCTAAATTTACTACTGGAAAAATATATGAAAGATCATTGGGCCAAGCGGGCTCTCCATAATAATTATGTCCCATACCTTTAGCTAATTTAGCCCTTAATACAGGATCATTTAGGTCAGGTTTCTTTGTTATTGGGATAAGTAGATCTTTATGGATCTATCCCCCGAAAGAACCGGACATGCCAATTTTTATCATCCGGCTCGAACAATAACTGGAGGAAGTATATATCACTTATTTTTTCCCGTGATGGAAGACGAATTGGAAAAATAGGAACTAATAATGTCTATGATCATCCATCATTGGTCATTTTATTATTCCAGTTAAATGCTCATGACCCAAGTAAGCTCACAAATTCGATCATGATCGATATGCCTTTTGGACCATCTTAGTCCTTGTAATTTGTGTTTATCACCACGAATAGACCTCAAAAGTTTTTTAGCATACAAGGTATTGACTTGTTATTGATCCATCCTCTCTCCTTCCTTAGATCCCTTCTTTCACTCCAATAGTTTTCCCATCGAAATGGATGCAAGGGAAATGGATGCATTTCCACACTATGAAAAGGAGAAGTAAAGTCATATAGTCCAATTATTGAATATATGAAAATATTGTCCCATTGTCCGGATCTCACGGAACCCTTCCTGATTCGGATTCGATCATAGAAAGAATTCTCTTGGAACGTAACAAACTGACCAATGCCTTTCCACCCAGGTGCTAAACTTCCTATTTCTGATAAGGAAATTGGGACAGAGACACATTTTATCAGAAATATTTATGTGGTAGATCGGAGAAAGTATCTGCATGTCCTAATCAATAGTTCAAGTCACACACTCCCATAATCCATCTTCTCCGTCTGAGAATCTACTCCAATTATTTGTTTGTATTGGATGAATAATACTCCAAAATTGAAAGGAGAAATCCGAGGACCATATTTTCTATGGATATTTCCATTTTTGAATAATAAATATTCCTGGCGATGATATATTATTGTCGTTATTCGGAACAATAAGTTATGAATAGTTATTTTCAATCTATCTTTCCTCTCTATAAAGGACCTGGAATACCCTGCTTACGGATCATTAGAAAGTGCATTGGCATAAATACAGCAGTAAGAAGGGGTAATATGAAAGTGTGTAAACTATAAAAACGAGTCAAGGTAGATTGACCCACACTAACACTTCCGCGTAATAATTCTACCAGAGGAGATCCTATTACAGGAATAGCCTCAGGCACACTAGTCACAATTTTCACTGCCCAATAACCAATTTGATCCCAGGGCAAAGAATAACCAGTTACATCGAAAGATACGGTCAACACAGCCAAAATTACACCTGTGACCCAAGTTAATTCACGGGATTTTTTGAATCCACCTGTGAGATAAACACGGAATACGTGCAGGATCATCATTAGAACCATCATACTTGCCGACCATCGATGAATTGATCGGATTAACCAACCAAAGTTAACTTCGGTCATTAGGTATTGAACAGAGGCAAAAGCTTCTGTAACGGTCGGACGATAGTAAAAAGTCATAGCAAAACCAGTAGCTACTTGTACTAAAAAACAAGTAAGTGTGATCCCCCCTAGACAATAAAATATATTGACATGAGGAGGAACATATTTACTGGTGATATCATCCGCAATCGCCTGAATCTCGAGACGCTCTTCGAACCGATCGTATACTTTATTGAGATAGGTAAACTGAAATTCACCCTCTGAAAACCGTACATGAGAATTTCCCTTCATACAGATTGAACAATAACACGCAAATGCTTTTGGACACGAATAAATAAATTTTGGAAAAGAGATACTTGAGGGTTCGTTGCCTGACCGGCTGGAGAAATGAAGATCATTCGAAACAATCCAACATTTCTATTAGAAGACTCTATAGTGCCAAAATTTCAAAAAGTGCCAAAATTTCAAGTCGGCTCATCCCTATGATAAATCACTATAGGCCCTTTGAACGATCTTTTACCCTATTCGTGTGATATCAGTTCCCTAGAAAAGAACTAATATAGACGATTTATAGGAATTATCTTGTCGAGATCTCAATAGATGAATCAATCCAAACCTCAGATTTCAATTAGACCCCGATGATTTTATCAAATCCCCAAAAGGTTCTCTGGGTAATAACCTTTTCATTTTCGCTCATTCGACGAAATATGCTAACTAAGAGAAATCAGATACTATATCATTCTTTGGTCATAATCAGCATAATTATGAGAGGGGATAGATCCTTCGATTTATTATAGGAAATACCTCTTTCAATTTCTTTATTGGAAGTCTGGTGACGAGGAAATGATAGGTACAAACCATAGTTCAGATCTTCCGGAACATATCTATGATAGACCTCGTGCTCTAGAGATTCAATATTCTAGAAATGAAATATCCAACGAGGTAGGACCATCTTGATGAAGATAACAGATCGGTCTTCTGTACTATAAATATGGATCGATATCAACAAGTCGCACACCCATATTCCAAAAGTCCTTAGAGAAAAGTAATTACACGATCAAACTATTGGAACAAGATAAGCTAAAAACTCAAAGCCACTATTTGGTCTGGGTTTGAATCCCTCAGTTCTTTTTTTTTCTTCAAGAGCTCACCAGGTGAATTTTGGAGTTCCTCAGCCCCAACTAACCGGAATCCCATCCAATAAAACGGAAGAATTATAAATCTCCAAGATAATAGATAGGAATACTGCAAATAGAGCCATTGCAAAACCCATAAGAGGAGTAGTTCCCCATCCAGGAGCTACTTTACCATATTCTAAATTAAGCGGTTTTAAGGTCGTTCCTACAAGGGTTTCTTTTGGCGTGGTTTTGGAAGTATCATCAATGGTCTGTGTAGCCATAGAAACTATTGTATTGGTTGAGATCTGTTAACTTTGTTATTATATGGTAAACATACCATGATATTGGGATCACCTAATAATGGAAACTGCAACCTTAGTCACCATCTCCATATCTTGTTTACTTGTAAGCTTTACTGGTTATGCCCTATACACCGCCTTTGGGCAACCCTCTAAACAACTTAGGGATCCTTTTGAGGATCACGAGGACTAATTGAAAGAATGACCTTCCCTATAGGGAAGGTCATTCTTTCTTTGATGGGAGAGAAAGAATGACGATTTGGAGAAGCAAAATTATTTTTCCCCTTTAGTCGGAAGTTTGGGTGGTTCTCGGAAGAAAATAGCAAAAAAGATTATCCCTAGGGTCGATACCAACAGGAATGTATAAACCAATGCTTCCATAGATTTGATTTGATCGTAATTTACAATTATGGAGATAGCTTTCGTACTAATATTTATTAGAGAAGAGATAGGAGCAATATCATACCACTTGTCTTTTAGTAGTTGGATCTCCCAGTTTTTGGAATGCTCCAAATTCTATTCGAGCATCCAGATTCGAGTCGATACTAGCAAAAACATCTCTGAATAAGGTCCTATCACCATGCCAAATGTGTCTAGAAAAGAAAAGGAGAGAAAATGTAGCATGTCCAAAAGTAAACCAACCCCTTGGACTACTACGAAAAACACCATCAGATTTTAGAGTAGCACGATCTAATTCAAAAATTTCACCTAATTGAGCACGTCTAGCGTATTTTTTAACTATAGCAGGATCACCAAAACTGACCCTGTCAAGTCCACCACCATAGAACTCAACAGTTACACCTACTTGTTCAACACTATACTTTGATTCTGCCCTCCTAAAAGGAACATCGGCTTTCACAATTCCTTCTTTGTCCACCAGAACTACTGGAAATGTTTCGAAAAAGGTAGGCATACGACGTACAAAAAGCTCATTTCCCTCATTATCTTTGAAGATAGGGTGTCCTAACCAACCAACAGCTATTCCATCTCCATTGTCCATTGCACCTGCTCTGAATAACCCCCCCTTAGCTGGATTATTACCAATGTAATCATAAAAAGCGAGTTTCTCGGGAAATATTATGATTTTTTTTTGGGTTTGTGTCTCAACACTTTTAATGTATATTTTGTTTGATTTTACTTACAATACCATTAACACCAATATCCTATGGTAATTCTTCTTCATCTATGCATGATCTTCCATTCACATGGATGGATGGGGTTTGTCTAAAAAATATAGATTTCCCATAAAAATCTATACAAATAATATATTAAAATGAACAAATATGTTATTAAAGTTTATTAAAAAACCATTGGCAAATAGAGTTATTATTATATCTGTCAATCATCAATTATTTTATTATTTTAATTGTAATTTTCATTAATATAAAATTGTATGTCTTTTATTGTTTTTTTACTCTAATTTAACTATATTTAGCTACCTTGTAGGCCTTGTTTAAATGAGACCTCATTCATACTTTTCAGAATTCAATAATTAAACTGGCCAAACACCAAATTGGTGTATGAGACCCTTTTGTTTGTGGGACAAGGGATCCACCTCCAAATTTGTGTATGAGACCCTTTTGTTTGTGGGACAAGGATCCACCTCGGGCAACGATTTTATTGCTCTACTAAGTGTTGGCATTATGATGCATGTGTTGTACTTGATGGCAACCCACTCATAGAAGAACATCTCACTTAGTTATAACTAGATGAATCTTCATAAGAGATATCAGATGTGACTGAACGCATGGGATGCAGGACAGCTCAAAGGAATCAGATGATAGTTCTAAGCGTGACAAGTTAGCTTTGCCATCAAGTCCAAAGGGAGAGATTGTTGGCATTATGAGACAAGTGTTGTCCTTGATGGCAAATCACACAGATGACAGATCATAGTGCAGCAGGTCAGCAGCAAGGATTTGATGGTCAGACTACAAGAATGAAGAGAAAATATATATACGCAGGTTCATCGTGACCAAGCCGCATATACACGCGGGTTAGCCATTGAAAAGACGCGTATGCGTATACACGCACTTTCACGCAAGGAAAAGTGTGTACATGTCGGAGAACTTATGTTTGGTCCATGGTAATTAGTCCTTGGTATTTGAACCTATGGTTTTGGACCATAGTATCTCGTCAGATGTGTTGACCCCAAGTATTGAGTCCATGGTATTGGTTTGTTATGGTTTTGGACCATGGTATTAAGCAAGACCTAAGACTATAAAAGGAGAAGAAGATCATTAGGCAAGTGTATTGAAACAGTCTTGAATATCTGATGAAGGATGAGATCCAGTATGCAGGAAATGGGTTTATGATGCATTGCTTGATCTGAGCTAAGGAGGGATCCCATTGGTTGTTCGAGAACAAGATCTAAGCATAGATCGGGATCAAATGGTTTGAAATGAACTATCTCTATATGGTTGATTATGCTTATTATAGATCTGTATTCTGACGCATATAATGTTCTGAACTGGGTATAATTTAAGTTTGAAATAGATGCAAGTCATGATTGAATATTTATAGATCTGTACGTGGGTTGGCTTTGGTGTAAGCGCGTATGTACGCAAGTTGAGTTCATTGTAGTAGCGTATACCACTTGAGCTATGATGTTTGAAGTTATAGGTGGTTCTGGTTGTTGATGAGTTCTGATGACAGTTTAAAGGTGTCAGTATTCTGCATATCCTGTTTGGTTGATTGTGTTTAGCTTCAGTATTGATGGATGAAAACTAATATTGGATTAGGATCATAATGACTCATATTTATGTGATCGGATGGACTAGATCTGGGTGCTAACACACATATTATACTTGTACATGTAATAATCTGGATATGTCTGAAGTCAGGAAGTGCATCAAGTTATAAGTAATTGATGACATATACGCTGGTTCACCTTGGTGAAGTTGTGTATACACGTTGGTTCAACACTTCCAAGTAGCGTATGCACTCTGATGCATGATTTTGATGATACAGTTGGTTCTGATTGTTATCGCAGAGTTTTGTTGTCTGCTCTGTGTTCTGGTGACTGTGTTGTTGACAGGGTTTCAGTGTTTCAGTGATTCAGAGATTGATGATGCTAGTATTGATTGTTTTGTGCTATTTATGGGTCCAGTATGAAAATTTGATGAAACGTGGCCTTCATATTATAGTGTTGTGCTTCAGGAGTATCCAATCTGAAAATGTATGAAATGTGGTCCCTGGAGGGTGAAAGGAGATTGTAGGCCGGCGCCTACGTTCTAGTACATCAGCTATTACAAGAGCAAAGGGGGTAGTAGCTCCCTTCCAGTAGCATCTAGAGAACGAGTGAAGATTGGAGCATTCAGTAGGCAGGCACCTACGTACTAGTAAATGGATCAGATAGTACAAGAGCTAAAGGGGTTGTAGCTCCCATCCAGGAGAGTCTGGAAAACGAGAGAGGGTTGTAGCCCTCTGCAGGTAGAAGCCTGCGTACTGGTAAAGGACTGCACCAGTACAAAATATTGTAAAATGAAGTATCTTATTGAAAGAAGATAGAGATGACTTGCAGCAGGTGGTTTTCACCCACATTGGGTTTCCACCTTATATCATGGTGTTCATGTGTGCTTCTTGTGTGTGATGATCTGTTATGTTTTACTGCACCTGCTTACTGTTCATATGGTTAATGAAGTTCTGATGCACTAACTAAAGATCAACATTTAATGGATTAACTGAATCATAAGTATTTTGGATATACGCTAGTTGCATTAGACACAGTTGCGTATACATGCGGGTTCCCTTGAATTAAGTAGCGTATATGTATCTAAGTATGGAAATGAAAAATTTTTATTGATCTAATAATACTGGTTCACCCCCCCCCCCCCCCCAAGTATTATTTCCAACACTAAGACATACATACTCTACCCCCTCTGGTTTGTTTTTAACATGTGACTTATTAAAAGGAAACACATGCTATCAACCATTAGACACACTCAAGTTGTATAGAGTTATTATACAACCTGCCCTACTCAAGTTGCTCTTAATTATATTATTAATATAATATAGTTATGATATGTTAAGAATTTAAATTATATTATGTTTTTTATTTGAGAAAGAAAATAAGAAGAAAATGTTATATTTCATTTTAATAAGTTATTATTAATATATTTAATTCTAATATGCTAAAAATTTAAATTATATTATGTTTTTTATTTGTAAAAGTAAAAACGAATTTGATAGTAATAATTATTTTATCTTATAAAATGTTTTAAAATTGTTTTTATTTGGCTATGAGCTCTTATTCTTTATACTTAAGGAAATAGGTTAATAGCCCCAAGATTCAAATGCATCTTGCACAAGTGAAAGTATGCCCCCTTATGGACTACCAACAAGGTAATTCTAGGTGGCATGGCAAATAACAGTAATCAGTTAACTTGCATTTCCATATCTCAGAGGCATCTTGCAGGAGTGAAGGTATGCCCCCTTATGGACTACCAACAAGGTAATTCTAGGTGGCATGGTGAATAACGGTAATGAGTTAACTTGCATCTCCAAATCGCAGGTATTGATAGTTGTCCTCTTTACTAGTTTGACAGCTAAGTTATGATAATTTTTCCCATTGTATAAAAAATGTTATATTCTATTATTCCTTTTAAAAATATTTAACTAATATTCTAACATTTCTATATCATATATATATTTTCTATCATTTTTTAAAAGGAATAGATGCACATTACAAACATATCATTGATTAATACAATAAAATGATCTTCAAATAAGCAAACAAATTCTCATATAAATCTTAGATGAAACAATTTAAAATTTGAGAAAACATAAACTCTTTAAAAACTTACTTAAAAACAACCAACAATTCTACATATTAAAATGGTCAAAAGATATTATAACTAAAATGGATATGTTTTTCCATCATTTTGAGTGTGATCCTTGGAGGATGTAGGTATATTTGGGCATCGTTGTTTTCTTGTGACTATTTCTTAGAAGGATAGGATCACTTTCACAGATAGCCCTGGGTCGTGGTTATTCAGTTCAAAAGAGATGTTGTGGGGTTTCATCTCCTCTCTACTGATTGTTTTTCAAAGTATCATGGACTTTGTTGTTTTTATTACTTCTTGTATGATCTCGAGGTATGGGTATTCAAGGTTTAAGGATCTCTTTGGTATTTTGTCTGGTGATATTGAGTAAGGTTTGAATCCTCGAGCGTTTGTGCTCTGGGATAGATCAATCCACTTAGTTGTTGTGTTTGGAGAATTCTATCTCTAGGCGGTTCTCTCCATTCAAATGATCCATTATTAAGAGGTTGGTGAGATATTTTAGATGTTGATCTAACAACATTTAATGATGTGGTTAGTACAATGAGTGGAAGTTATACATTCCATTTGGCTTATTTATGATGCCTAGATTTGCATATCGCCCAAGTGACTTTTTAGTATAAATTGTATTTTTGGAATAACCTCTAAAGGGTTCTCTAAACCCAATGTTTCGAACTTTCAAATTGAGTCCTTCTTCAAGGGATCACAATTCACATTGAGATGTTTAGATGTGGTATGTGGAGAGCTAATACTATTTATATTATAATTTAGAGAAATAGATTCATGTCGACTCATTGCGTCCAAATTGTTTTTCTTTAATAAAGGTTTCCAAGTATTACTCCACTTTAAACCATCATCATGATTAATTGTGTTTACTCTTTTTTCAATTTCTATAGCTTCTTTTATTTTTCTTTTTAAGTAATGGCCTTCCCTTTTGATGAGTCTAGATTTTTCAATACAAATGTAATGTGAGGATGAGAAAACATGTTCCGCAAGTGCAATTTTTTATGCCCTATTTCTTTGTATGTCAATAGTATGTTATTTAATTCTTATGTTGAAAGATCTTCATATTTCACCTATGTATTCTTTCCCACAAAAGAGAGGAACTATATATACTCCTTTGTGTTAATTAGGGTTCACCCGGTCTTTGAAGGAGTCAATCATTTTTCTAATGGTGTTTGGGGGGTGAATGTTATGTTGATATTATGTTTTTTCGGGATTTTAGCAATTCTATCTGCAGTACCTTATATGTAAGGAAGGGGTGATTTTAGGTATGTCACAAACATTTTTTGAATGTTTCATGTTTAAGGTTTGATGGATCGTTTTGTTAATGATGCTTTTATTGTAACCATTTTCTTCAAAAACCTTGCAAAGATGGTTAAGTTCATGTTTAAGATGTTCATGGTCTAAAATTCTAGATGCTCTTGCAGCTAGGGTTTTGATGATACCTATTTTTTGTTTGGGATGGTGATGACAGTCAGCATGTATATATTTATCTATGTGAGTTTTCTTTTTAAAGACTTGGTACCCAATTTTTCCATTTTTATTTGTGAGTAGGACATCAAGGAAAGGTAATTGGTTTTATTTTTCAACTTCAATAATGAATTTAATATTATTTGAGAGGTTGTTGAATTGAGATAGAAATTCTTCTAGTTTATCGTTTCCTTGACTCCACTTTGTGAATATGTCATCAACGTATATTTTCCATTCATCCGAGGTGTATGGAAAATATTTAAGTGCTCTGTGTTCAAAGTGTTCCATGTAGATGCTGGCAACTATTGGAGATAACGGTGAGCCCATAGCTACACCATGCATTTGTTCATAAAAATTTCCTTTAAAATTGAAATATGATTATTTGAGATAAAGTTTCAGTAATTATAATGTTTCATTGTCATTAATAGACCTCATGACATCGATAGCTTCATCAACAGGAATCATAGTGTAGAGTGATAAAATGTTAAAAATAACCATGAGACCATCATTTTTCCCAGGTTTTTGATCCATTAGATAAAGGATGTAGAGTCTTTTATGTAAGAGGAGGTGTTGCAAGATAAGGGGAAAAGTTTCTTAGCAAGGTACTAAGCTAGCAGGTAAGTGGGTGATCCTATAGTATTTACTAAACTTATCAAAGAAATTACAATTTTATGGACTTTGAGAGCTCCATAAATTCTTGGAATGATAGAGCTGCTCGGAGTATTTTTTTAGGGAGATAGATGGGTTCTTTTTCTCCAACTATGGTAGAGTGGAAAGATCCATTCATTATTTTAACGTGTGTCCTTCTTTTCTATGGAAATGTATTGGATGAAGGACACATTGATTGAGGTGGGTCTCTTGTCATTGCATTGTGGGAAAGCTTTCCAGCTATGTTTTTTTGGATCATGGAAAAAGTCAGTTCTCTCTATTAACGCTTTTTGGGATCTCCCTAAACTTTTGGGGTAGGATGTTAAAAGGGCGTGTTGTATGGATCCAAAAACAATCAGGTTTCTAATTTCATCACTATGGGTGGCTTATCAACATTAGGGTAGTGGTTTTATGACCTATTTTTGGTGGTCTTGATTTTCCATCGAAGTTGGTTTTGTGTTTTGTTGGAGGTTACTTTGACAATGGTGTTAGATAGGGATTTTATGAGAGATTCTTCCCCTAGGCAGGAGGAGTTGATAGAGGCCATGGTTTTAGCATAGGAAGGTGCAAATTATATGATGAACCATATGATAGAGGTGTGGGGACGGTAAACCTAGTCAGATCAGATATTGTTGGTAGCTCGTTAGATCTTAGAGGTTGTTTGAATACAAGTTTGAAAAACAACACAAGAAGGAGGAAGGTTATTAAGCCCTCACAAAAATTCAAGAGCCTTGTTTGGATATTTTCTGGGATAAGGTGGAACATCTGAAGTAGAGGGTGCTCATAGGCAGGTGTGAATTTTCAAAGATGTCTTGGGAACAAATGAAGGGCTAGGTGGAAAAATTTTTGTCTCCTCTTACAGATTAAAGATTAGTATCCTATTAAACAATTGGTTCTCTCTTTATTTTCTCTATTGGGTCAGAGGCAGTCACTTTATTTCTCTTCAGCGTTGGCATGGGACTTTAATCCCCTTAAAGAATTGTTGAAGTGGAAAATCTTGTGGGTTAAATTGCCAGGCTTACCACTAGAGTTGTGGTCAAAACATATAATCATGGTGATATCCAACAAAATTGGTAACATTTTCCTCCTCAAGGATGGGATTTTGGGGAGACTTTACAAAAGGATAGTCCAGTTTCTGGTTTAAATGGACTTTTTAGGTGGATTACTAACAGAGATAAACCTTTTTGGGGGGCCTTTCTCTTTTCGTCAATGCATTGATTATTTGGGGATCCCCTTTAGATGCATGTGTTGTCATGTGGCGTGATGTATTTTGGCAGAATGCCCTAGGAGATTCATTTCTAGTCGTCAGTGGGGTATGCATCACGGAGTTCAAGGTAAGCTCTACAAAGAAGGTGCCAAGTAGGAAAAGAATAGGCATTTGGACAACATCGATCCATCGGCTCCACGTACACACCCATTTATTCATCCCCCTTTTTATGATGACATATCTTCTATTTTTTTTGTTATTAATAAGGATCACATAGGTGGAGATAAAATCATTCATAATAAGTGTATTAATATTGTCATCAGGGATGGATGTAAGGGTTCTTGTTTACCCTTGTATTCAGTAATTGATAGCCACAAGGGATTGAATTTGTTGGCTACTGTAAGTTGCATGCCTTCTCCTATTATTTTGGATAGGGATAGGGAGGGAGGGCACCTAATCTTGAATGGGGCATATTTTTCTTCCCCTATTAAAATTGGGGTATCCACAAGAATCTCTTCTTCTTCGATATCTAAGGATGCAGAGTTGGAAAACTTGGCTTGGATCGAGTCAGTAGGTTTAGAGCCTCTTCTAATCGAAAATTATTTTTTCCCAAAGAGGAAGTGTTTTTTAGTCTAAATTCCATAAAAAATCATTACAAATAGGAAGAAGAAAGGAACTAAATACAAAAAAGTCACAAATTGTTCTACTGTCCCTTCAGATATTCTTTCTTCATTTCAAGAGTCCATGGAGGATCTGCATCCTCCTCAATGTGATCCTTCCTACCATGTGGATGGGAATCTAGATGTTGAACTTCTTGGCTCTTGGGTGCTTAGAGGGATTGTACTCGTGGAAGTTCTGCCATAATGATTATTATGTCATTAAATACGACAGGTTTTGGATCTATCCCGAAAATAATGTCCACCTATAGTATCATTTAATTGAAAAATCCAACAATATTTATTTCACTAGAGACTTTGGTCAATAGGAAAAAGGCTTGGGAATTCTTATTAAAGATTTGTCCACTTTGGAATGTGTGTGTGACCAGTTCCACGCGCCTCTCGAGAGGAATGGCCACCATTTGGGATCCTAAAATCATTAATCTCAGAGCTTATAATTCTCTATTGCGGGGATGATTTTATCACCATTTCATAGATATCAAGTACATGCCTTCATATCCTCAACATATATGTGACTTTCTATAACAAAAAGAGGTTATAGGACTGAATCAATGCCAATGATTTGATGACTTGAGTTCTTTAATTCTGGTGGGCAATCTCAATTTAACCATGGAAGTAGATGAGGTATAGAGACTCAAAAGAAACGAGGATAAGTTGGGGGGGTTATTGAAGGATCTGTTCGCTCAAAAGTCACTACTTGACAACAAGCTTGTTACAAAAAGTCCAACATGGAGGAATGGCCATTTTGGGATTAAGGGAATCTCTAAAAGTCTGGACCATTTTTTTTTTCAATTTGATCTTGTAGGTAGATTGGGGAATTTGGTTTCTTGGATTCACAATTCCTATATATTAGATCACAATCCAATTTTTCTAGAATGGTCCATGGAAATCATGAACCAATCTTATCCATTCAAGTTCAACCATATTTGGTTTAAGGAGAAAGAGTTTGAAGATTTGGTTTGGGCCACCTAGCTAAAATATATTCTAATTCGAGGGTTTTCATGTATGGAATCTATATATTACAAACTTAAAATTATGAACTAGGATGTCAAACTATGTGTAAGAAAAAAAAAACAACAATGGTTAAGGAATTGATTTTGATAGACAAATTGATTAAGGCCTTGCCTAATTTGATGGCCCCATAAAATTTCTCTGTCGTCACAAAACATAAGTTACTATATGTTGAGGAAAGAAAGAATTAGATTATGAAGTCCCAAGAAGAGGAGTGTCGCTTAAAGAGCTGGGAAATTTGGGTGGTGGAAGGAGATAAAAATACTTGTTTCTTTCATAATCATGCATCATTCAAAAGGAAACAAAATTCCATTTGGTTCATCGAAGACAAAGATGATAATATCATTACTTCTCAAAAGAATATTGAAAGGGAAGTGATTCATTTTTTCAACAACTTGTAAAAAGTAAGAGAATGTGATAATTTCGAAAAATAGACAAAGATTGTTAATCTATTTCCTAATATGGTGAATGTGGAGGAAAATGACTATTTTGGGAGGTCGATTACTAAGGAAGTGGTTTTGTGTTATGCAACCAGTTCATAGAAAATATAGATCAACGACTTCAAAATTATCCTCTTTAAGGGGGAAACCTCCTTTACATTACATAAATGAACAATTCTTAGATGATACAAATGACAAGACCTCCTTTATATATATAGGAGTCTAAGGGCCACAATATAATCATAGCCTACATAAAAATAATAATGTAAGGGCACAACAATAAAAATAGTGGGCTTCTATGGAGCACAAAAATAATGATATAGGGGCTACATGGGCACAACAATAACAATAAGGAGGGGAGGGGGGCTACACTAGTATTATAAGGACCTAACATGCTCCTCTTCTTCAAAAAAGTGTTGTACTCAACACTTGAGTATTTCTGGATGCTTCTATATAAAATTCTCATCCTCCCATGTGGAATCTTTAGTGGGTAAGTTCTTCCACTTAATGAGATACTCTGAAATTGATTGCTTCCGTAGTTGTCGGGTTCTTGTTTCTATGACTGCTTCAGGCTCATATATGATTTTTCCTTGTTCGTCAAGTTCTGAAAACACTATTTGAACTAGAATCTTGTCACCAATAACCTTCTTTAAGCATGAAACATGGAAAAATGGGTGTACTCGAGAAGATATAGGCAACTCCAATTTGTATTTCATAGTACCAATCTTTTGCAACCCCTTATAAGGACCATAGTACTTGGGTGATAATTTATTATCCTTCTTAGATGGCTTTTGAGACATTTGTTTGTATGGCTGTAGCTGTAAGAATACACATTCCCCTATATTAAAGCGTGTTTCACTGCGATGTTGATCTACCTGTTGTTTCATTCAATTCTGTGCCATCCTTTAAGAGTTGGAGAACTTGTTGTTGATGTTCGATGTGATCTTCCACTGCTTGAACCTTAGAATTTTCTCTTAAAGATGATGTGATGGATGGTGGATGATATCCATAAGTTTCCATAAATGGGGTCATTTTTGTTGCAGTATGGAAGGAAGTGTTATACCACCATTCAACTAGAGGTAACCACTTGACCAATTGTGTTTGTTTATTGAATACAAAGCAATGAAGATATCCTTCCAAACATTTGTTCACTATATTAGTTTTCCCATCAGATTGAGGATGATAAGATGAGCTATGAGCTAATTGAGTACCAATTCAAGAAAATAATTCCATTGAAAAATTTCCAGTGAAAATGGGATCTGTGTCACTTACTATAATCTTTGGGTTTCCATGAAGCTTTTTAATTTTTTCCATAAATTCAGAAGCAATTGTACTAGTTTTAAAAGGATGAGATATTGCACAAAAGTGTGCATACTTGGTGAGTCTATCAACTACCACCATGATGACACTCTTTCCTTCAAAATCGGGTAAACCTGCGATAAAATCCATTAAGACCACCTCCCAACACTGACTTGGAATGACCAAAGGTTGTAACAAACCCAAGGTATTAATTATCTAAACTTTATTTTGTTGGAAAACCAAACATTCTGCCACAAATTTCTAAATATCAAATTTAAGGTCATCCCAAAAAAATTCCTTCTTGACCCTATGGTAAGTTTTTAAAAATCGAGAGTGCCCTCCTAAGGGAGAGCTATGCAATTTCAAAAGAATATTTTGTTTGAGTTGGGAATTCTTACAAAGATATAAGCAATGTTTATATCATAATGAATCATTTTTCCAACTAAAGCTATCAGATGTATTGGGATCTTTCTACAAATTTTGAATGAGTGTCCACACCTCTTCATCATTCTTCCATTCATCCCTTGCTTCGGTTATCCACTCAGGTTGGATAATAGAAATGGCACAAAGCAATGCTTCCACATCCTCATCCTTTCTTAAGAGTGCATCTACAACAATATTTTGCTTCCCTTTTTTGTAGATGATTTCAAAGTCATAACCCAACATCTTTTTCACCCATTTTTGTTGCTCTTCTTAAGATAATCTTTGTTCCAAAAGGTATTTAAGGCTATTGTGATATGTTTTTACCTTGAAGTGTCTTCCCATTAGGTAAGGTCATCATTGCTTTAGCGCATGTAGTATTGCCAACATTTCCTTCTCATAAACAAGTTTGTGTAAATACTTTCCTTTGATTGGATGGATTTCAAAAGAAATGGGTCTTCCTTATTGCATTAAAACAACACCAATTCCATTTCTTGAGGCATCACATTCCACAATAAAGGTTTTTGTGAAGTATGGTGTAGCTAAGACCGGTGCTTGGCACATTTCCTCTTTAATATGTTCAAAGGCCTTAGTTGCTTATTCAGTCCAATAAAATGCATCTTCCTTCAGTAATTATGTTAGACGTGCCACTATTCTCCCAAAATTCTTAACAAACTTGCAATAATACCATGTCAACCTGATAAATCCTCGAATATGCTTTATGGTTGTGGGATTTTCCATTCCTTAATGGCTTTAATTTTGTTAGTGTCTACCTTAACACCCTCATGACATACAATATGACCCAACTATTCCTCCTCATATACTCCAAAGAAACATTTAGAGGTTTTTGCATATAATTGTTTCTCCTCCAATAGTTTGAGCACCCTGTCAACATGTTGAACATGATCCTTCCAAGACTTGCTATAGATTAGTATATCATCAAAAAATACTAACACAAATTTTATAAGGAAGGGCTTGAAAATGGAATTCATCAAACCTTGAAATGTGGAAGATGCATTAGTTGTTGGACGTAATGCTTCAATGCCATGTGTAGTTGTCATTGTGAATCCCTAGGCGTCAATCTAGATGGTATTGTTTCTTATATGATGAGTTGGAGTCATGATCTAGATGTGTCAAAGTCATTGTGTTATGTCCCATATATATGTAATTGTTGTGATGAATAATATTATAGTTTGATTTGTATTGTGTGTATAATCTCTATTCTCAGCTCTCTTCAGATTTGTAACATGGTATCATAGCCTGTTCTGGCCTAATTCCCTTACGGGAAAGCCAGGAAAATGAGAGATTCTTGAGCTTTACTGCTTTGTAAAATATATAGAGTGTGTGAAATGGTGTGTAAAATTGTTTGTATTCTTTATACTGGTGTGTATTTTGTGGATCATTGATCTGTGTGAAGACGTAGAGTGATTTACAGGTAGAATCTTCATTGAGTTTGCAGATCTTCCATCATTTGTTTTGCAGAGATGTATGACTGCTAAGATCTAGAACGCACGAGAGGAAGAGTCGTGTGGTTTGGAGCTGTGGGTGAAGTCGCTATCAAGGTGCATATAGCTGTGTGGTAGATCATCATTTTCCTTCCTGCGTGAAGCAATAGTCAACCTACCATTTATTGTGCATATTTTGTTCAACCAAACACAAAGCTGAAAGCCAATCAAGTTGCTTGTTTCAAGTTTAAGAGGCTATCTGGATCCGACGGTAGCCAAGTTTCCCTCAAATATTTTTGTCGCTGAGAAGAACCGAATCCCATCTGAATACCAATGATGCCAATACCTTTGGTTGATCCTGGCTATCTAATCCAACACTCTGATGAGTTAATTCTCTATCCCATCGGGCATACCTCTCATTGCCACCTCAGAGATTAATGCTTTTGAATGTGTCCTCCTACATTTAAAGGTGTAAATAGGCTTTCCTTTCACAAGGCAGAAGATGGAGACATGCGAGAAGCATCAACTTTCATTTTGATTGTTGTCGGCTCACCAAAAATTGGGTGACAGAGCTTGGAAAATGTGAATCGCTTTCACCACACTTTCAAGCTTGGTGGGAAGGAGCGTAAAACTTTCTATCAGGATATCGCTCACTATCTCAATTTGTTCCTCGATGATACATCTGCCAATGTCGTTGCCATCATGCCCAAGAGGAATGGGAATTGCTGCTAATAAACGACATTATGGACAGATTATTGATTGTCATGTTTGTGGGGATCACAATTCAGTTCTTCTCTTGCTGGACTATAGTTGATTATGAGAGCACCTCTTCCACCGTTTCATGTTGATAGGTGTAAAGTGAATACCGCATCTCACGAAGATCCTGTGGCCGCGGAAGACTGTGCTGCTAGGAAATTATAGAGATTTCTCCGTCAACTTTATATTTTTGGTTCATTTTTTGGGTTATTGTCCCAGTTGTTTCAATTTTTTTTATATGGTGTCCAAGTTTATGGTGGCAGTGGATGTCTTGTATGTGTTTATAGTTGGTCAATGTTTCAGGGTTTGTTTTAGGGTCTAATATGTAAAGTTACCGTGATTTTATTGTAATAATATAAAATACCAGTTAATGAACAGAAAAACATCCTTCAAGTTGATGGTTCTCAACATTCTTCGGTGCCGAGAGAACACACTATTGACTTGGTTATGTTGAGTTTGTTATATGCTAATTTTTCTTGTCATTCTTTGGTTCTTCAAGAACATTAGTTATAGGTTCTCTTCATATGTATGTAAATGTATGCGTCAAAAAGGTTAGTTGTATGATGGACTATTGGATAAGCTCAATACATAAACAACTTACTTATATAACAAGAAGTATGTATTTCAATGCATACTACTAGGATGTAAGCAAGTCCATAGAGATATTTAGTATCTAGGATATTCTTTGGGGTAGTCAAGAAGCGTCAATTGTACAAAGTTCGTCAATGATGGTCAGAGGAAGTTATGTTTTAAATGGAGGTCAAGTGACAACTCGAAGATGTGGTGGTGAAGAAAGAGTGGTGTTTACAAGATTCTGGAGTGGATGTGAGTGTTGATGAAGACCAGTCAGACATATATCATATTGTTGTTGTAATATGTGTTTTGATTGTTTTCCATGTAAGCATTAAGGGAGGGTGTTGGAAGTAATGCTTCCATGTCATGTGTAGTTGTCATTGTGAGTCCCTAGGCATCAATCTAGAAGGTGTTGATTCCTATGTGATGAGTTGGAGTCATGATCTAGATGTGTCAAAGTCAGTGTGTTATGTCCTATATATATGTAACTGTTGTGATGAATAATAAGATAGTTTGATTTGTATTGTGTGTATAATATCTCTGCTCATCTCCCTTCAGATTTATAACATTAGTAAGGTCAAAAGGTATGACCAAAAATTCATAATGACCTCATGAGTTCTGAATGTTTTTTTTTCAGAACGCCTTCAATCTTCATTTTAATTTGATGATATCTCAAATGAAGATCCAACTTGGTGAAGTAAATCGCTCCATGTAATTCATCCAACAATTCATCAATGATAGGAATGGGAAATTTATCTTCAATAGTAAGCTTGTTGAGTTCCCTATAATCCAAACACATACGCTATGATCCATCCTTCTTGTGCACCAATAATATTGGAGCAAAGAAAGAACTTTGACTAGGTTGAATTATACTCGCCTCTAGCATTTCTACAACCACATGTTCAATTTCACTCTTTTGGGCATAAGGATATATGTAAGGCTTGATGTTTGGAGGAACACTTCCTAGAATCAAATGAATAGAATGATCATGATCACGAATAGGTGGGAGGCCTTTGGGAGTCTCAAACACCTTGGAATGATTGTCCAAGGATTTTTGTAGATTTGGAGAAATAGATGATTTCGATGTTTGAACCTCTAGTGAGCATAAAAATTATGCCTCGTTGTTCTTTCTTCAGAAGATTTGTCATGCCATAAATAGAAGTCTAACTTTGTAGATATCTCCCCAAGTTGACTTGTCCTTCCTTGTCACAAAGCACACCTCAACATCAACCCTAATGCATGAATATGGTGACTCCTTTAGGCTAAAAGCAGCAACATGAAGGCACTATCAATCTCCAAAAGCCAACCCAAACCTTATGGGAGGTAGTAAATTTATCAGAGGAGTGTGGTAGTTTAGGAATTCTTATCCAATTACCAATCTAGGCTTGAGATCCACTTAAGAGGGGAGGATGAGATCAAGGGATAAGAGATAAGGTCTCCAAGATAGTGTTTGAGTTCTTATCCATGGTAAATAGTTAAAACTATCTTGGAAGCTTCTAGAAGAGGAAGCTTAAGAAATATTTATTATTTTTCCCAAATTTCTAGAATCAGCGGACTTGCAGAGGGGAGCAACAAGTGTTGACTAACACTGGCTACCAGGTATGCAACATGCACTGAATGCAAGTGGCTAAAGAGGAAAGGTGCGCTAGGGCTAAAAACAATGTTTTTGAACTAATTGTCCCAGAAACTCGGACTTTTTGGAGAAGTGATGCTAAAGACTTTGTGAAAATATTATGACTGAGTATTCCAGAATATTGATTGATCCGGTTTATAAGCCTATTGAACAAATGTGACAAAATAACATGTAACAATAATCAAATAATAACTATTAAATAACAACTATTATCAAATAATCAAAATTATCAAATAACAATTATTTTAAAAACTGTAATTATAAAAAAGCTTATTACAAACTTCTAGAAAATTCCTATCAAATTAAACATAAACTATATAAAATTCCTATCAAGTTACACATAAACTATATAAAATTCCTATCAAATTAGATCTAAACTACATAAAATTCCTATCAAATTAGACACAAAGTACACAAAGAAAGGAATGTAATAAAATAACTGCCAAATATATTGTAATTAAAACTCTATTAATAAAATCCAAATAGATATATCATTTCTATTTTAAATATTAATATATTTTATTATTTTTAATATATTTTTTAATAAATTATTTATAATTTTAATATATTTTATGTCCGAGTCAGCCTTTAAGGAAGGGATTATTTAATCCTCTAGGATTCGAGATGCGAGAGGGTCACTGTGACCGACACCCTCGGAATAGTGTCATATTAGCATTGCTGCAGTCTTTGGGTTTATTCAAAGACAACATTCACTACTTTATGAGTGCCTTGCAAAAGCGAAATAACATTTATTATTCACCCATGTGGGATAATAACGGACAGAACTCTCTGCGGCTACAACCGCGGATTAGGATCTTTTAACCATAACTTCTTGTAACTTCAAATAAGTGTAATTTTTGAAGCGCTATGAATCAATCCTTCGGATTGCTGAGATAAAAATAAATCGTTGTTGGTTGTGTCACATATAGGCTCTATCATATAAAATTATAATAGGAATGTTTTCCATTTGACTTATCACTTGATTTCTCTCTCCATGAAAAGATATTCCTGATCGGGGTGCATATGAAGGGGTTGAGAGGATAGGTAATCACATTCAGGACCATGGTTCTTTCGGATTTTGGTAGTAACACTCTAATTTAAGTATTGGTAGCAAGGTTGTAATTATGTAATTTGTTTTCTCTTATATATATATATTTTTATGTTTACTAACATCTTATATAAGAAAAGTCATGAGCTCAATTTTTATGTTATCCATGTACTATTTTGGATTAAAAACCTACTCTTGTGTCATTTGTTTGGTTTTGTGAGGGGCAAACCACAAGAAGAAGAAGACTAATATGTGTTGATGTACTCGTTTTTTATTGATCAATAGAATTTCTTAGCTTCTGGAATATATATGTGTGTGTGAGAGAGAGATAGAGAGAGAGCGAGGAAGTGGGATGGGATGGAGGATTAGAGTGGGAAAAGCAAGATATTTTTCTTTAACATGTTTATAAAAATTTATAATTTAATTTTTTAATGTGATATATATATATAGAGAGAGAGAGAGATATATATATATATATATGCTTATTAATTAAATTTAAGTATAAAGTTTTAGAATATAATGGTTATTAATATGAATCATTACTTTAATTTATATGGTGCCTATTAGGTGTAGACTAGTAGGTTTGAGTGACATTTAGTCCTAGTAGGTCCTAGTTACAAATCTCATGGATAAAGGTTGAGGATAGAAGCCACTTTGGAAGAGTTAAACTATATTTCAAGAGGCGGGAATGTGACTCAGGTAAGTTAAAATAAGTATATTAAATTGTATGAGATGAAGAGAGTATCAATCTTTGTACTTTTGCATTTTAAGATAGAGTTTAAAGATTAGATTTGCATAACGATATTACATTTCATTTTGATCACTTATTATAAATATAATTGACATTGACAATCTAAAATACAAAATATTATTAATAATAGACATTTTTATACTATATTATAGTATCTTTCTTCTTTTTTTTGTCAAATAAGAGTGGAGCCTTCTATTAACCGCAAGAAAGATTACATATGTTACATGGATTTACAAATGTAAGGATCATCAAGGGCTAACCCTAAGAAGAGTAACCAACTACACAACCCGAAATAAACCTGAAACCCTCAACCTGAGGCTTACAATTTAAGTCACCATCCATGATCCAACCCGATGGCCATTCGATGAGACCCCCAGTAATCCGACGGTTATTACAAAATTCGCTGCAAAGGAGAGCTCAGTCTTTACTAGCTTTATGGATCCGACAGGGTAAATAAACATCAAAGTGTCGAACTTCGGGTCTGCTTTTAGACCTAGCCTTCTCCTATGTTGTAACCCGATGTCCTTTCGATCAAGATCCCATGAGATCTGACGGTCACGAACACTATCGTCTCGGCAGCATGCACCCCTTTTACCTGGTTCACGGACTCGATAAGGATTGTGAGCCATTGATTAATAAATGTTCGGATCCGGTTTGAAACTTGAGCTCCGATCACTTTTAGAACCTGAAAACCACACGATTAGGCCCCTGTTGAACTGACGATCCTCTGAGATATCAAAATGGCAACCTGCACGATCTTTACCTTCTTTTCGGACCCGAAGAAGATTATAAACCGCCAATCAAAAAAAAATCGGGTCCGCTTGAGTAGTTAACCTTCGATTACTCTTCCACCCAATGGCCAGTTGATGATGAAGGCTGTCAAGATCTGTGGTCGGCGACCTTCTAAGAGGCCTGATGTTTACCAAGTGCCTCTCCCCTGTAGAAAGCTCTGTTTTAAGCATTTTTCTTCTCCTTTTTTTTCCTTTTTTTTTTTAAGAATGACTTACGCTTCCGCTTTCTCCTGCTTCCACTAGTCTTCCTTCTTGTTCAATCCTAATAGTTTGGAAGTTTTCCATGTATTTGGCCGCCTGTCTTTGACAATCCTCATGCAATTTCCCCGAGGGTGTCGAATCCCAAGCATACCTGTTGTAACTTTCCTTGCAAAACACTCCTTCATTCTTCAGACGATCAGCTAGCATATTGGCTTTTCTTCGCACATGAACAAAGCTGGTTGTTCTCAGGGTTTGTAGGTGGGAATGAATGTGCTGAAAGACCTGCAAAAGCCACCAATGTTTTGAGACTTTTCCAGGTGCTTTTCCATTACAAATCTTCTTGGCCACATTAATAACCAATTCTGAGTCTGCTTCAATGATGGCATTATGAGAATTTGACTCGATTAATATTTCCAGGCACTGCTCTAAGGCCATGAGCTCTGTCATGTTATTTGTGGCAATCCCCAAATGAATATGAAAGATGTCCTTTATGCACCCCTGCTCATCTCTGATGACCCCACCAAAACCAGCCATCCCTGGGTTACCTTTAGAGGCTCCATCTATGTTAATTTTCAATAAACCATGAGGAGGAGGTTGCCAAAAGTCTTTACCAACGTTTATCTAGCTCACATTCTTGTGTATGCTTTGGGGAACTAGCGAAAGGAGACCCAACTGCATCAGTATATGAGCATCCTAGGGCAGAGTCGGGTTCTCAGGAGGTTTCCCTAACATGGCACCAACAGTATCTTTGAGTTGTCTTAATATCTGTGCAATAGTGTTCTGGGTAGAGCCAGTTTTGCTCTTGAAAATCCTGCCATTGCATTCTTTCCAGACATCCCAGATTAAGAAGCCTAGAACCAGAGTCCAAGCTTTGTTGATGATCTCATTGCCTGAGAAGTATTTTCTCCAATTCTTCGAAGTATTGGTAATACTGAGACTATCCATGTCAGTTTGCCTGAAGACTGAGGCCACCCAATCCCACAAGGTGGAGGTGAATGGGAAGAATTTAAGTGTTTCATCATCTCCTCTTATGTACCACACAGATAACATTTGGATGGGCCAACAAAACCTTTCTTCAAAAGATTTTCCCAAGTTAGAATTTTGTTTTGTTGAACCAACCACATAAACAACTTTATTTTCATCCAATGCGGATGCTGCCAAAGGTCCTTCCATACCTTATCAAGGTTTTGATAATCAAACCCTAGGGCTATTCGTTTGGCTTCTTTGAGGTTATAGTTACCTTCTATGTTTCTTCCCCATCTTAGTTGGTCAGATGAGGATGATACCAAAATATTCTTCTGTTCCAAATCCATAGCAAGAGAGTTTACCTAAGCTTTCAAAGGGCTCTCTTCCTTATAGCCTAGATCCTTCCATATTCTCCATTTTCCATTGTTCCTTACCTGATCCCATAAGTCACTTACCATGCATAAGCCTTTTTTGTCAGTGTCATTCTTGATATTGGTTAGTTCTTCCCTAAACAGGTTTGGTTCTTGCTGCCAGTTGTCCTCCCAGAATCTTGCCAGGTTCCAAGCTCGGATCTCCCAGAAGCTGTGCTGCTGGATAATGCCTCTATTTTCCCAAGCAAGATTCTAAATGTAGGAGCCCTTGATAAGCCCAGACATTCGAATATGATCCTTCTCCTGCCAATTATTTGCATATTTCTGTTTCCAAAGCTTGGCCCAAGGGGTTCTCGATTCCTTAAGCCACCTCCACCAAATCTTTGCACCTGAAACTCTGTTGAGGACTTCGGGGTCATGAAGCCCTAAACCTCCATGGGCCTTAGCTTTGTAAAGCTTATGCCAAGCTACCAAAGCCCATTTCTTTATCTCTGCCCCTTTGCCCCAAAGAAAATCTCTTTGAATGTTCTTGATCTATTGCAAAACCCCTTTAGGAACAGGGAGAGCTAACATCATGAAAATGGGTATGGCCTGCAGGACAGCTTTTGTGAGCACAAGGCGCCCTACTAAACTCAAAGATCTGCATGTCCATTTCCTGACCTTATCCTGAAATTTGTTAATGACCAGCTCCCACCCTCCCCTGCTTAGAGGTTTGTCTGTAAGTGGCATTTCAAGGTACTTAGAGGGTAACTGATCCCTTTGGAACCCTAGAATTCTGGTAAGGTTTCTCTGAATAGCAATGTCAGTGTTAAAAAAGGCTTACCTCTGTACCAACGGCCATTGCAAAGTCATTCAGGATTTGTTTAAAAGCTTTGGCCTCCTTGACCCTGGGAATTCCCTGCAGCATAGTGTCATCCACAAATTGTTGGTGAGTTGAAGTAGCTCCATCTATGGTGGGTTTCAAACCCTAGACTCTTCCCTCAGCACTTGCCATTTTTATTGCTCTACCTAGCCCTTCCATCATGAGCACAAAGAGGAAGGGGGATAACGAATCTCCTTGTCTTAAACCCCTAGAAGGCTTGAAGGTACTAGAGGGCGAACCGTTAAGAAGGATTGAAAAACTGGTTGTGGATGTAAGGGCCATAACCCATCTGATCCAATTGTGGTCAAAACCATAAGCTTTCAGCACTACCATAATGTAAGACCAACTTAGCTTGTCATAAGCTTTCGCTAGGTCAAGTTATATGATCATACCAGCTTTCTTGTTTCTCTTAAGAGAGTGTACCATCTCATGAGCTTGTATGATGTTGTTGAGAATCTGTCTTCCTTCCACATAACCAGTTTGCTCCTCTGAGACAAGAGTTGGAAGAAGGGGCTTGAATCTGTTAGTGATCACTTTAGAAATAATTTTGTACACCACATTACATAAAGCTATGGGTCTGAATTTGTCCGGTGTCATAGCTTTTTCTTGCTTTGGAATCAAAGCTATGAAAGAGGCATCACTACAACAAAACAGGCAATTTGCGCCAGATTTAGCACCAGATTCTAGTGCATTTTTTTCTCAATTGGGATGAGCAACCTGGCGCTAAATCTGGCTCTATTGTACAATTTTTAAAGCATCCTTTTTTGCACCAAATTTTGCATCTTTTTTACGCCAAATTTTCCATCATTTTCTGCATCATATTTTGCACCAAGATTTTCATTTGGTTTTACAACACGTTTTGCTTCTAGTTTTGTGCCTTTTTTTGCATCATTTTTTGCTTCCTCTTTTGTGGAATTCTTTGCTTCTATTTTTGTGTCATAATTTGCATCGATTTTTACACCATCTTTGACATCTTATTTAGCGCCTTTTTTTACATCCGATTTGTGCCAATTTTTGCATCTGGTCTTATGCCATCTTTTGCTTCTAATTTTGTACTTATTTTTACATCTATTTTTGTGCCAATTTTCTGCCTTTTTTTCCACCAGCTTTTCCATCCAATTTTGCACCATATGTTGAATTTGATTTAGTGCCAAATTTTGCATCCACTTTTGCATTTTATTTATCTCCCTTTTTTGCATCCTATTTTGCACCATATTTTGCATTTAATTTTGCATCATTTGTTGCATCCAATTTAGCATTATTTTTGACACCATTTCTTGCATCCAATTTTTCATCCTTTTGAGCATCTAAATTTGCATCCTATGTTGAACCATATATTGCATCCACCTTTGCATCCCATTTTGTGTCTATTGTTACGTTCACTTTTGAGCCATTTTTCGTCTACTTTTGCATTTGTTTTTGCACCAAGTTTTGAATGATTTGTTGCATCATTTTACATCCAATGTTGCATCTCAATTTGCATCCAAAATTGAGCCATTTTTATGCCCATTTTTGCACCATTTTTTCTTCTTTTGTGTCCAATTTTGCACCATTTTTTATGTCCAAATTTGCATCCTTTTTGGTATCTAGTTTTTCATCCTTTTTGGCTTCCAAATTTGCATCCTTTTTTCTGCCACATTTTGTGTCCACATTTGCATCTCATTTTGCACCTAGATTTTAGTTGGAATTTTCATATAGTTATGCATCATCTTTGACATCCTTGGTTTCACCATTTTTTAGTCCCACTTTGCATCTTGTTTTGTGTCTTTTCTTACATCCTTTTTGCATCCTAATTTTACACCATTCTTTGCATCCTCATTTTGGTGTCCATTTTTGCATCCTTGTTTGCACCCAATTCGGTATCCTTTCATATGCCCTATTTTGTTCCCTTCTTTGTGTCTAGTGTTGCACCCTTTTTTAATTTTACTTTAAAAACCTTTTTGTGTCATTGTTTGCATATTGTTTTGATGGCTAGTTTAACATCCAATTCTACTCCCAATTTTTCATCCATGGTTAAATCCACTTTTGGCTTCTTGTTTAGAGTTTTACTTTTATTTCCATATATGACCACCTCTATGGGTTCATTTTACTAAGTTCATTTACATAGTGAAATATATTAAATTTTCTAAATATCATTTTGCTGTAGGATTTAATGCATGGTTAGATGAAAACAAAACCCTCTCAGTTTATCTCAGAAACCTAGGACAAACCAATTAAGAGAAAGGTTGTTCTAAGGCTTAGGATTCTTAGTAGATCAAGATGTAGAGTATAGATTAAGAAAAAGAGAATGAATTCTTGTGAGTCCTCGCATGCAGGTCTTCTTGGAGTTTTTCGTATAGCCAAGAAGCGCTCCTAGCTAGCTCCAAAGCTTGGTCCTACACATAAGAGAGAGAATAAAGCAACCTTCACAACATAATATCTTAATAATCAAAACTATAAAAAACATATAAATATTATTGAATAAAGAAATATAAACCAAAAACCCATGCATACATTAGTTAAATAGAAGAAGTAAAGAATGAATAGAAACATATGGAAGGAAGAACAACTGATCTATATGAATAAAGGAGTTGGAGGAAAGTTACAACAATCAGATATAGTTGCAACATCACCTCCCCCAACTCATAGCTCCAAAACTCTCCCTCTCAAGACAGATCTCAAGAGCGTGACAATACAAAATTCCCATCATTTTTTCAATGGCCAAGCCTCTAATATATAGGAAAGTGGAGGCTATGAAGATTTCCAAAATTCCTCATTAGTTCAATTTGGGAAAAATCTTTTGGGTGAATAATGTTTCCTCATATAAAAAAGGAATTTTCCACTTTTTAGATGCTTTTGTGCTTAGGAAAAAGCTTCCCCATGCTTTATGGCTCTTTCCCACTTTTGTATGCTTTTATTTTTTAAGAAAAAGCTAAAGATGAGGATAAAGAGATTACATTCCACCATATGTTTCCGAAAGTGACCAAGAATGTCAAATTCAAATTATAGTTTGCTTATGTTTTAGTTTTTTTTAAATATATATTTAGTTTTAGTTTTTTTTTTTCTAGAAAAATATATTTAGTTTTTGGTATATATTTTTATAAGAAAAATTATATTTTGTTTTTATAAAAATGGATTTTAAACATTCCATTCATGCTAAATTTGTGATTTTATGATAGGAGCTTAAATTATATATAGTAAAGTAACTTAATGTCATGTGTCGTGTTGCTGAGATGGGTGTTATACATCTCTTTCTTGCTAAGTTATAGAATGTGCTTGGGTTTTCTTAATGCAATAAAACTAATTATGTTCTTCATGATATCTTGAAATGTTCATCTTGAACCATGCTAATAAAACAATAAAGTTAAAATAGGTTTTCCTTTGTCCTTTATAGATCTTTGTCCCCATTAATCTTGGTCTTAATAGATTAATTGTCTTGTGGTGGCCTTGAGTGGTCACTTCCATTAGTTGCATGCTTTGTAGTTTTCAGTTAGTGACATTTTTTAGGCTTGATAATATGTTATTTAATTTATCAAAATGTGTTATTGTCCACATTATTGTTAAATATTAATATTAAATATGCTGATTTTTAAGCATGTTTTAGCAAAACTTTCCCAAAATGTTTATAGATTGTATTTTATAATGCAATGATTCTTTGCTTGATGAAATTGTTTTGGATATTTTTTTTAATGATTCATTGATTGATGAAATTTTTATGGATATTTTTTTTAGTATATTAAATTGTATGTGATAAAGTCAAAAATCACCTCTTTTTTAGATTTTCATTGATCAATTTCCCTTAAGGCCATCAAGTTCACCATTTGGTCCCAGGTTAAGGAAATATAGGAGTCATGAAGTGGAATTGTCCAAGCACTTAAATCTTGAGACATGTTTCTTTTTAGTCACTTTATACTTTCTTTCTATGTAAACTTTTGATTAAAATAGTCTTGGAACATGACGGGCGTCAATAGTAAGCGAAAACAAACTCCTAAAAGAAAAATGGTATGCAAAGCACCCATAAATAATGTTGATATAAGAAGCAAAAATATTAAGTGAGGTTCAACCTCATATAATTAGAAAATGGGGGAGGAATTTCCAAGTAGTAGTGATTGATGCTTAGAGATACTTGGGTGGAATGGTTATTATTTGAAATGATTAAGACATCAAGGTTACCAATATTTTTACCTCTTTTCGCATTATGACAATACAATTTTAGTTAATTGACATTGAGGACTACTACCATGTATCCAATGTCTATGACTCCAATATCGCAAATGGAAAACCTCTATTTCTCAATTCTATTTCTAGCACAAGTAATTTATACTCCCCATCTCCATGGATTGTTGGGAGTGACTTCAATATTATAAGTGTCTCGAGGAAAAGAAAGAATGAATCAAAATGTTTAACAAGATATTTTGTAAGCTATACCATTAAAGCCACAAAGTAGTCTCCATTAAAGTTGTCAAGAAATGAGTCTCCAACCCACACATGTGGATAAATGAGATGTAATACATGTGTGTGTGGTTACGAACTCAATACACCTCTATAATAACTCCACAAACTTATGTATTTCACTCTGTCACATAAATTGACAGTAGTGTGACATAAGTAAACCAAGAGTAGACATGAAAGCCTTAGGAAACAAACATTCCTTAGATCCTCAATTAGGTGCTTAAATGATGAAGTGAAAATGTAAGGAGAAAAGAAGAATTCATGATTTAACCATCACATACATGTGATCAAGTGTGACTAGGAGTGTATATATTCATATATTTTCCAAAGAGGGAGTCAATACATGAGTTACCATTTATTGGCCCTTATTTTTCTTTCTTTTTCATTTTCTTATATACAGGACTTAGGGAATAAGGTTTTCATAAGTTTGGCACAACTCATAGATATAAGATTTACATGAATTTTCACTTCAACCTTAGAGTTTAGACTTAGATAAATCAATATAGTGTATGTTTAATGATTTTGGCTTTCACTTTTTTATTGTATTTCATCACAAATACAAAAGGGGAAATATTTTGCCACAAATCTATGAATGCTTAATCATAAAGTCGTGATGTGATGAAAACAAATTAATGATGTTATTCTCTACGAAAATGATGGGTATTCTTGAGAAAATCTTATGCTTGTGGATGTTTCCTCCCTGGTTGAGAGGGAGTGAGGGTAGACACCATGTTATCCATGTGTCATGTACTATGGCTAGGATTAACAATCATAAGCCTAGTAAAGGCACTAATAGATAAACATCTGGGACCAATATTCTTTGAGAATTTGGACATTGACTAGGACTAATCGCCATAAGTCAAGTACATTAATCCAAGATAAGAATAGTCATGAGGATTGACATTTTCTGGTGTCAAATATTATGATAGTGGATTAGGAAATGATCATGTGAGGACATACCTGGTAAACATCTTGGTGGGGTAAGTGCCTTGAAAGGCAGTGGTGTCCAAATTTATGCCTCCCAACATTGTGCTCTGATCTAATGGAGAGATAAACTTGTTAGTCAAGGCCTTACTATTTTGAAAATTTTGGCTATGATGATGTAAATCATCATTGGTGCTTATCAATCTAGATCCCTTCTTATATGAATATTTCAACTTGAGAGTACATTTTTGTCTCATTATCAGTACCTCGCGAGTTTAGAGGGAGGGTCATCATCTTCATTATTGCCATCATCACCACCATCAATGTGATCATTATTGTCATCATTTCATTATCATCATAATCACCATTCATGTCTTCTTCATGATCATCATCATCATCATGATTTTGTATATTGTCGTCAATTGTTCATAATTATAGGTATCATAAGAAATATCACCAACCTTAGGAAACATGATATATGAAAGAAAAATAACCACTTTATTTTTTAGAAATGATTGATGATCATCAACATCACTACCATTATCATCGTCATTATAATTGTCATCATCCCCATCATCATAACTAATATAAGTTTTATCATAATTTTTGTCATCTTCATCATGAACATCATAATCATCATTCATGCCATTATTGTTCTTGATTATGACCAAGATGAAAATAATGATAATGATGATCAGATGATGATGACTTGGAAGATGACGCCAAAGATAATTATTATGATTTTTACCATGATAACATTTAAAAATTGGGAGGAATGGCCAAGGTCATTAGCATCATCATCATTGTCATTGTAACTCCCATCGTCTTTATCATCATTGTCATTATCATAACAATCGCAATTCATGTCATCGCCATCATCTTCATTATCATCATCGTTATAATTATTGACATTGTCATCAGTTGTTCATAATTTTCAATGTCATAAGAAATATAATCAATGCAAAAGACATGATGTGTGTTGGAAAATGGATGCAAAAGTAAACAAAAAAAATGGGGGTAAAAATAGACGTAAATTTGGATGAAGAGTGGACACAACATAAGTAGATGCAGAACAAGACAGAAAAATTGAACAAAAGTGGATGAAAAAGTAGATGCAATAGTTCATACAAACTTGAACACAAAATAGGACTCAAACATGGATGAAAAAGTGGAAGAAAACATGAGCACAATAGTAGGCATAAAACTTAGCATGAATTGTGGTAAAACAAATGTGGATACTCCAATGAATGTAAAAAAAAAGGGACACAAATTTGAATGCAAAAAGGAGGAAAACTTGGATGAAAAAAGGGATGTAAACATGGGTGCAATAGTGAACACAAAATTAGTTGCAAAACTAGACAAATCAAAAGTGGATGTAAAAGTAAATTCGAAATGGGATGAAAAAAACATAAACAATATTTGATGCAAACTTGGACACAAAAGAGGATGCAAATATGGATGCAATAGTGGAAGAAAATGTGGGTTGCAATGATAGGCATAAGATATGGCACAAATAATAGCACAAAAAAGGTGGATGTAATAATAGACACAAAAAAATATGCAAACTTAGATGCAATACAAGATGCTATAAGGGATGTAAAAGTGGATGCAAACACGGGTGCAACATGAGAAACAAAATTGGATGCAAAATATGGATGAAATGGAAGTACATGCAAAAGAAGATACAAAATGAGATGCAAAACCCAACACAAAAGTGGATGCAAAAATAGATGAAATATTTTATGCAAAAGAGGATGTGAAGATGGATGCAAAATTGGAAGCAAACGTGGGTACAACAGTATGTGCAAAACATGGAACAAATTTTGTCACAACAAAAGTAGATGTAATGATAGATGCAAAAAAAGAAGCAAATGAAGCTGAAAAATAGGATGCAAAAAGGGATGTAAAAGTGGGTGTAAACATGGGTGCAACAATGGATGTAAAATAGCTTTTGCAACTTATTTGAAAGAGCAATTTTGTCCCAACAATTAGACTTGTAGCATAAAGAACATGGTTAATACATATGATTCGACCAAAAACTAGTTACTACCAAAATTCAACCAAAAAAAATATTACTGCATAAAAATAGAATTAAAAACAAAAATTTCCCAAATTAAAAATAAATAAATGATAAACTTTTTTTTACCAAAATTTAGTGATTTTTTTAGTGCTAATACTAACATCACCATTACAACAAGATATTTTTTTAGTGCTAATACTGCCATTACAACAAGGTATAAGAGGGATATAATGCAAAAAGTTTAATAATAATATGTATGTAGAAGATGGTCTTCAAACTGGTGAATTCATGATAATCAATGGGACTACAATCAAAATAATTGGATGTTATTTACTTTTTTACATAGATTGTCAAAATAATTGCATAAATCGATTTTTTTTAACCAAAATTTAACAAAAACTTTGCTAGTGCTAACATTAGAACCACCATTACAACAAGATATCTTTCTAGTGTTGACAACACCATTATAGTAAGATACCTCAAGAGAGACAGAAAATTTAAAAAGTATGATAGTAATATGTATCCAGAAGATGGTAGTGAAACTAGTAATTGTTCATTCTCATTATCATAATCATTGTCATCATCATCACCATCATCCTTGTCATCGTTATTGCCATCATTACATTATCATCATAATCACCATTCATGCCATCATCATCATCATTATGGACATTGTTTGCAATTGTTTATAATTATAGACGTTGTAAGAAATATCATCAACCCAAAAAATGTGATCAGTGCTAGAAAAGGGTTGTTTAGGACACATTGATATACGTAAGAGAAATAACAACTCTATTTTTGAGAGATGATCGATGATCATCATCATCACCACCATTATCATCGTCATTGTCATTTTTATCATCCCCATCATCATCATTAATGTAATTTCTATCAACATTGTTGTAATCATCATCATCATTCATGCCATTATTGTTTTTGATGATGACCTAGATGAAAATGATGATGATGACACCAAAGATAATGCTTATGATTATGACAATGACAACATCTAAAATTGGGAAGATTCGCCAAGGTCATTAGCGTCGTCATCATCATAATCATTGCCATCATCATCATTAATGTCATTGTAACCACTATCGTCTTTATCATCATAATCACAATTCATGTCATCGCCATCATCTTCATTTTCATCATTGTCAATATTATTGACATTGTCATCAATTGCTCATAATTGTCAATGCCATAAGGAATATCATCAATGCAGAAAATATGATGAGTGTTGGAAAAGGGATGCAAAAGCGAACATAGAAATGGGGGCAACAATAGAAGTAAAATTGGATGAAAAGTGGATACAACATAAGTAGATGCACAACAACATGAAAGACCTAACACAAAAGTGGATGCAAAAGTAGATGCAGTTGTCAATGCAAACTTGGATGCAAACATGAAGGCAAAAGTGGAAGCAAACATGGGTCCAATGGTAGGTGTAAAACATGGCACAAACTGTGCTGAAACAAATGTCGATGCAACAACGGACACAAAAGTAGATGCAAAAATGGATGAAACAAAAGTGGATACAATAGGGGATGCAAAAACATACACAATATCTAATGCAAACTTGAACACAAAAGAGGATGCAAATGTGGATGCAAACGTGGAAGCAAATGTGGTTGCAATGGTAGGCGCAAGATATGGTGCAACAAAAGTGGATGTAATAATAGACAAAAAATATGCAAAATAAGATGCAAAAATGGATGTAAAAGTGGAAGCAAACATTGATGCAACAAGCAAAACAAAATTGGATGAAAAAAATGGATACAATGGAAGTAGATGCAAAAGTAGATACAAAACGAGATGCAAAACCCAATGCATAAACCTGACACAAAAGTGGATGCAAAAATAGATGCAATATTTGATGCAAAAGAGGATGTGAACATGGATGCAAAATTGGAAGCAAACGTGGATACAATAGTGAGTGCAAAACATGGTGCAAATTATGGCATAACAAAAGTGGATGTAATGATAGATGAAAAAAAAGAATCAAAGTATGATGCAAATGAAGATGTAAAAAGGGATGCAAAAAGTGAAATTTAAAATGGGTGTAACAGTGGATGTAAAATTGTATGCAAAAGTGGATGCAATAGAAGTCGATGCAAAAGTAGATGCAAAACGAGACACAAAACCCGATGCAAATCCTGGTCCAAAATTGGATACAAAAAGGGATGCAAAAATAGATGTAGTAGTTGATGAAAACCTAGATGCAAATGAAGATGCAAACGTGGATGCAAAATTATAATCAAAAGTGGGTGCAAAAGAAGGTGCCAAACTAGGCGCCAATTGTGGCACAAAAATATTAGATGCAATAGTGGGTACAATAATAGATGCAAAAGAGGATGTAAATATGGATGCCAAACAAGATGGAAAAGTGGATGCAACAAAAGTAGATGCAAAATTATATGCAAAACTAGACACAAAACTCGATGTAAAACGTGGCGCAAAAGTGATGCACAAATGGATGAAAAAATGGATGCAAAAAATGATTTAAAAAAAGGATGCAAAAGTCGATGCAAAAGTTGATGCAAGTGTAGGTGCAAAAAGTGGATGCAAATGAGGATGCAAAAGTATGTCAAAGAAAAATAGATGCCAAAATTGATGCAAAACCTGGAACAAAACCTGGTGCAAAGGATGACACAAAACTTGGCATAAAATTTGGTGCAAAACGTGGTGCAAAACCTATTGCAATACCTGGTGCTAAACTTGGTGTAAGATTTGGTGCAAAACTTGATGCAAATTTTGTGTCAAGTTTTGCACCATATTTGATAAATGGATGCAAATAGCACCAAAAATGGGCTCTAGATGCAAAAAAAGAAGTAAAAAGGGACGTTAATCGCTGGTTTTGTTGTAGTGCATTGAGAGCCTTCAAGACCGATCTAGATCGTCTTGAGTCTTCCACTGCATCAAGGATGTCTTGTTTGACTGTTTTCCAACATGCTTTGAAGAATTCCACATTGAAACCATCCGGGCTGGGAGTTTTCCCATTTTGCATCTCATTGATAACTTCATTGACCTCATCTTCAGACACTGGCCTATTGAGATTATGATTGTCTTCCCTTGTTACAAGCTTGGGAATGTACCTTGTGAATTTGTTAATGAACTATGACTTGTCTAAGATAGGCTTCTTTGCAATGCTAAGGAAGTGTTGTACTAGGACAAATTCCATTTCTTTGTGGGTGACGAGCTCTTTCCCTTGGGAATCTATGAGTTTTAAAATTCTGTTATGTGACCTGTGACTCAAAGTTGATTTATGAAAAAACTTTGTGTTTCTTTCCCCTTCTCTAATCCACTGTATTCTCAATTTCTATCTCCATAAAATCTCCTCTTGCCTGCCCCTATCATCCCATTCCTTCTGAAGAGCATCTGCTTGAGTTTTCCTTTCCTCGGTAAAGGCATCTGTGATCATGAGCTGATTAATCCCCTGAAGTTTCTATTCAACTTCTTTTTTGGCTTTGAAAATGTTACCAAACTATTTTTTGTTCCAATCTTTGAGTCTGGCTTTGATGTGTTTAAGTCTTTGTTGTAGCATGAACATTTTAGTGCCTTGAAAGGGAAACTCTTCCATCCACCATTTATCAATATTACTGGTGAAGTCAGGGTGAGAGAGCCAAACATTTTCAAACCTGAAAGGTCTGTTCCTCGGTGTACCCATAAAAGTGGCTTCAAGCTGGACAGGCCAATGGTCTGAGCCTCCAAAAGGAAGGATTAAAGCTGACATGTTAGGGCCTGTGAGAAATAGCTCCTCTGAGATCATGAATCTATCTATTTTAGAGACAACTTGAGAAGCCCCTCCTCTCTTGTTGTTCCAGGTGAAAGTGCCATTTATTGTTTTAGCATCCACTAATCTCATTTTATTTATGAAGTTCTGAAAGGCAATGGAGTCTCTACCTAGTGTTCTGGTGCCACCTTTTTTCTCTATAAGAGATTTGATCATATTGAAATCCATTGCCAGAATCCAGGGCATATCAGTATATCTCTCTCTTAGCTTCTCAAGGGAAGTGAGAAGCTTGAGTTTGTCTTCTAGTTTTTGAGGACCATAGACATTTGTAATCATGCAAATTTCCTTATCACCCACAGGTTGTATTACCGGCAAAAGATAGTTCCTGGACGCTTCTGCTTCATGGATTCCAAGTTTTTGGGGATCCCAAAGCGTTAGAATCCCTCCTGCCGAGTTGTCTGCCTTAACCTCTAGATACTCATACTTGCTTAACCATTTGCTATGTATTTCTCTGATTTTATCCATCGAGCACTTTGTTTCCTGAATGAAAACCATATCTGGTTTTTCTTCTTTTATTCTACTGCTGAGATTTCTTTGTTTCCTTTTACTTCCTAGGCCCCTAATATTCCAGGTTGTAAGCTTCATTAAGAAAGGTTTGTAAAAGAGTAATTGGTGAGATCTTTCATCTTACCTGAGTTGATCATGAGTTTTCCACATTCTGTCAGCAGCTCATTCTATCTTTTCCTTCCTCTTTTCCTACCCGGGTTCTTGGAAGAGTGCCCCGGTGTTTCCTCCATTGTCTTCATCCCTCTATTTTCCTGGTTGTCATGGTTTCTTTTGACTCCAGAACCCTTCGTTTGGGATCTCCATAGGAAGAGTTGTTGAACCCTGTCAAACTCCTCTTTTGGCAGGGAGTCAACTCCTTTGGTAATACCCTGCTCCAGAAACTTTTCTAGATCCAAGTTCTCCCTCTCAAGAATCTCCTGTAGTTCATGATCCTCCGTTCCCGCCTCACTTGGGGTCATCTCATGGTCCCTACTGAGCTCCACACTACTCGGTAGATCATCTTGTTGCTGGTTGTTCTTTGGTATGTCCTCCATGCTAGTATCCCTATCCTTCTCATTGGTCTTAGTCTCTGATTTCTAGTTTGCCTCCTCATTTCTAACTTCTTCTTCTAAGATTTTGAAACTATTGTGGCTCAGTTGCTCGTCCTCATTGATTTTCTTTTGGTGCCTCTTTCCTCCTTTACCTTTACACCCCACCTTAGTGAAACCCTCGGGATCTTTGCTTGTGGTGGTTTTTTTGTTGCTTTCCAGTTTGTTTTGTGGGCAGTCTCTGTATAGGTTCTTGTGTTCATGGCACTTGCGGCACCTAAATGGGACATGCTCATAGTCCACCGCCTGCACCCATTCCTCATCATAAACTTCTAAAATAATCTCGTCCGGGAGTGCCCCAGATAGGTCCATTTCCACACAAATCTGGGCGAAGGAAGTGTACTTTCCTCTTAATGTCGCATCTGATATCTTTATAAAATGCCCTAGTTTATTGTCGATAGCCTTTAGATATTCCGATAGCCAATAGTCTAAAGGAAGGGAGTATAGTCTTATCCATATCAGTACTGAAGTGAACTTTTCTCGTTTTGGGACAAAATTCATCGCCCATGGTCACATGTAAAGGCCTGCAGCAACGTAAAAATAGGGTCCTCCCTCGAACACTCTGTCTTTATCTTCTAAGACTGTGAACACCACCGTAAAGAAGCCCTTAGATCCCAGGTGAAGGTTTATTTCCCCCTTAGGTTTCCAGTGGTTCCTTATCCATGCATGTAAGGCCTTCTTCGTCGGCCAAATCCCCATAAATTTGCATATGATCGCGTGTTCCACCATGTGATCTATGTGCACCTATAGCGTTGGGTCACTTAAAACGACCCGAGGAGTAATGGTCGACTTGGGTTTGCAGACCCTTGTTGCCTTCAAAGGTGCAGCTTTCTGACTGATGCCCTCTTTCCTCTTCTCCCTTCTATCTTCCTCATGATTTACTCTCTGTTCGTGAGGTTTGATATTTCCTGTGTTAGTATCCTCAGATATCACCTCCATTGGTTTCTTGATGCGATGCGGATCAGTTTCCTTGTTTCTGTTCGCGGCGATTTGACTATAGGAGGAAGCAGAACTCCCTCCTCCACTATCTGCCATAGTTACCAGCACCAAACCCTAACTCAAACCCTAGTTCATATTGCAGAGCCGAATACTATATTATATTATCATTTTTTAAATTAATGTATCATCACCATTAATATTTATCAATTTAAAACAAATAAATATAAATAGTAAACCTATTATATTGATATAAAAAGAATAGTTACTATAGTGATATAAGAGGAGTAGTTTTTTATGAGTAAATAATTACCATATAATTCTAGAATGAAATAATTTAAAATTTAATTTTAAAAAATTTATAAATTAACGGAAAAATATTAATAAAATTTAATATTTAATATTAAAATTTCTTTTATATTTAATCTAATTAATATTTTAAAATTATTTTTTATTTATTTTATATTTAATTTAATTAATATTTTATAATTAAATTTTACATATCACTTAAATAAAATTCATAATTCATTTAAACCGTATTTTCATTGAACATGTGTAAAATCAAGTGTCTATTCTAACCAAATACAAACTCTTTAAAAACTTATTTCAAAATCCATGGAAAATTCAGCATATAAAAACATGGGCCAAAACCAATACTGGGTTAATAAAAAGAATGGAAATTACATTCTCTTCCTATATTGTTCAACATATTTTCATTGATCCACAAGACCAAACTCAATGTATATTATTTTGTAGTACTTATTTTAGATAATTAGTTAAAAAGTATGCAGAACCAATGATATGGTACATCCCACCTTTTTTTTAATTGAAATATTTGTATTTTCATTTAAAAGTTGTATGTATATTATTTTGTAATAATTTATATTATTCTGCGATGTTTACAACTTAAAATTTTTATGGTAAAATAGGAGTAAATCTTCATGGTTAAAAATCGTGTTCCATGTTTTTAAATGTATATATGTGTAACTTATATATTTATTATTTTAAAACTAATACTAAATTATAGTTTAATTAGTTTTTATAAATTTTTAAATTTTAATAATATAAAATGTATTATGATATAAGTGTTTTGATGTTTATTATAGATTAATGTCTATTAATAATTACCAGTGATTTAATTTATAAGGCTATATCACTTAATAACTCTTTCAAAATTACAATAGTAAGAATTTTTTTTTAATGTTCAATAAATACACTGTTTTAATTAGTTTTCAAAATTTTAATAACATAAAATATATCTTGAAAAATATTTTGATATTTATTATATATTAATATCTATTTATATTTATCAATAATTTAATTTATATAGCTATATTAATTAATAACTCTTTCACCACTACTATAATAAAAAAGTTACATGAATATACTACCAAGATAGAAATGGAAATATGGAATCCGAATCCAATTCAACTTCCCCGTGTACCATCCTCACCCAAAACTCATCTGTACGCTTCAAAATAAAAAATAATATTTTCACAAACACCAACAAAAAATTTCTGACATCGCCGTTGCCGGGGATCGAACCCGGGTCACCCGCGTGACAGGCGGGAATACTCACCACTATACTACAACGACCGGAACGGAGATTTTATAACTAATTCGTATTCCGTAGGATAGTGGTGGGGAAAATTACTTCAAAATCAAAGCATGACTAGTAACCGTGGACTCAGACGCACCGATATCAGCGTTAAACACCGAACTGACTTTCGAGGCAACTTGAAACCTCCTTTTCGTGCTATTTCTCATCACCGTCCAACTTACTGTAGAGCTGCTCATCTCCTCTATTATTATAACTATATTATATTCGTGGTTCCCATGTGGGATAAATTATGATACTTTTACTTCTCATCAAACCCGAAAAGTTAGCTTATCTTCGTTCGTATGATTGTTTTTACCAAGATTCACAATATAAATCAAAACAGAACAAGTGGGAAGGGAGAAAATAAGTGTAATTATTAAATCTCATACAAAATGGAGACGGATAATTAATGGCTGTACCTCTTGAGTATTAAAGGCTGATAGATCAAATTGTAAGGGCAAGGTTACATTTCATTCTAATAAGTTATTATATTATTAATAAAATACAGTTATTATAGCTTAAGCATTTAAATTATATTATGTTTTTTATTTGAAAAAGAAAATAAGAGGATAAAGTTATATTTCATTTTAATAAGTTATTAATTTACTAATATATGTAGTTATAATACGTTAAAATTTTAAATTATATTATATTTTTTATTTGAATCAGAAAAAAAATGATAGTAATAATTATTTTATTTTATAAAATGTTTAATGCTGTTTTTATTTGGTTAAGAGCTTGTTTTCTTTATATTTAAGGAAACAGGTTAATGGTCCAAGATCCAAAGGCATCTTGTAGGGGTGAAAATCTGCCCCCTTACAAACCATGAACAAGGTAATTCTAAGTGGTATGGTAAATAACGGTAATGAGTTAACCTACATTTCCTAATTCATTAACTTGTATTTCCTAATTGCAGAGAGTGATCATTGTCCTCATTACTAGTTTGACAACTGAGTATGATAATTTTTCTCACCGTATAAAAAAATTATATTCTATTATTCCTTTTTAAAATATATTTAATTATATTTTTTGACTAATGTTCTAACAGTTCTATATCATATATATATTTTATATCATTTTTAAAAATGAATAGATAGACATTACAAACATATCATTGATTAATACAATAAAATGATCTTCAACTAACAAAAAAAAAAGAGTATCACATAAATATTCGATGAAATAATTTAAAATTTGAGAAAACATAAACTCTTTTAAAACTTACTAAAAAACAATCAACAATTCTACATGTAAAAAAGGCCAAAAAGATAATATAACTAAAATAGATATGTTTCTCCATCATTTGAGTGTGCTCATGGGAGGATGTAGGTATATTTGGGCAACGTTGCTTTCTTGTAACTATTTTTTAGAAGGAGATTATCACTTTTGGAGATAGCCTTGAGCCGTGGTTATGTAATTCAAAAGAGATGCAATGGGGTTCCATCTCCTCTCCATTGACCTTTTTTTGAAAGTATCATGGACTTTGTTGTTATAGTTACTTCTCGTAGCATCTCGAGGTATGGATATTCGAGGTTTCAGGATTTCTCTGGTATTTTGTTTGGTGATATTAAGTAAGGATTGAATTCGAGTGTTTGTGCTCTGGGATAAATCAATCCACTTAGCTGTTGTGTTTGGAGCGTTCTATCTCAAGGTTTTTCTCTCCATTCAAATGATCCATTATTAAGAGGTTGGTGAGATATTTTAGATGTTGATCTAACAACTTTTAATGATGTGGTTAATATAATGAATTGAATTGAATTGAAGAATTTTAATGACGTCCACGAGACCAAAACGGATTAAGGGACTCAGAATGGAAGTTATACATTCAATTTGGTTTATTTATGATGCCTAGATTTGCAAGTCACTCTGGTGATTTTTTAGTATAAATTGTATTTTTGGAATAACATGTTAAGACTTCTCTAGACCCACCGTTTCGAACTTTCAAAATGACTCCTTCTTTAGGGGATTGCAATTCACATTGAGATGTTTAGATGTGGTATGTGGAGAGCTATTACTATTAATATTAGAATTTAGAGAAATAGATTCATGTCGGCTCATTATGTCCAAAATGCTTTTCTTTAATAAAGGTTTCCAAGTATTACTCGGCTTTAAACCATCATCACAATTCATTGTATTTATTCTTTTTTCAATTTCTATAGCTTCTTTTATTTTTCTTTTTAAGTAACGACCTTCCTTTTTTATGAGACTAGAATTTTCCATATAAATGTAATGTGAGGATGAGCAAGCATGTTCTACAAGTGCAAATTTTGATGCCCAATTTCTTTGTATGTTAGTAGTATGTTCTTTTATTCTTATGTTGAAAGATCTTCATGTTTCACCTATGTATTCTTTACCACAAGAGCAAGGAACTATGTATACTCCTTAGTGTTAATTAGCGTTCACCCGGTCTTTGAAGGAGTCAGTCATTTTTCTATGGTGTTTGGGGGGTGAATGTTATGTTGATATTATGTTTTTTCAGGATTTTAGCAATTCTATCTGTGGTACCTTTTATCTAAGGAAAGCTGATTTTAGTTATGTCACTAACTTTTTTTTAATGTTTCATGTTTAAGGTTTGATGGATAGTTTTTCTAATGTTTTTTTATTGTAACCATTTTCTTCAAAACCTTGGAATGATGGTTAACTGCATGTTTAATATGTTCATGATCTGAAATTCTAGATGCGCTTGTAGCTAGGGTTTTTATGATACCTATTTTTTTGTTTGGGATGGTGATGAGAGTCAGTGTGTAGATATTTATCTGTGTGAGTTTTCATTTTAAAGACTTGGTACCCAAGTTTTCCATTTTTATTTGTGAGTAGGACATCAACGAAAGGTAACTAGTTTTCTTTCTCAACTTCAATAATTAATTTAATATGATTTGAGAGGTTGTTGATGTGAAATAGAAAGTCTCATAGTTTATCTTTTCCATGACTCCACTTTGTGAATATGTCATTATTTTCTATTCATTTGGGGTGTATGGAAAAGATTTAAGCGCTCTCTGTTCAAAGTGTTCCAGGTAGATGTTGGAAACTATCGAAGATAATGGTGAGCCCATATCTACACCATGCGTTTGTTCATAAATATTTCCTTTAAAATTGAAATATGATTATTTGAGACAAAGTTTTAGTAATTCTAATGTTTCAATGTCAATAATAGACCTCATGAAATCAATATCTTCATGAACAGGAATCATAGTGTAGGGTGATACACTGTCAAAACTAACCATGAGATCATCATTGTTTATTTCTAGGTTTTTGATCCAATGGACAAAGGATGTAGAGTCTTTTATGTAAGAGGAGGTGTTGCAAGATAAGGAGAAAAGTTTCTTAGAAAGGTATTGAGCTACCAAGTAAGTGGGTGATCCTATATGGTATTTACTATAGGTCTCCAAGAAATGCCAGTTTTATGGTCTTTGGGAGCTCCATAAATTCTTGGAATGATGGAGCTGCTCGGAGTGTTTTTTTAGTATTTTTTTAGGGAGACAGATGGGTTATTTTTCTCCATATGTGGTAAGAGTGGAAAGATCCATGCATTATTTTAATGTGTGTCCTTCTTTTCTATTGCTACGTTGTGCATCAAGGACACATGAATTGAGGTGGGTCTATTTGCATTGCATTGTGGGAAAGCTTTCCAACTATGTTTTTTGGATTTGTGGCAAAATTAAGTTCTCTGTGTCAACATTTTTTGGGATATCCCCTAACTTTTGGGGTAGGATGTTAAAAGGGCATGTTGTATGGATCCAAAAACAATTATGTTTCTAATTTCGTCGCTATAGGTGGTTTATCAACATTAGGGTATTAGTTTTACAACCTATTTGTGGTGGTCTTCAAGTTACATCGAAGTTGGCTTTGCATTTTGTTGGAGGTTACTTTGACAATGGCGTTAGATAGGGATTTCCTGAGATATTCTTCCCATGGGCTGGAGTAGTCGATAGAGGCCACATTTTTAGCATAGGAAGGCGCAAAGCATTTTCATAGAATCATTACAGATGATGCATCATTTGATAGAGGTGTGGGGACGACCAACCTAGTTAGATCAAATATTGTTGGTAGCTTGTTGGATCTTAGAGGTTGTTTGAATGCAAGTTTGAAAAACAACACAAGAAGGAGGAAGGTTATTAAGTCCTCATAAAAAGTCAAGAGCCTTGTTTCGATATTTTCTGGGATAAGGTGGAAGGTCTAAAGTAGAGGGTGCTCGCATGTAGGTGGGAATTTTCAAATATGTCTTGGGAATAAATGAAGGGTTGGGTGGAAAAACATTGGTCTCCTCTTACAGGCTAAAGATTAGTGTCCTTTTAAACACTTGGTTCTCTTTTCATTTTCTGTGTTCAGAACATGTGAAGCACATATATGCCATCCCATGGGTCAGAGGCAATGGATTTCTTTCTCTTCAGTGTTGGCATGTAGACTTTAATCCCCTTAAAGAATTGTTGAAGTGGAAAATATTGTGGGTTAAATTTCCAGACTTACTACTAGAGTTGTGGTCTAAACAGATAATTATGGAAATATCCAACAAAATTGGTTACTTTTTCTTCCTCGAGGATGGGAGTTTGGGGAGACTTGACAAAAGGATAGTCTAGGTTCTGGTTTAAATGGAATTTTCAAGTAGATTTCCGCCAGAGATAAACCTTTTTTGGGGGACTTTCTCTTTTCGTCAATGCATCAATTATTGGGGGATCCCCTTTAGACGCATGTGTTGTCATGTGACGTGACATATTTTGGTGGAATGCCTTGGGAGGTTCGTTTCTAGTCGTCAATGAGGTATGTGTCATGGAGTTCCAGGTAAGCTCTACAAATAAGGTACAAGGTAGGAAAAGAATAGGAATTTGGACAACATCGATCCATTGACTCTAGGTACATGCTCATTTATTCTTCCCCATTTTTATGATGACATATATCCTATTGTTTTTTTTGTTAATAAGGATCACATAGGTGTAGAGAACATCCTTCGTAATAAGTGTATTAATCCTATCATCAAGGAGGGATATAAGGGTCCCCCTTTACCCTTTTCTCCAGTAATTGATAGCCACAAGGGATTGACTTTATCGACTATTGTAAGTTGCATGCCTTCTCCTGTTATTTTGGATAGGGATAGGGAGGGAGGGGACCTAATATTGAACGAGGCATATTTTTCTTCCCCTATTAAAATTGGGGTATCCACGAGAATCACTTCTTCTCTGATATATAAGGATGCAGAGTTGGACAATTTGGCTTGGATCGAATCAGTTGGTTTAGAGCCTCTTATAATCAAGAAATCATTTTTTCCCGTAGAGGAAGTGTTTTTTAGTCCAAATTCCATAAAAAACATTACAAATAGGAAGAAGTAAGGAACTAAATATAAAAAGAGTCACAAATTGTTTTACAGTCCCTTCAAATCTTTTTTTTTTTCATTTCAGGAGTCCATGGAAGATTTGCATGCTCCTCAATGTGATCCTTCCTAGCATATGGATGGGAATCTAGATGTTGAACTTCTCGACTCTCGGGTTCTTAGAGCGAATGTAATCATGGAAGTTTTGCCATAATGATTATTATGTCATTCAATATGATGGGTCTAGGATCTACCCAGAAAAGAATATCCCTCTATAGTATCATTCAATTGAAAAATCCAACACTGGTTCTTTTACTATAGACTTTAGCCAATAGGGGAAAGGCTTGGGAATTCTTTTTAAAGATTTGTTGACTTTGGAATGTGTGCATGACTAGTGCCTCAGGCCTCTTGGGAAGAATGGCCACCATTTGGGATCCTAAAATCTTAATATTAGAGCTTATAATTATGTTGCAGGAATTATTTTATCATCATTTCAGAGAGGTCAAGTACGCGCCTTCATATCCTCAACATATATGTGACTTTCTCTCACAAAAAGAGGTTTTGGGACTAAATCGATGCCAATGATTTAATGAATTGAGTTCTTTAATTCTAGCAGGTGATCTCAATTTAACTATGGAAGTAGATGAGGTATGGAGACTCAAAAGAAAGGAGGATAAGTTGGGGGGTTATTTTAAGGATTTATTCGCTCAAAAGTCACTACTGGACAACAAGCCTGTTACAAAAAGTCGAACATGGAGGAATGATTGTTTGGGGATCGAGGGAATCTCTAAAAGGCTAGACCATATTTTTGTTCAATCTGATTTGGTAGGTAGATTGGGAAATTTGGTTTCTTGGATTCACAATTTCTATATATCATATCACAATCTATTTTTTCTGCAATGGTCTAGGGAAATCATGAACCAATTTTTTCCATTCAAGATCAACCATATTTGGTTAAAGGAGAAATATTTTTAAGGTTCGGTTCAAGCCACCTAACTAAAATCTATCCTAGTTCGAGGGTTTTCATGTATGGAATTTGTATATTACAAACTTAAAATGTTGAAGCAAGTTGTCAAGCTATGGGTAAGGAAAAAGAAAAAGGCAATGGTTAAGGAATTGATTTTGATAGACAAATTGATTAAGGACTTTCCTGATCCGATGGCCCAGAAAATTTCTTTGTCGTCGCAAAACATAAGTTATTAGATCTTGAGGAAAGAAAGAATCAGATTCTGAAGTCCCAAGAAGAGGAGTTTAAAGAGAAGGGAAATTTGGTTGGTGGAAGGTGATAAAAATACTCGTTTCTTTCATGTCATGCATCATTCAAAAGGAAACAAAATTCTATTTGGTTCATCGCAAACAGAGAGGGTAATATCATTATTTCTCAAAAGGATATTTAAAGGGAAACGATTCACTTTTTCAATAACTTTTACAAAGTAAGAGAAGGTGATAATTTCGAAAAACAAATGGATATTATTAATCTCTTTCCTAATATGGTGAATGTGGAGGAAAATGGCTATTTGGGGAGGTCGATTACTAAGGAAGAGATTTTGGAGGTTTTGAAAGCCTTGGCCAAGGACAAGAGTCCAGGATCAAATGGATGCAGTGAAGCTCTTTCTTCATTTTGAGGACATTATGATTGAGGAAGTTTCAAACATGGTTGTGGAATCATGACGACTATGTTTGATTTCAGGATCAATTAATGATAATTTTGTAGAACTCATCCCTAAGGTGGCGAAGCCCTCCACTTTTTCCGACTATCCTCCTATTTCTCTAGGTAATACAATTTATAAAATGATATCTAAAATCATTGCAAGCATGATAAAATCTACATTCACAAAGCCTATTACCTTGGAGCAATTTGGAATTTTAGACGATAGACAAATACATGATGTTTTTACCATTACTCAAGGATGAATTCACTATATTAAAACTCGTTAGATGGAGGATTTTCATGTACAGATAGACTTGATCAAAGTTTACGATAATGTGGATTACAAATTATTAAGGATGATCCTACTTAAGATTGGTTTTCGAGTAAAGTTAGTTGATTGGATCATGACATGTATTTCTTCAGTGAACTTTGTTCTTATAATAAATGAGCTTCCTTTAGTTTTTTTCAAGGCAACAAGAAGTCTTAGACAAGGGCATGCTCTATCATCTCTTATGTTTCTACTTGTAATTGATGGATTAAGTAGAAGGATCAAGGAGGCTCGATCTAGGGGAATTATGTCTGCTTGCAGGCTATCTAGAAAAATTATTTTAACTCATGTAATGTTTATAGATGATGTTCTCTTTATTGGTGAAGACACTATCTCAAAATGGTGAGCCTTTCAATAGTTATTGTCTAGCTTTGGATAGGCCTTAGGCTTATATTGTAGTAAGGGAAAATGTTCCTTAATTTTGTCAAAACATGAGGATGCAATGATGTTGGAGATCAACAAAATATTTGAGGTAGAACCAATATCAATGGAAGGAGGTTTTAGATATCTTGGATTTTTTTAATTTATTTTTTTTGAAATTGAATAAATATCAGATCAAAGATTGGGAATGGATAGTAGGGAATTTTGAGAAAAAGATGTCACAATGGTTGCACAAATGGTTATGGTTGGGAGGGAGACTTGTCCTGAATAAATAAGTGCTTCAGAGCATATCCATATACTAGATGCATCTCTTCGAGTTGCCTAAACAAATTATTAATAGAATTAAATCTACTATTGCTAAATTTCTTTCGCTAGCCCAAGTAACACATATAAAATTCATTTAGTTCGCATAGAGGAGATAACAAGGTAGGTGGATGGGATATTAAAGATCCAAAATGTTTCAATATGGCTCTTCTTGTTAAGAATTTGTGGAGGGCATTGAGCGGAGATGGAATTTGGCAACATATTATGAAAGTAAAATATCTCAAAAACAAACATTTAGTTAGCTGGATCAAAGCAAGGGACTCAAAAAAAAAAACGTGGCATCTCACACTTAGAGGAGTATGATGAAGATAAAACATTGGCTTCTTGGTAATTTGAGATGGGAGGTGGATATGGGATTGCGGGTGGAGATTGGGTTGGATTCCATCAAAGGCATGGTTGGTAATCATTCTATATTTGTCCCTTTGCTCAATTATTTACATAAAATTTGTCTCTTCTTCCTGAATCATATTTATGTCGTTCGCATTCCAAATATGGTTTCAAATTCATAGTTAGATACCGGGTAGATTGATCTATCGAGTCCTTTAGTGGATGAGTGGGAACAATATATCCCTCAATTGAGTTTAGCAAGTATTCTTATATCGGATAAGAAGGACATGATGACATGGGATGGTAGCATTGTTAAAGGTAAGATATCAATCAAATATGTTTATTCACACATTTATTAGGGTCAAATCTTCGATTATAAAGCTTTATGGTTCCAAAAGTCATGGAAATGGGAGATCCCACAAAACTTGAAATATTTCGTCTAGCTGGTTGTTCATAGCATGATCCTAACATGGGAACATATGCATAAAATAGGCTTTCAAGGTCCATGGAGATGTATACTTTGTAGTAAAAATATAGAATACATGGCCTGTCTCTTTCTCACTTGCCCATCTACGGCCTCAGTATGGTTCGGGGTTTTTAAAATGCTTAAGTTAAATGCCATTTGGGATAAGTCTACCATTGGGGGTTGACTTTCATGGTGGTTTATGGATTTTAAAGATTAAAGAGCTCTGTCTTTCTATATCATGTGGGGAATTTGGAGATCTAAGAATGCTTGGATTTTTTATCAAGTTGTACCAGACGTGAGGGGTACATGCCTAAAGGTCTTGACATACGTTTTAGAGATAGGACAAAAAAAGGAGAAGATAACAAGAAGATGTTGTCAGATTAAGGAAATATGAGCTAAATACCTTGTGAGTTTCTTTAACGAGGCTTCATCTTTTGAGGCATGTGGCAGTGAGGCGTTTATAGTTTTGAAGCTTGGAGATTTTTTTCATTTTAGCTAGTATAGTGGCATTGGATCAAACAATAGTGCAGAGCTTTTAGTGTCAGTCTTCATAATGTAATTCAAATGTACCATTGACGTATTATTATATTCATTATTATTTTTATTTAGTCAAAGCATGGTTTTCATGCTTATAGGGTCAATTAAGTCAAACATAGTTTATTGTGAGTCAAAAGAAATGAAATTGAGTCAAGTCCCATTTGGACTTCTTGTAAGAAAAAGGAAAATTTATTTTTGCGTTGAGTCAAAAAGTCAACCATAAGACCAAGTCAGCCCTTGTTAGTTTTTGTAGCATCAGATGGTTTTCTAGTCTTGAAACTTTGTGGAGAGGCTAAAACACATGAGTTCTCCAAAACCCATAAATCGTTTCTAAAAATTCTAGCTAGAGATATATCAATTAAATTAATTGACCATCATTTAAAGTTTTCTGAAGTCTAACTTAGGAAAGTAGATTAATTAATAGTGATCAATTGAGAAAGGTGAGAATTCTCTAGAAACTCATGGAGATTGACTTGGATATGATCTCAGTCATTTATTAATTTTTAATCTTGGCCATTGGAGTCCCAACTAGAGATTATAAGAGGAGGTCGATGAGTAGATGGAGAAACACACAAAATAGTGAGTGAGAGCCAACAATGCAAGTTCCTTGGGTAGTTTGAGCTAGCTAGCAGCAAAGTTCGAGCCAAAGAGAGCATGCAAGGTTAGAGCGTGACAGAGGGAGTGATCCAGAGGAATATTTTCTAGTTCTTGAGCGACAAGAGAAAAGACAAAAATATTTTCTCTAGGAGGCTACATATGGACTGCATAGTTCCTCAAGAAGGCAATTCGATTTAGTTGGAGAGGAGGTTGTTTCAGTTTCCAAAGGCCAAGAGGATTTTCTAGTAGGCACAAGAGACACTTTCCCAGTCAGCAACACGCAAGACAACTTGAGTAGTGTTGGGCGCGGGATCCCCCAAGAATAGTTTTGGGGCTAAAAGCCCATATTTTGGTCAAATTTTGTAATCCAAGTGTAAAGACTCCACATTTTGTGGTCATGGAGCGCGTAGGTGTTAAAGAGTCATAGGGTTATTTGCCCTTATTTTGGAATTGTAATGTCAGTTGTAGAAGATCTACCCATGGTCCGCGGACCATGGAATTGTATAAATAGAGCTAAGCTCTAAGTAGTTTGATAAGAATCAAGAAGATATGATGTATGAGAGATAGCTTTGAAGTAGAAGTCTAAGTTTTGGGTCGTAGCATAGGTAGAGGCTTTGCAGCTGAGTACGCAGAGGCCTAAGGTAGAAGTTCGCAGCCGAGTGCGGGGACCTCTACAGCTAAGTGCGCAGGGTAGGTCAAGTCTGTAATTGTTCGGAATTATCAATAAAGAGAAGTATTTGACAATTTCTGCATCTTTATCTCCTGTTTATGCATCTTGTTTTGTTGGGTATGAATTTCACTTATAATGTTTATATGATGCGCGAATGTATGTAAATGTGTTGGTTAAGTGAACGTAAGTAAGAACATCTGTTTACGCAAAGCTAACTAAGATCGGTTAATAAGATAAGTAAGACACTTAGCCTAGTTTGGGAGATATTGCAGTTCGTTGCCCTAGTAGCGCGAAAGTCCCTGAGCCGCAGGTTAGGGCTGCGCGAAAGCCAATTGTACCCTTTCGCGAAGGTACTGAAGGGTGGAATAGAGGGCTAAGCAACCTGCGCGAAGGCAGGTATAGCCAGAATAAACTGACATCACAACCATCTCAAGGGTGCGGAAACTTGGTTCCAGCATCCCCCCATACTACTTCGGGTGAGACTTCAGTCTGCGCTCTGTAGGCTGATGCCGAAAGGGCCAGTAGTGTAGGGATTTGTTTGGCTAACTAACGCTGAACCTAGGTCAGGCCCCCTCAAGCCAACAAGTAGCATCAAATTTTGTCCCCCACACAAATTTGTCATCTACCATCTCGGTAGACAACGCCCATGCTATTATGACTTTATATACAATTTGTTTTAATATTTGTTGGTAGTTTTTAGATATTTTGTTGTTAATTAATAATTAACAATAATTAATATTAGTAATTGTGATATATTATTTTGCTATCAATTACTATTGTTAATTGTTATTATTTAATATATACTAACTTTTTATTAAATAATAATGAAAATAATCATTAAATTAATATCCATGAGAGACTATTTTACATGTGGCTCTTGTTTACATAAATGAATTGAATTGAATTACTTCATTATGTTAATAGCATGTCTATTTTGAAATAGGGCTTTCAAAATTTTAATTTAATTATTAGTAATAATTAGATGAATGGTAGGGATTTAATTTCCATAGAATATTCTAGAATAATTATTGTAGGATATACAAATCATTGTTTGAAATTTATCTCTAGAATAGTTATGATTTTTTTACTCTTAATTAAATTTATTAATTAAAAAGTTGTCACATAACACACTACACTTAAACATGTGGTATTGATAAAGTGTGATATTGGTCCATGGTATTATAACATAACTGGTTTACAACTTAAAAATCTCTATTATAAAATAAGAGTCAATCTTTATAATTAAAAATCATGTTCCATATATATATATATATATTATTTTAAAAATTATTAAAAAATTAAAACAAAATTATAAATTAATTAATTTTTATAATTTAGTCTCAGGAATGACGTAATAATGACACCTGTTTAATTAATTAATGTGGAATCCGAATCCAATTCAACTTCCATGTGTACCACCGTCACCTAAAAGTCATCTGTACACTTCAAAGTTAAAAAATAATATTTCCACCAACCCCAAAACAATCCATAACCCAATTAAGTCATCTGTACACTTAAAAGTAAAAAATTAATATTTCCACTGACCATAAAACATGGGTCACCCGCGTCCGCGTGACAGTAGTAGGAAACACTCACCACTATACTATAACGACCCGGATGGGGAAAACCGACTTTAAAAGTCATTCGTATGACTAGTAACCACGGACTTAGACTCATCGATATTAGCGTTAACTTCGAACTGACTTTTGAGGAAACTTGAAACCTCCTTTTCGTGCTATTTCTCATTACTGCCCAACTTACCAGATGGCTGCTCATCTGTCTCTATTATTATAACTATATTATGTTCGTGGCTCCCACGTGGGATAAATTATGTTACTTTTACTTCTCATCAAACCCGAAAAGTTAGCTTATCTTCGTTCGTATAATTGTTTTTACCAAGGTTCACAATATAAATCAAGACAAAACAAGTGGAGAGGGAGAAAATTAGTGTAATTATTAAATCTCATACAAAATGGAGACGGATAATCAATAGCTGTACCTCTTGAGTATTAAAGGTTGATAGATCAAATTGTAAGGGCAAGGTTACATTTCATTTTAATAAGTTATTATATTATTAATAAAATAGAGTTATTATATGTTAAGAATTTAAATTATATTATGTTTTTTATTTCAAAAAGAAAATAAAAAGATAAAGTTATATTTCATTTTAATAAGTTAATAATTTATTAATATATGTAGTTATGATATGCTAAAAAATTAAATTATATTATGTTTTTTTGAATTAGAAAAAAAAATTAATAGTAATAATTATTTTATTTTATAAAATGTTTAAAACTGTTTTTATTAGGCTAAAACTTTGTTTTTGTTTTTTTTTTTTCTGTTTTTTTTGTTTTTTTATATATTTAAGGAAATAGATTAATGGCCCAAGATCTAAGGCATTTTGCAGGACAGACCACAAACAAGATAATTCTAGGCGGCATGGTAAATAATGAATTAACTTGCATTTCCTGATCGCAGCGAGTGATAACTGTCCTCATTACTAGTTTGACCACTAAGTTATGATAATTTTTCCCATTGTGTAAAAAAATTATATTCTATTATTACTTTTAAAAGTATATTTAATTATAATTTTTAACTAATATTCTAACACTTCTACATCATATATATATTTTCTATTATTTTTTAAAATGAATAAATAGACATTACAAACATATCATTAATTAATACAATAAAATAATCTTCAACTAAACAGAAAAAAAAATATATAAATATGAAATGAAATCCTTTAAAATTTGAGAAAACATAAACTCTTTAAAAACTTACTAAAAAATCAACAATTCTACCTATTAAAAAAAGCCAAAAGAATATTATAACTAAAATAGATATGTTTTTCCATCATTTGAGTGTGATCCTGGGAGGATGCAGGTATATTTGGGCAACGTTGGGAGGATGCAGGTATATTTGGGCAACGTTGTTTTCTTGTGACTATTTTTTAAAAGTAGAAGATCACTTTTGGACATAGCCTTGAGCCTGGTTATGTAATTCAAAAGAGATGGAGTGGGGTTTCCATCTCCTCTCCAATGATTGTTTTTCAAAGTATCATGGACTTTGTTGTTTTAGTTACTTTCTGTAGCATCTCGAGGTATGGATATTTGAGGATTTTTCTGGCATTTTGTTTGGTGATATTAAATAAGGTTTGAATCCTTGCTCTGGCATAAATCAATCCACTTAGCTGTTGTGTTTGGAGCGTTCTATCTCTAAGTTTTTTTTCCATTCAAATGATTCATTATTAAGAGTGCTCTATGTCAAAGCTTTTTTCCCCTTCAAATGATTCATTATTAAGAGGTTCAAATGATTCATTATTAAGAGGTTGGCGAGATATTTCAGATGTTGATTTAACAACCTTTAATGATGTGATTAACATAATGAATCGAAATGAATTGAATAAATTTAATGACGTCCACGAGACCAAAATGACTAAAAGACCCATAATGGAAGTTATACCTTCCATTGGGCTTATTTAAGATGCCTAAATTTGCAAATCGCCCTGTTGATTTTTTTAGTATTAATTGTATTTTTGGAATAACATGTAAAGAGTTCTCTAAACTCAACATTTGGAACTTTCAAAGTGAGTACTTCTTCAGGGATTGCAATTCAGGTTGAGATGTTTAGATGTGGTATGTGGAGAGTTATTACTATTTATATTAGAATTTAGAGAAATAGATTCATGCCGGCTCATTATGTCCAAAATGTTTTTCTTTAATAAAGGTTTCCAAGTATTACTCGGCTTTAAACCATCATCACTATTCATTGTACTTACTATTTTTTCAATTTCTATAGCTTCTTTTATTTTTCTTTTTAAGTAATAGTCTTCCTTTTTTATGAGACTAGCTTTTTCCGTACAAATGTAATGCGAGGATGAGGAAGCACATTCTACAAGTGCAAATTTCGATGCCCCATTTCTTTGTATGTTAGTAGTATGTTCTTTCATTCTTATGTTGAAAGATCTTCATGTTTCACCTATGTATTCTTTCTCACAAGAGAAAAAAACTATGTTTACTCCTTAGTGTTAATTTGAAGGAGTCAGTCATTTTTCTATGATGTTTGGGGGGGTGAATGTTATGTTGATGTTATGTTCTTTTTCAGGATTTTAGCAATTCTATTTGCGGTACCTTTTATGTAAGGAAGGGTGATTTTAGGTATGTCACTAACTTTTTTTTAATGTTTCATGTTTAAGGTTTGATGGATAGTTTTGTTAATGATTTTTTTATTGTAACCATTTTCTTCAAAACCTTGGAATGATGGTTAAGTTCATGTTTAAGATGTTCATGATCTGAAATTCTAGATGCTCTTGTAGCTAGGGTTTTTATGATACCTATTTTTTTGTTTGGGATGGTGATGAGAGTTAGCATGTAGATATTTATCTGCGTGAGTTTTATTTTTAAAGACTTGGTACCCAAGTTTTCCATTTTTATTTGTGAATAGGACATCAACGAAAGCTAACTGGTTTTCTTTCTCAACTTCAATAATGAATTTAATATGATTTGAGAGGTTGTTGATGTGAGATAGAAAATCTCATAGTTTGTCTTTTCCATGACTCCACTTTGTGAATATGTCATCAATATATATTTTCTATTCATTTGGGGTGTATGGAAAAGATTTAAGCGCTCTATGTTCAAAGTGTTCCATGAAGATGTTGGAAACTATCGAAGATAATGACGAGCCCATAGCTACATCATGCGTTTGTTCATAAATTTTTCCTTTAAAATTGAAATATGATTATTTGAGACAAAGTTTCAGTAATTCTAATGTTTCAATGTCAATAATAGACCTCATGAAATCAATAGCTTCATGAACAGGAATCATAGTGTAGAGTGATACAATGTCAAAACTAACCATGAGATCATCATTGTTTATTTCTAGGTTTTTGATCCAATCGACAAAGGATGTAGAGTCTTTTATGTAAGAGGAGGTGTTGCAAGATAAGGGGAAAAGTTTCATAGAAAGGCATTGAGCTACCAAGTAAGTGGGTGATCCTATATGGTATTTACTATAAGTCTCAAAGAAATGCCAGTTTTATGGACTTTGGGAACTCCATAAATTCTTGGAATGATGGAGCTGCTGGGAGTGTTTTTTTTAGTATTTTTTTAGGGAGACAAATGGGTTATTTTTCTCCATATGTGGTAGAGTGGAAATATCCATGCATTATTTTAATGTGTGTCCTTCTTTTCTATGGCTACGTTGTGCATTAAGGACACATGAATTGAGGTGGGTCTATTTTCATTACATTGTGGGAAAGCTTTCCAACTATGTTTTCTGGGATTGTGGCAAAATTAAGTTCTCTATATCAACAGATTTTGGGCTCTCCCCTAACTTTTGGGGTAGGATGTTAAAAGGGCATGTTGTATGGATCCAAAAACAATTATGTTTCTAATTTCATCACTACAGGTGGTATATCAACATTAGGGTATTGGTTTTGCGACTTGTTTGTGGAGGTCTTCATTTTACATTGAAGTTGGCTTTGCGTTTTGTTGGAGGTTACTTTGACAATGGTGTTATATAGGGATTTTCTGAGAGATTATTCCCATGGGCTGGAGTAGTCGATAGAGGCCACAATTTTAACATAGGAAGGCGCAAATTATTTTCATAGAATCATTACAGATGATGCATCATTTGATAGAGGTGTGGGGACAGTCAACCTAGTTAGATTAGATATTGTTGGTAGCTTGTTGGACTCTTAGAGGTTGTTTGAATACAAGTTTTAAAAACAACACAAGAAGGAGGAAGGTTAATAAGTCCTCAAAAAAAGTCAAGAGCCTTGTTTGGATATTTTCTAGGATAAGGTGGAAGTTATAAAGTAGAGGGCACTTACATGTAGGTGAGAATTTTCAAAGATGTCTTGGTAATAAATGAAGGGTTGGGCGGGAAAAAGTTGGTCTCCTCTTACAGGATGAAGATTAGTGTCCTATTAAACACTTGGCTCTCTTTTCATTTTCTGTGTTCAAAACATGTGAAGCACATTTATGCCATCCCATGGGTCAGAGGCAGTGGATTTATTTCTCTTCAGTGTTGGCATGTAGACTTTAATCCCCTTAAAGAATTGTTGAAGTGGAAAATATTGTGGGTTAAATTTCCTAACTTACTACTAGAGCTGTGGTCTAAACAGATAATTATGGAAATATCCAACAAAATTGGTAACTTTTTCTTCATCGAGGATGGGAGTTTGGGGAGACTCGACAAAAGCATAGTCTAGGTTCTAGTTTAAATGGAATTTTCAGGTGGATCGCCGGCAGAGATAAACCTTTTTTGGGGGCCTTCCTCTTTTCGTCAATGCATCAATTATTTGGGGATCCCCTTTAGATGCATGTGTTGTCATGTGACGTGACATCTTTTGGTTGAATTCCTTGCGAGGTTCGTTTCTAGTTCTCAATGAGGTATGTGTCATGGAGTTCGAGGTAAGCTCTACAAATAAGGTACAAGGTAGGAAAAGAATATTAATTTGGACAACATCGATCCATCGGCTCTAGGTACATGCTCATTTATTCTTCCCCATTTTTATGATGACATATATCCTATTTTATTTTTTTTTGTTAATAAGGATCACATAGGTGTAGAGAACATGTCTGTAATAAGTGTATTAATCCTATCATCAAGGAGGGATATAAGGGTCCCCCTTTACCCTTTTCTTCAGTAATTTATAGCCACAAGGGATCAACTTTATCAACTACTGTAAGTTGCATGCCTTCTCCTATTATTTTGGATAGGGATAGGGAGGGAGGGGACCTAATATTGAATGGGGCATATTTTTCTTCCCCCATTAAAATTGGGGCATCCATGAGAATCGAATCTTCTATGATATCTAAGGATGTAGAGTTGGACAATTTGGCTAGGATCGAGTCAGTTGGTTTAGAGCCTCTTATAATCAAGAAATCTTTTTTTCCCGGAAAGGAAGTGTTTTTTAGTCCAAATTCCATAAAAAACATTACAAATAGGAAGAAATAAGGAACTAAATATAAAAAAAGTCACAAATTGTTTTACAGTCCCTTCAGATCTTTTTTCGTCATTTCGGGAGTCCATGGAAGATTTGAATGCTCCTCAATGTGATCCTTCCTAGCATATGGATGGGAATCTAGATGTTGAACTTCTTGGCTCTCAGGTTCTTAGAGCGAATGTACCCATGGAAGTTCTACCATAATGATTATTATGTCATTCAATATGATGGGTCTGGGATCTACCCATAAAAGAATGTCCCTCTGTAGTATCATTCAATTGAAAAATCCAACAATGGCTCTTTTACTAGAGACTTTAGTCAATAGGGAAAAGGCTTGGGAATTCTTTTTAAAGATTTGTCGACTTTGGAATGTGTGCATGACCAGTGCCTCAGGCCTCTTGAGAAGAATGACCACCATTTGGGATCCTAAAATCATTAATCTCAGAGCTTATAATTATGTTGCAGGGATTATTTTATCATCATTTCAGAGAGGTCAAGTACGCGCCTTCATATCCTCAGCATATCTGTGACTTTCTCTGACAGAAAGAGGTTTTGGGATTGAATCGATGCCAATGATTTAATGAATTGAGTTATTTAATTTTGGCAGGTGATCTCAATTTAACTATGGAAGTAAATGAGATATGGAGACTCAAAATCAAGGAGGATAAGTTAGGGGGTTATTTAAAGGATTTATTTGCTCAAAAGTCATTACTAGACAACAAGCTTGTTACAAAAAATCGAACATGGAGGAATGATTGTTTGGGGATCGAGGGAATCTCTAAAAGGATAGACCATATTTTTGTTCAATCTAATTTGGTAGGTAGATTGGGGAATTTGGTTTCTCAGATTCACAATTCCTATATATCATATCACAATCTAATTTTTCTGGAATGGTCTAGGGAAAACATGAACCAATTTTATCCATTCAAGATCAACCATATTTGGTTAAAGGAGAAAGAGTTTGAAGGTTCGGTTCGGGCCACCTAACTAAAATCTGTCCTAGTTCGAGAGTTTTCATGTATGGAATTTGTCTATTACAAACTTAAAATGTTGAAGCAAGTTGTCAAGCTATGGGTAAGGAAAAAGAAAAAGGCAATGGTTAAGGATTTTATTTTGATAGACAAATTGATTAAGGTCTTTCTTGATTTGATGGCCCCAGAAAATTTCTTTGTCATCACAAAACATAAGTTATTAGATCTTGAGGAAACGAAGAATCGGATTATGAAGTCCCAAGAAGAGGAGTTTAAAGAGAAGGGAAATTTGGGTGGTGGAAGGTGATAAAAATACTTGTTTCTTTCATAGTCATGCATCATTTATAAGGAAACAAAATTTTATTTGGTTCATCGCAGACAGAGAGGGTAATATCATTGTTTCTCAAAAGGATATTTAAAGGGAAGCGGTTCACTTTTTCAACAACTTTCACAAAGTAAGAGAAGGTGATAATTTCAAAAAACAAATGGATATTATTAAGCTCTTTCCTAATATGGTGAATGTGGAGGAAAATGGCTATTTGAGGAGGTCGATTACTAAGGAAGAGATTTTGGAGGTTTTGAAAGCCTTGGCCAAGGACAAGAGTCCAGGATCAAATGGATGCAATGAGGCTCTTTCTTCATTTTCAGGACATTATGATTTAGGAACTTTCAAACATGGTTGAGGAATCACAACGACTATGTTCGATTTTAGGATCAGTTAATGATATTTTTGTAGAACTCATCCCTAAGGTGGCGAAGCCCTCCACTTTTACCGACTATCGTCCTGTTTCTCTAGGTAATACAATTTATAAAATGATATCTAAAATCATTGCAAACATGATAAAATCTACATTCACAAAGCATATTACCTTGGAGCGATTTGGAATTTTAGACGATAGACAAATACATGATGTTTTTTCCATTACTCAAGGATGAATTCACTCAATTAAAACTCGTTAGATGGAGGATTTTCATATACAGATAGACTTGATCAAAGCTTATGATAATGTGGATTATAAATTATTAAGGATGATCCTACGTAAGATTGGTTTTGGAGTAAAGTTAGTTGATTGGATCAGGACATGTATTTCTTTAGTGCACTTTGTTATCATAATAAACGAGCTTCCTTTAGTTTTTGTCAAGGCAACAAGAGGTCTTAAACAAGGGCGTGCTCTATCATCTCTTATGTTTCTACTTGTAATTGATTGATTAAGTAGAAGGATCAAGGAGGCTAGATCTAGGGGCATTATGTCTGCTTGCAGGCTATCTAGAAAAAATATTTTAACTCATGTAATGTTGGTAGATGATGTTCGCCCTATCGTCTCTTATGTTTCTACTTGTAATTGATGGATTAAGTAGAAGGATCAAGGAGGCTAGATCTAGGGGCATTATGTTTGCTTGTAGGCTATCTAGGAAAAATATTTTAACTCATGTAATGTTTGTAGATGATGTTCTCTTTATTGGTGAAGCCACTATCTCAGAATGGCGAGCCTTTCATTAGTTATTGTCTAGCTTTGGGTAGGCCTTAGGCTTATATTGTAGTAAGGGAAAATGTTCCTTGATTTTGTCAAAACATGAGGATGAAGTGATGTTGGAGATCAAAAAAATATTTGAGGCAAAACCAATATCAATGGAAGGAGGTTTTAGATATCTTGGGTTTTTTTTTTGAAACTGAATAAATATGAGATCTAAGATTGGGAATGGATAGTAAGGAATTTTGACAAAAAGATGTCACAATGGTCACACAAATGGTTATGGTTGGGAGGGAGACTTGTCGTGATTAAATAAGTGCTTCAGAGCATATCCATATACTAGATGCATCTCTTCAAGTTGCCTAAACAAATTATTAATAGAATTAAATCTACTATTGCTAAATTTCTTTTGCTAGCCCAAGTAACACATAGAAAATTCATTTAGTTCACATAGAGGAGCTAACAAGGTAGGTGGATGGGATATAAAAGATCCAAAATGTTTCAATATGGCTCTTCTTGTTAAGACTTTGTGGAGGGCATTGAGTGGAGATGGCATTTGGCAACATATTATGAAAGTAAAATATCTCAAAAACAAACATTTAGTTAGCAAGATCAAAGCAAGGGACTCAAAAAAAAAAAAAAAAAAAAAAAAAAACCATGTCATCTCACACTTGGAGGAGTATGATGAAGATAAAACATTGGCTTCTTGGTAATTTGAGATGGGAGGTAGGTATGGGATTGCGGGTGGAGATTGGGTTGGATTCCATGGAAGGCATGGTTGGTAATCATTCTCTATTTGTCCCTTTGCTCAATTATTTACATAAAAATTGTCTCTTCTTCCTGAATCATATTTATGTCGTTCACATTCCAAATATGGTTTCAAATCCATAGTTATATGCGTATTAGATGCCAGGTGGATTGATCTATCGAGTCCTTTAGTGGATGAGTGGGAACAATATATCCTTCAATTGAGTCTAGCAAGTATTCTTATATCAGATAAGGAGGACATGATGACATGGGATGGTAGCATTGTTAAAGGTAAGATATCAATCAAATATGTTTACTCACACATTTCTTAGGGTCAAATCTTAGATTCTAAATCTTTATGGTTCCAAAATTCATGGAAATGGGAGATCCCAGAAAGATTGAAATAGTTCGTCTAGTTGGTTGTTCATAGCAGGATCCTACATGAGAACATATGCATAAAATAGGCTTTCAAGATCCATGGAGATGCATACATTGTAGTAAAAATATAGAAGGCATGGCACGTATCTTTCTCACTTGCCCATTTGCGGCCTCAGTATGGTTCAAGTTTTTTCAAATGCTTAAGTTAAATGCCATTTGGGATAAGTCTACCATTGGGGGCTGACTTTCATAGTGGTTTATGGATTTTAAAGATTACATAGCTCTATCTTTCTATATCATGTGGGGAATTTAGAGATCTGAGAATGCTTGGATTTTTTATCAAGTTGTACCAAACGTGAGGGCTACATGCCTAAAGGTCGCGACATACTTTCTAGAGATAGGACAAAAAAAGGAGAATACAACAAGAAGATGCTATTAGATTAAGGAAATATGGGCTAAATACATTGTGGGTTTCTTTGACGAGGCTTCATCTTTTAAGGCATGTGGCAGTGAGGCGTTTATAGTTTTCAAGCTTGGAGATTTTTTTCATTTTAGCTAGTATAGTGGCATTGGATCAAACACAGAGCAGAGCTATTAGTGTCAGTCTACATAATGTAATTCAAATGCACCATTGATGTATTATTATATTCATTATTATTTTTATTTAGTCAAAGCATGGTTTTTATGCTTATAGGGTCAATTAAGTCAAATAGAATTTATTGTGAGTCAAAAGAAATGAAATTGAGTCAAGTCCCATTTGGACTTCCTGTAAGAAAAAGGAAAATTTATTTTTGCATTGAGTCAAAAAGTCAACCATAAGACCAAGTCAGCCCTTGTTATTTTTTGTAGCATCAGATGGTTTTCTAGTCTTGAAACTTTGTGGACAGGCTAAAACACAAGAATTCTCCAAAACCCAGAAATCGTTTCTGGAAATTCTAGCTAGAGATATATCAATTAAATTAATTGACCATCATTTAAAGTTTTCCGAAGTCTAACTTAGGAAAACATGTTAATTAATAGTAATTAATTGAGAAAGGTGAGAATTCTCTAGAAACTCATGGAGATTGTCTTGGATATGATGTCAGACATTTATTAGTTTTTAATCTTGGCCGTTGGAGTCCCAATTGGAGATTATAAGAGGAGGTCGATGAGTAGATGGAGAAACACACAAAATAGTGAGTGAGAGCCAACAATGCGAGTTCTTTGGGTAGTTTGACCTAGCTAGTAGCAGAGTTCGAGCCAAAGAGAGCATGCAAGGCTAGAGAGCGATAAAGGGAGTGATCCAGAGGAATATTTTCCAGTTCTTGAGCGGCAAGAGAAAAGACAAAATTATTTTCTCTAGGAGGCTACATATTGACTGCGTAGTTCCTCAAGAAGGCAATTCGATTTACTTGGAGAGGAGGTTGTTTCAGTTTCCAAAGGCCAAGAGGATTTTCGAGTAGGTAGGAGAGACACTTTCCCAGTCAGCAACAGGGAAGACAACTTGAGTAGCATCATATTTTGTCCCCCATGCAAATTTGTCGTCTACCATCTCGGTAGACAACGCCTATGCTATTATGACTTTAGATACAATTTGTTTTAATATTTGTTTGTAGTTTTTAGATATTTTGTTGTTAATTAATAATTAATATTAGTAATTGTGATATATTATTTTGTTATAAAGTAATATTATTAATTGTTATTATTTAATATATACTAATTTTTTATTAAATAATAAAAAAAATAATCATTAAATTAATATCCATGAGAGACTATGTTACATGTGACTCTTGTTTACATAAATGAATTGAATTGAATTACTTCATTATGTTAACAACGTGTCTATTTTGAAATATTACTTTCAAAATTTTAATTTAATTATTAGTAATAATCAGATGAATGGTAGGGATTTAATTTTCATAGAATATTCTAGAATATTTATTGTAGGATATACAAATCATTGGTTGAAATTTATCTCTAGAATAGTTATGCCTTTTTTACTCTTAATTAAATTCATTAATTAAAAAAAATTGTGATATGACACACTACACCGTGGGCATGTCGTATTGATAAGGTATGGTATTGGTCCATGGTATTGTAACATAACTTATTTACAACTTAAAAATCTCTATGGTAAAATAGGAGTAAATCTTCATGGTTAAAAATCGTGTTCCATGTTTTTAAATGTATATGTGTAACTTATATATTTATTATTTTAAAATTAATACTAAATTAAAGCAAAATTATAATTTAATTAGTTTTTATGGTTTTTAAAATTTTAATAATATAAAATGTATCATGAAATAAATGTTTTGATGTTTATTATAGATTAATGTCTATTAATATTTACCAGTGATTTAATTTATAAGGCTATATCACTTAATAACTCTTTCAAAATTACAATAGTAAAAATCTATTTTTTAATGTTCAATAAATATACTGTTTTAATTAATTTTTATAAATTTTTTAAATTTTAATAACATAAAATGTATCTTGAAATAAATATTTTAATGTATATTATAAATTAATATTTATGCACATTTATGAATGATTTAATTTATATGACTATATTAATTAATCACTCTTTCACAATTACTATAATTTTTTCAGAGAGAAAAATCAGAATAGTTATATTAAGAAAATATAGAGGTCAAAATACATATCATATCTGTGTGAAAACAACAGGAAGACAAGCTGCTGTTCCATTAGAGCGTACTGATGAGGCAGCATATATACATTGTCACTGATTTTATAGAGAAAAACCAGTGTGAAACATTGAGCCCCGCCTAGAGCAAAAGAGCGCAGCACATAGGCATGTTAAAAAACCATGAACCAAAAAACACAATTGTCGCTTCAAGACAGAAACAGACCATCCAAAAAAGATTGAGAGAGTCAGTCCAGTAAGAAAAAACATCAGCATTGAAGAGAAAGTGCCGAAATATGCTGTATATGAAAAACCAGAGCTGGATTGGAGATTAATCTGCAGGAGGCAGATTGCCCGTGATTTGGATCAGGATAGAATCAAGGGCCCGTCTGGAGTTCTGAAAAATGCATTCATTCCTCCATTTCCAAAGATACCAGCAAGTAAGGATAAACAATGTGCGCCAGGAGGGGATCTGAGCGCGCCACCAGTTGAAGCCTCCCTGCATGGAGAGGCCGCGGGCGCGCCAAGGACCAAGAGAGCCGAGTCGAAAAAAGACCAGGATGCCGAGCAGTCCTCAAATGGTGAGAGGAAGTGCAAGGAGAGCGGATTACCCCCGGCCCAGATGGCCAGAGGAGGAAAAACAGAAATGATAGCAAAAGCGTGGATAAATAGCAGAGGTCCTCAAGTCAGGATATGGAGCTTGCATGGATGGAGGGAGGAGCTATTACCACGTACCCCCACGTTCCAGAGCCTCATGCATGGAGGCTGCATGCGTTGAAAGAATGCGAGCGTCCCATGGCGGAAGGGGATTGGTCATTTCCTGTGATTGGTGGAGAAAGGAGGCATCCAACAACTGTTTGACTGGTATCGGCTCCACTGTCCAAGCGCGCACCCAGTCCTCTCCTTTAGGGTCTTTCACCACAACTCCATCACAATTACTATAATAAAACTCTATTTTTTAAATGTTACATGAATATACTACCAAGATAGAAATCGAAGTATGGAATCCGAATCCAATTCAACTTCCGTGTGTACCATCGTCACCTAAAAGTCATCTGTACACTTCAAAGTTAAAAATTAATATTTTCACCAACACCAAAACAATCAATAACACAAATTTTGCTAATATCGCCGTTGCCGGGGATCGAACCCGGGTCACCCGCGTGACAGGCGGGAATACTCACCACTATACTACAACGACCGGAATGGAATAATTTGCTGACTTTAAAACTAATTCGTATTCCCTAGAGCAGTGGTGGGGAAAATTGCAACGACCGGAATGGAATAATTTGCTGACTTTAAAACTAATTCGTATTCCCTAGAGCAGAGGTGGGGAAAATTGCTTCAAATTCGGAGTATGATTAGTATACATGGACTCAGATGCACCGATATCAGCGTTAACATCGAACTGACTTTTGAGGAAACTTGAAACCTCCTTTTCGTGCTATTTCTCATCACAGCCCACCTTACCATCAGGTTGCTCGTCTTTCTCTATTAATATTTATAAATTATTTTCGTGGTTCCTATGTGGGATAAATTATGTTACTTTTCCTTGTCATCACACCCGAAATCTTAGCTTATCTTCGTTCGTATAATTCTTTTTACGAAGGTTCACAATATAAATCAAGACAAAACAAGTGGAGAGGGAGAAAATAAGTGTAATTATTAAATCTCATACAAAATGGAGACGCATAATTAATGGCTGTACCTTTTGAGTATTAAAGGTTGATAGATCAAATTGTAAGGGCAAGATTACATTTCATTCCTAATAAGTTATTATATTTTGGCAGTAAAAAAAAAAAAAAAAAAAGTGTATTTTTAGATTAAAAAAAAATTAGTAAAAATGTTTAGAAGAAAAAAGCATATCGTTACGCAATAAAAGCTTTTTCTTTAGCTAAATCTAATTTCAGTAGTTTCCAAATGGATTTTCTTGCATCGCTGGAAATCAATGGTTTTATGGCAAAATCTATGAGATTCTCTTCCCGATAAAAAAAAAGTGATTGAATATTCTTTGACTTTTCAAATTGAATCATTATTATTACAATAGCAGCAATTAGAACAATATGAACTTCCATCCACTTGTTGCCTATGTTATATTGAATATTTATGTTAAATTGAATATTTATATAAGTTGAAAATGCGACGAACTTTCATTTAACAGGTTCTGGACCAAGAGATATTTTCATCCCTAGGACGATGAAGTGCTGCCTCCCCTTACCAATTCATGAAGCGATGAATCGTCAAATCGAGGGTGAGGACGGCCTTTCACTATTTCAATTACCAACCAACCACCCTATAGGCCAGGTTTTTTAGGGGAATTTACCAGTGGCTAACTAAGCAAAACCATCTATCCCAACCAGCCATCAAGCTAGCCTATTATTAATAAAATATAGTTATTATAGGTTAGGAACTTAAATTATATGATCTTTTTTATTTCAAAAAGAAAATAAGAGGATAAAGTTATATTTCATTTTAATGAGTTATTAACATATTAATATATGTAGTTATGATACGTTAAAAATTTAAATTATATTCTATCTTTTTGAATTAGGGAAAAAAAATTTAGTAATAATTATTTAATTTTATAAAATGTTTAAAATTGTTTTTATTTGGTTTAGAGCTTGTTTTTTTATATTTAGGGAAACAAGGTAATGGTTTAAGATTTAAAGGCACTTTGCAGGAGTGAAACTCTATCTTCTTATAGACCACGAACAAGGTAATTCTAGGTGGCATGGTAAATAATGGTAATGAATTAACTTGCATTTCCTGATTGCAGCGAGTGATAACTGTCCTCATTACTAGTTTGACAACTGAGTTATGCTAATTTTTCCCACTATATATATATATATATATATATATATATATATATATATATATTTATTTATTTATTCTATTATTCCTTTTAAAAATATATTTAATTATAATTTTTAACTAATGTTCTAACACTTCTATATCAAATATATATTTTCTATCATTTTTTAAAATGAATAAATAGACATTACAAACATATCATTTATGAATACAATAAAATGATCTTCAACTAAACTAAAAAAAATATCATATAAATATTAGTTGAAACAATTTAAAATTTGAGAAAACACAAACTCTTTAAAAACTTACTAAAAAACAATCAACAATTCTACATATAAAAAAAGGCCAAAAACATATTATAACTAAAATATATATGTTTTTCCATCATTTGAGTGTGATCCTCGGAGGATGTAGGTATATTTGGCCAATGCTGTTTTCTTGTGACTATTTTTTAGAAAGAGATGATAACTTTTGGAGATAGCATTGAGTCGTGGTTATGTAATTCAGAAGAGATGGAGTGGGGTTTCCATCTCCTCTCCACTGACTATTTTTCAAAGTATCATGGACTTTGTTATTTTAGTTACTTCTCGTAGCATCTTGCGGTATGGATATTCAAGGTTTGAGGATTTCTTTGGTATTTTGTTTGGTGATATTAAGTAAGGTTTGAATCCTCGAGTGTTTGTGCTCTGGGATAAATTAATCCACTTAATTGTTGTGCTTGGAGCATTCTATCTCAAGGTTTTTCTCTCCATTCAAATGATCCATTATTAAGAGGTTGGTGAGATATTTCATATGTTGAACTAACAACCTTTAATGACGTGGTTAACATAATGAATTGAATTGAATTGAAGAATTTTAATGACGTCCACGAGACCAAAACGACCTAAGGGGCCCATAATGAAAGTTATACATTCCATTTGGCTTATTTATGATGCCTAGATTTGCAAATCGTCCCGGTGATTTTTAGTATAAATTGTATTTTTGGAATAACATGTTAAGAGTTCTCTAAACCAAACATTTCAAACTTTCAAAGTGAGTCCTTCTTCAGGGACATTTCAAACTTTCAAAGTGAGTCCATCTTCAGGGGATCACAATTCACATTGAGATGTTTAAATGTGGTATGTGGAGAGCTATTACTATTTATATTAAAATTTAGAGAAATAGATTCATGCCGACTCATTATGTCCAAAATGTTTTTCTTTAATAAAGGTTTCTAGGTATTACTCGGCTTTAAACCATCATCACGATTCATTGTATTTAATCTTTTTTCAATTTCTGTAGCTTCTTTTATTTTTCTTTTTAAGTAATGGTCTTCCTTTTTTATGAGACTAGATTTTTCCATACAAATGTAATGTGAGGATGAGCAAGCATGTTCTACAAGTGCAAATTTTGATGCCCATTTCTTTGTATGTTAGCAGTATGTTCTTTCGTTCTTATGTTGAAAGATCTTCATGTTTCACCTATGTATTCTTCCCACAAGAGCAAGGAATTATGTATACTCCTTAGTGTTAATTATCATTCACCCGGTCTTTGAAGGAGTCAGTCATTTTTCTATGGTGTTTGGGGGGTCAATGTTATGTTGATATTATGTTTTTTCAAGATTTTAGCAATTCTATCCGTGGTACTTTTTATGTAAGGAAGGGTGATTTTAGGTATGTCACTAACTTCTTTTTAATGTTTCATGTTTAAGGTCTGATGGATAGTTTTGTTAATGATTATTTTATTGTAACCATTTTCTTCAAAACCTTGGAATGATGGTTAAGTTCAGGTTTAATATGTTCATGGTCTGAAATTCTAGATGCTCTTGTAGCTAGGGTTTTGATGATACTTATTTTTTTGTTTAGGATGGTGATGAGAGTCAGCGTGTAGATATTTATCTGTGTGAGTTTTCTTTTTAAAGCCTTGGTACCCAAGTTTTTCATTTTTATTTGTGAGTAGGACATCAACGAAAGGTAACTAGTTTTCTTTTTCAACTTCAATAATGTATTTAATATGATTTGAGAGGTTGTTGATGTGAGGTAGAAAGTCTTCTAGTTTATCTTTTCCATGACTCCACTTTGTGAATATGTCATCAACATATCTTTTCCATTCGTTTTGGGTGTATGGAAAAGATTTAAGCGCTCTCTGTTCAAAGTGTTCCATGTAGATGTTGGCAACTATCGAAGATAATGGCGAGCCCATAGCTACACCATGCGTTTGTTCATAAATTTTTCCTTTAAAATTGAAATATGATTATTTGAGACAAAGTTTCAGTAATTATAATGTTTCACTGTCAATAATAGCCCTCATGAAATCAATAGCTTCATCAGTAGGAATCATAGTGTAGAGTGATACAATGTCAAAACTAACCATGAGATCATCATTGTTTATTTCCAAGTTTTTGATCCAATGGATAAAAGATGTAGAGTCTTTTATGTAAGAGGAGGTGTCGCGAGATAAGGGGAAAATTTTCTTACAAAGGTATTGAGCTACCAGGTAAGTGGGTGATCCTATGGTATTTACTATAGGTCTCAAAGAAATTACTATGGGAGTGTTCTTTTAGTATTTTTTTAGGGAGACAGATGGGTTATTTTTCTCCATATGTTGTAGAGTGGAAAGGTCCATGCATTATTTTAATGTGTGTCCTTCTTTGCTATAGCTACGTTGTGCATTAAGGACACATGAATTGAGGTGGGTCTATTTTCATTTCATCATGGGAAAGATTTCCAACTATGTTTTTTGGGATTGTGGCAAAATTAAGTTCTCTCTATCAACACTTTTTGGGATCTCCCCTAAATTTTGGGGTAGGATGTTAAAAGTGCATGTTGTATGGATCCAAAAACAATTATGTTTCTAATTTTGTCACTATAGGTGGTTTATCAACAATAGGGTATTGGTTTTACGACCTGTTTGTGGTGGTCTTCATTTTACATCGAAGTTGGCTTTGCATTTTGTTGGAGGTTACTTTGACAATAATGTTAGATAGGGATTTTCTTAGAGATTCTTCCCATGGGCTGGAGGAGTTGATAGAGGCCACATTTTTAACGTAGAAGGCACAAAGTCTTTTCATAGAATCATTACAAATGATGCATCATCTGATAGAGGTGTGGGGATGATCAACCTAGTCAAATGAGATATTGTTGGTAGCTTGTTGGATCTTAGAGGTTGTTTGAATACAAGTTTGAAAAACAAAACAAGAAGGAGGAAGGTTATTAAGCCCTCAAAAAAAGTCAAGAGCCTTGTTTGGATATTTTCTGGGATAAGGTGGAAGGTATAAACTAGAGGGCGCTCATATGTAGGTGGGAATTTTCAAAGATGTCTTGGGAACAAATGAAGGGTTGGGTAGAAAAAAGTTGGTCTCCTCTTACAGATTCAAGATTAGTGTCCTATTAAACACTTGGTTCTTTTTTCATTTTTTGTGTTCAGAACATGTGAAGCACATATCTGCCATCTCATGGGTCAGAGGTAGTGGATTTCTTTCTCTTTAGTGTTGGCATGCAGACTTTAATCCCCTTAAAGAATTGTTGAAGTTGAAAATATTGTGGGTTAAATTTCCAGACTTACTACTAGAGTTGTGGTCTAAACAGATAATTATGGAAATATCCAACAAAATTGGTAACTTTTTCTTCCTCGAGGATGGGAGTTTGGGGAGACTCGACAAAAGGATAGTCTAGGTTCTAGTTTAAATGGAATTTTTAGGTGGATTGCCAACAGAGATAGACCATTTTTGGGGGCCTTTCTCTTTTTTTCAATGCATCAATTATTGGGGGATCCCATTTAGATGCATGTGTTGTCATGTGACGTGACATCTTTTGGTGGAATGCCTTGGGAGGTTCGTTGTAGTCGTCAATGGGGTATGTGTCATGGAGTTCGACGTAAGCTCTACAAATAAGGTACAAGGCAGGAAAATAATATGAATTTGGGCAACATTGATCCATCGGCTCTAGGTACATGCTCATTTATTCTTCCCCATTTTTATGATGACATATCGCCTATTGTTTTTTTTGTTAATAAAGATCAAATAGGTGTAGAGAACATCCTTCGTAATAAGTGTATTAATCCTATCATCAAGGAGGGATATAAGGGTATACAACAAGCCTGTTACAAAAAGTCGAACATGGAGGAATGATCACTTGGGGATCAAGGGAACCTCTAAAAGGCTGGACCATTTTTTTGTTCAATCTGATTTGGTAGGTACATTGGGGAATTTGGTTTCTTGGATTCACAATTCCTATATATCATATCACAATCCAATTTTTCTGGAATGGTCTAGGGTAATCATGAACCAATTTTATCCATTCAAGATCAACCATATTTGGTTAAAGGAGAAAGAGTTTGAAGGTTCATTTCGGGCCACCTAACTAAAATCTATCCTAGTTCAAGGGTTTTCATGTATGGAATCTGTCTATTACAAACTTAAAATGTTGAAGCAAACTGTCAAGATATGGTTAAGAAAAAAGAAAAAGGAAATGATTAAGGGATTGATTTTTATAGACAAATTGATTAAGGCCTTTCCTAATTCAATGGCCCCAGAAAATTTCTTTGTCGTCACAAAACATAAGTTATTAGATCTTGAGGAAAGAAAGAATGAGATTCTGAAGTCCCAAGAAGAGGAGTGGAGCTTAAAGACAAGGGAAATTTGGGTGGCGAAAGGTGATAAAAATACTTGTTTCTTTCATAGTCATGCATCATTCAGAAGGAAACAAAATTCTATTTGGTTTATCGCAGATAGATAGGGTAATATCATTATTTCTCAAAAGGATATTTAAAGGGAAACGGTTTGCTTTTTTAACAACTTGAACAAAGTAAGAGAAGGTGATAATTTCGAAAAACAAATGGATATTATTAATCTCTTTCCTAATATGGTGAATGTGGAGGAAAATGACTATTTGGGGAGGTCGATTACTAAGGAAGATAATTTGGAGGTTTTGAAAGCCTTGGCCAAGGACAAGAGTCTAGGATCAAATGGCTGCAGTGAAGCTCTTTCTTCATTTTCATGAGATTATGAATGAGGAACTTTCAAACATGGTTGAGGAATCACAACAACTATGTTCAATTTTAGGATAAGTTAATGATAATTTTGTAGAACTCATCCCTAAGGTGGCGAAGTCCTCCACTTTTTCTGACTATCGTCTTGTTTCTCTAGGTAATACAATTTATAAAATGATATCTAAAATCATTGCAAGCATGATAAAATATACATTCACAAAGCATATTACCTTGGAGCAATTTCGAATTTTAGACGATAGACAAATACATGCTGTTATTTCCATTACTCAAGGATGAATTCACACAATTAAAACTTGTTAGCTGGGGATTTTCATATATGGATAGACTTGATCAAAGCTTACGATAATGTGGATTAGAAATTATTAAGGATGATCCTACTTAACATTGGTTTTGGAGTAAAGTTAGTTGATTGGATCATGACATGCATTTCTTTAGTGAACTCTTTTATCATCATAAATGAGCTTCCTTTATTTTTTTTCAAGGCAACAAGAGGGTTTACTAGACAAGGGCATGCTATATCATCTCTTTTGTTCCTACTTGTAATTGATGGATTAAGTAGAAGGATCAAGGAGGCTCGATCTAGCCTGGGCATTATGTCTGGTTGTAGGCTATCTAGAAAAGATATTTTAACTCATGTAATGCTTATAGATGATGTTCTCTTTATTGGTGAAGTCACTATCTAAGAATGGCGAGTATTTCATTAATTATTGTCCAACTTTGGGGAGGCCTCAGGCTTATATTGTAGCAAGTGAAAATCATCCTTGATTTTTTCAAAACATGAGGATGCAGTGATGTTGGAGACCACCAGAATATTTGAGGCATAATCAATATCAATGGAAGGAGGTTTTAGATATCTTGGTTTTTTTTTCTGAGACTGAATAAATATGAGATCAAAGATTGGGAATGGATAGTAAGGAATTTTGAGAAAAAGATGTCGCAATGGTCACATAAATTGTTATGGTTGGGGGGGAGACTTGTCCTGATTAAATAAGTGCTTCAGAGCATATCCATATACTAGATGCATCTCTTCAAGTTGCCTAAACAAATTATTAGTAGAATTAAATCTACTATTGCTAAATTCCTTTCGCTAGCCCAAGTAACACATAGAAAATTCATTTAGTTTGCATAGAGGAGTTAACAAGGTAGGTGGATGGGTCCAAAATGTTTCAATATGGCTCTTCTTGTTAATAATTTGTGGAGGGCATTAAGTAGAGATGGCATTTGGCAACATATTATGAAAGTAAAATATCTCAAAAACAAACATCTAGTTAGCTAGATCAAAGCAAGGGACTTAGAAATAAATAAATAAAAAATCGTGGCATCTCACACTTGGAGGAGTATAATGAAGATAGAACATTGGCTTCTTGGTAATTTGATATGGGAGGTAAGTATGGGATTGAGGGTGGAGATTGGGTTGGATTCCATCAAAGGCATGGTTGGTAATCATTCTCTATTTGTCCCTTTGCTCAATTATTTACATAACAATGGTTTCTTCTTCCTTAATCATATTTATGTTGTTCACATTCCAAATATGGTTTCAAATTCATAGTTAGATGGCAGGTAGATTGATCTATCGGGTCCTTTAGTGGATGAGTGGGAACAATATATCCTTTCGTTGAGTCTAGCAAGTATTCTTATATCGGAGAAGGAGGACATGATGAAATGGGACGGTAGCATTGTTAAAGATAAGATATCAATCAAATATGTTTAATCACACATTTCTTAGGGTCGAACCTTAGATTCTAAAGATTTATGGTTCTAAAAGTCGTGGAAATGGGAAATTACGCAAAAATTGAAATATTTCGTCTAGCTAGTTATTCATAGCAGGATCCTAACATGGGAACATATGCATAAAAGAGGCTTTCAAGGTCCATGGAGATGTGTAATTTGTAGTAAAAATATAGAAGACATGGCACATCTCTTTCTCACTTGCCCATTTGCGGCCTCAGTATGGTTCAGGGTTTTTCAAATGCTTAAGTTAAATGTCATTTGGGATAAGTCTACCATTGGGGACTGAATTTCATAGCGGTTTATGGATTTTAAAGATTACAGAGCTCTGTCTTTCTGTATCATGTGGGGAATTTGGAGATCCAAGAAGGCTTAAATTTTTTATCAAGTTGTGCCAGACGTGAGGAGTACATGCCTAAAGGTCTTGACATACTTTCTAGAGATAGGACAAGAAAAGGAGAAGATAACAAGAAGGTGTTGTCAGATTAAGGAAATATGGGCTAAATACCTTGTGGGTTTCTTTGATGAGGCTCCATCTTTTAAGGCATGTGGCAGTGAGGCGTTTATGGTTTTGAAGCCTGGAGTTTTTTTCATTTTAGCTAGTATAGTGGCATTAGATCAAACAACAGAGCAATGCGATTAGTGTCAGTCTTCATAATGTAATTCAAATGTACAGATGTACTGCAAGCGCTAGTGCTACAGATGTACTGCATGTGTCGGGATTGGGTATGAACCTGATTTCAGTATCCCAACTACAAGATAAGGGATATGATGTCCACTTCGTAGGGAAAAAAGGTGTTTGTTAAACATCTGAGCAGGAAGATGGTGAAATAGATTAGAGTTCGAAGCAACATGTTGTACAAGTTGCAACTTGATTCTCCAATGGCACTAATCGATAATGACAATAACAAGAGAAAATACCTGAATGAGCTATGGCACAAGACAATAAGACATTTACACCATGGATCACTCAAAATGCACAAGGAGACAATGACAAGTGTTCTAGGACTTAGCGTTGAACACGATGATGTGCATAGAGGGTGTGTGCTTGGGAAGTATGCTAAGGCAACATTCCCAAAAAGTGACAACGAAGAAAATGGAATGTTGGGATTGATACATTCAGACATTTGTGGCCTAATGTCCATTAGAGCTCTTAGTGGGGCCATGTATTTCCTCACCTTTATTGATGGTCATTCCATGAAAACCTGGATCTACTTCCTGAAGACCAAGGATGAAGTATTCGATCGCTTCAAGGATTTCAAGGCTCTAATAGAGAATGTGGTAGGGAAGAAGATCAAGGTGCTTTAATCAAATAATGGTGGAGAGTAAATAGATAAATACTTCAGATATTTCTATGTGAAGGAAAGCATCAAAATAGAGTGGACAACTCCATACAATCCACAACAGAATGGGGTAACAGAGTGGAAGGATAGATCTATAGTTGGGGATGCAAAGGAAATGTTATAAGACTAGGATTTTCCAAGGTTTCTATGGGTAGAGGCATGTAACACAATGATATATATTCATAACTAGATTCCTCACAGGGCAGTGGGGAAGATAACTCAAAAAGTGGTCTTCTCAGGAAAGAAGCATGAGGTAAGTCACTTCAAGGTCTTCGAAAACATAACTTACTGCCATGTGCGAGATGAGAAGTGCACCAAATTGGATCAGACTATAGAGAAGGGGTTCCTCGTTGGGCATAGCGAAACCTTGAAGGCATATAAGATCTATGTTCCTAGCAACAAGAGGATTGTATTGAGATGAGACGTAAAGTTCATGGAGGACGGAGCCTTTAAAAAAATCTTGTGAGATTCCAGTAGGTGGTTAGAGTGAGCCAACATAAGCTCCATTAGTCCAACAACAAGGAAAGCCATAAATGTAACTAGTAGGACCATTGATTGGAATTTCACAGGGATATAGTAAAGTTACTAGTACTAGCATATCCTCAAGTGCAGGAGACCATGTGAGTTCACAACAGATGAAGCCACAGAGGTAGGATGAGGAGTTTGTTGAGCCTCCCACCACTAGTGGGCGAACCAGTAGGAAAGCTTGATAGACATTGAGAGATGCAGAGGAGTTCATTGGAGCTCCTAAGATGAACAAGAGAGAGAGCTTACAACCTAGTAGGTACCAAGCGTTGGTGGCACTTGTTGCAGAACCTTCGAGCTATTAGGAGGCCACACATCACAAGGTGTGGATAGATGCCATGGTAGATAATTATAGTTCTATCATGACAAATGATGTTTGGGAGTTGATACTGAGGCTTGAGGACGGTTCAGTTGTAGGTTCTTGATGGATATACAAGATCAAGTATGTTGCAGACGATAACGTGGAGAAGTAAAAGACTAGGTTCATGGCAAAGGGGTATGCACAGAAAGAAGGGATAGATTACGAGGAGACCTTTGCCCCAGTTTCTAGATATACTTTTATCTGGTTAGTTATATCCCTAGCAACACAGATAGGATGGTAGATTCACTAGATTGATGTCAATACAACTTTCTTGAATGGGGCGATAGATGAGGAGGTATATATATATAACAGTCAGAGGGATTCGAGATTCATGAGAGGCGCACTCATGTGTGCAGGTTGAATAAATCTCTATACATGATCAAGTAAGTTACTTAGGCATGTTATGGTCAGATCGACAACTACTTGCAGCAAATGGGATTTGTCAAGAATGATGCAAATCATCTACTTGATGGTAGAGGATGAGCCACTCATCCTAGTGTTGTATGTGGACGACCTCTTCTTGACATGGTCATCAAGGCTCATAGAGGACTTCAAGGGGAACCTAGTAGCATAGTTTAACATGAAGAACTTGGAGTTGATGCAATATTTCCTAGTATTGGAGGTATGGCAAAAGGATGGGGAGATCTTCTTTGGTCAAGGGAGATATGCTATAGATATTCGGAAGAGATTCTGAATGCAGGATTGTAGACCCATGTCTACACCCATGATCACCAATTGGAAGAATATAGATGCATCAGAGGACAAGGATTTTGACCTAACCTTGTATAGACAACTTATAAGTTCTCTAATGTATTTGTTTAGTACTAGGCCATATATTTGCTTTACGGTCAAGACTCTCAGGCAGTTTATGGTGGAGTCGAAGAGAGTGCATTGGATAACAACGAGGTACATTTTGAGGTATTTATGTGACACAATAGAGTATGTGTTGAAATATACCTGAGGGGATGATGTCAGATTATGTGGGTTCACAGATGCAGATTGGGCAAGCATTTTAGTGGATAGGAAAATTACCTCTGGGTACTACTTTAGTGTTGGATCAAGCATGGTTTCTTGGTGCAGCAAGAAGCATAAGTCAATACCATTGAGATCTGCAGAGGCATAGTATATGACAGCTAACATAGCCACGTGTGAAGTTATATGGCTTCAAACGTTGTTGGTAATCTTGTTCAGGCTGAGGATGGAGGCAACCAGTGTCTACTGCGATAATCAGAGCTACGCCAAGCTCTCTGAAAATCTAGTGTTTCATGATAGGTCAAAAAATATAGATATTTAGTGTCATTTCATCAGAGATTTTGTGCAGTGTGGAGTAGTCTAGCTACAATATGTTTCCACAGAAGAGTAGATTGCAGATATACTCATGAACTCTCTAGGAAGAGCTAAGTTTATATATTTTAGATAACATATGGGTATAGTGGAGAACCCATTTCAATAGCAGGGCCAAAGTATTTTTGGATGCTTCTTAGTTGCAGTAGAAGAAACAACAGTTGAGAGGGAGTATTAGTTGGGTTGTAGTGCAGATGCAGAGTTTGCAATAGTACAATTGTACAATGCAATGTCAGTAACAACACAAACGTATCATGTTTCAACTACAGCCAGTGGCAGATGAATTGGAGTTAGCACAATCTTTGGTGGACAATGGCAGGAAGCTATAGTTTTCAGATATTAGCAACGCACATGGAGGATGTTATGGAGACAAAGTTTGGAGAACACCTTCCTCACTAAGAGGGAGTGTTAGTTTTTGTAGCATTGAATGATGTCCTAGTCTCAAAAATTGTGGAGAGGCTAAATCACATGATTTCTCCAAAACCCAAAAATTGTTTCTCGAAATTTCAATAGAGATATCTTAATTAAATTAATTGACCACCATTTAAATTTTTCCCAAGTCTAACTTAGAAAATTGGTTAATTAATAGTAATTAATTGAGAAAGGTGAAAATTCTCTAGAAACTCACACAGATCAACTTAGAGATGATCTCAGCCATCAATTAAGTTTTGACATTGGATGTTGGTGTCCCAATTGGAGATTATAATAGGAGGTCAATGGGTAGATGGAGAAACACACAAAACAATGAATGAGAGCTAATAATGTGAGTTCCTTAGGCAATTTGAGCTAGCCGGCAACAAAGTTTAAGCTAGAGAGAGGACGCAAAGCTAGAGAAGGGTAGAGACAGTAATACAAAGGAATATTTTCTAGTTCTGGAGAGGCAAGAGAGAAGGCTGAATTATTTTCTCAAGGACGTTGCGTAGGAAATGCATAGTGAGTCAAGAAGGAATCTTGATTTAGCTGGAAAGGAGGTCGTTTCAATTTCTAGTGTCTGGGAGGATATTCCAATAAGAATAAGAGACACTTCCCTAGTCAGCAGTAGGCATGGCGGCTTGAGTAGCATCAGTTCTAACAACTCTCTCTCTCTCTTTTGACATTATTGAAAGCTTTTTTTCTCACTCACTCATAAACACCAAACCTCAACATTCTTGAAGACACTCTTACTAAAGCTTATCTTTATTGACAGGTAAGCACTCCTCTAGACTTTGTGTCAAATGACATTGATCGTAATATGAAGCACATATATGAGCTCAGTAAACTTGTGATATTCTTTGTTGGACCAAAATATTGTGGATGGGAATGAACTTAGGTAGATCATCTCTGTAATTAAAAGCCCGAGACCTTTGTAGCCAATATTTGTAGATTTGATGACAAATTTGGGTACTGCAATATGGAAACATTTCAAACCTAATCTTTGTAATAAGCACAATATCATCTCAAGGGTTAAACAAAGCCTGGAAAAGAAGCTTGCTCATAATCTCTCCAAGATTCAAGTTGTAAAATCAATTTTAGCTCTCTGAAATTTGGCAATCAAATTAAAATTATATCTATCTCTGTGTAATATCCAAAGTTTTCTATGACATCTGAACACTACAAAATCACCCTATGCAAAGAAAAAGTATCTGGACCTTCTGTGGAGGCGTATGAACGTCCTATTACTATAGACGTATGAGTCATCTATGACACCATATATATGATTCATTAATGGCAACATTCTCTGTGACATAAAAGATTGAATAAAGAGCTCAAGAACATGCAAGTTCTATGGCATGCAAACTTCAGTGACACCTTTATTCTTATGAGGATCTGAATTTTCTGAGTTGCATTTGAGTTCTATGTTAGTTATCTGAGGTTCATGTGAGTCACCTATGACAATATATGTCACAACATCCAAGATCTAATTATTTGTGGCAAATAAAAGTAAGGCATTGTCTTCTTTGAGACAAAGTACATAGTTTCGTGAGAGGATTTGAGGGACGTGACAAAACTTTTCCATACCAATGAAAAAAGTTTAATATGCGAAGGGCTTTTAAAGGATGCAAAAAAAATTAATATTTGCTCAATTAGAAGGTCGAAGTCTATTATCTTAAGGTAAATGAATTCTATTTTTGTGGCGCCCTGAATGAAGTACTATGATAATTTTGTTTATGTGACAAAACCTATGTAGATACTATTTGTCCAGTTTCTACAATTCTATGAAAATATCTTTTCATTCTGAAGCTAATAGGGACAGTATAATTTCATTATTATGTGATTTAAGATGCATTTATTGATGTGAAGTCCTGAGATTGATATGAGTTTAGTGACTTAAATCTTGATGGGTCTGATCCAAAGTAGTGGTTCAATATTATACATTCAGCAGAATTGGAGATCTAGCACTTGTAATAGTTTTCTAATGAAAGGAACCAAGACTATAGAAGTTGTAACCTTGTGAAATCCATGGAAGAACTAATAAAAGATCATCTTTGTGATATGAATATATGAGGGAACCATACCATACAAAAAAGAAGAACTTACTACAAAACCAATCATTCTGATATAATGAACGATTAAGACATTTGAAGGCATATAAATCTTATAAGTGGAAAAAGTATGTAAAGTCATTATGTTACTCTTATATGCATAAAATAAGGACGATGTACATCAATGAAGCCAAACTATATATGAAGTTTGAAAGGAGCCAAGATAAAGCAAGCATCCCAAGAAATTTTTGTGGTTCGTCAGTTGAGAGATTGAAGCATCTTTATTGGAGAAAGTTGGGACATGAGAACTGCAGAAAAATCATAGGATCTGATCTCCGCAAGAATGAATAAGGTAAAGATCGAAAAAGGTACATATAAAACTTTATTCATTTGAAATTAATATCAATTAAAGTACATATAATATTAGCATATTGATCTCCTATAATATAGTGACACATTTTAAAAGTCATGTTTAGATATCATTGACATATTAACATTTGTGGTATCTCCTTACATATGTAGAGTAGGCTTTATGATCAAGGAATGAAATCTCATGTATAGAAAGCATGTAAATAACATAACTAGGGTTTTGTAACTAACTCAATAGCATGCTTGTATAATTTTTCATTTCCTAAATGGAAGATGTTGAATACTTTGAAGATAACAGGGATTAGTAAACCTTAGAAAATATTTGAGTTATAAAACCTTAGGAACATAGACCCTAACTAATTGTTTCCATTGTAAAAATAAAATCTGGTTCTTAAGAATGACAGGAATGACATCATGCTAATGTGGGAACAAGATCTAAGATTAAGATGGAAGTAACCTTCTTCAAAAATATAAGTACTCTACATCTCCTTGATTACTATTATTTGTTATTACCTTTGTACTTTGCCATCTTGTTCTTTCATAGAATTATGATAAAGGTTGTAGGTCAAGACAAGATCTATCTAAGCTTTACTAACATATGGAGGAATTGGAAGATCATGTAAAATCATGAAGATTAAGACGGAGGTAGAAGAAGTCGATTAGATGACATCACAAAAGAAGAAAACTACAAAGAAAATGCCCTATGGCAGAGGTTTTTGCTAAAACACCTATAAAAATAGTCCAAAAATATGTTTGTAGCAGAGGTCACTAGCGGAGTTGGATGGGCGGATGTTTTTTAATGGTGCGTCTATATTATACAAACTCATCGATGCGTTACCTAATTATATGCGGCGGTTCTTAATAGCATATGGTGCACCATGGTAGAGTTATTTTTTATAAAAACAAAAAAATAATGGCGTGCTAAGTACATAATGTGCAGATGTGTGTCTACTACTCGATAGCACCAGAAAAGGGTTAAATTTAAAAAATGTTGGTTGTAAATTCATTTTTCCTAATCTGATGTTATACTCTCATGACACCTCGATGTTAAACCTGTATATGAATGCCCCAATGCATAAACAAAATGGTGCACTGATGTGGGGTACACCATGCATAAAAAATGTAGTTAAGCCTACTCCTAACCTAACTAGCTAGAAGGATAGGGATACGCGTACTGAAATTTTTAAGGAAGCCACCGTAGTTGTTCCCAACCTACAATCACAAAGATAGGAGCAATTAAAATTGATTTAAAACAATGTGCAAAAGAAAAGATAAGAAGTTGAATAACTTACACAATTGAGCGAAGGTCTTTCCTGTTAGCAAAAATATGTGCCACAACAATTGAATTTAACCAACTTGCAAACTTACCTTTTCGATGAGAACAATAATCGAATAAAATTTAAAAAATTATTATGAATGCACCTGTAACTGTGTTGCCCTCCTCAGCCGACATCAAGAAAAATCAAAACTTATTATTATAAAATAGGCTTGCTAAGTAAGATGCTATCAGGAAATCATAGATTGGATCATAGAATTCAAAACCATCCTCTTGAAAACCATGAAATCCTTGAGAAGATTAATTTTCAATTAACGATATGGAATCAGGATGAGAATCTTGTAAGGGAAATGAATCTAATCATGACATCTAGAATTCTTTTCAAGATAGTGATGAACTGACATAACCATCAGTGAAGGTTGAAGAGCCTCAACTACTTAACAAGTATATGAATAATAATATGATAAACCATAAAGATAAATTGATGTAAAACAACCATCATTATATGCATTCGTGGTAAAATGATTAGTTTAATGACAATTGTTAAGATCAAAACTATGATCGGATGAACTAATTAAAGCATCAAATTCTTGGTTAGTAGCAAATAAGGATAAATTAGTTTGAAAAAATTTGCAAATGATTTTAATAATAAAATCATCTCCCTCACATGTTGAATGTGACCAACCAATTCCTTGTAGCTAGCTATAGATTGAACTAGCATCGCAATCATCGAAAGAATTGAAAATGAATGCTAGTATAGAAAATACATGAAACTAGTCAAGATATAATGGGTAAACATGTATATCAGATAGAGGAATTTGAATCACTAGATAACTCAAGCATTCACTAACACTCAAGAGGATATCTGATGCTATGAAGAAATTGATTAGCATTATAACATTCACAAGAAAAACTAGGAGTTGGTTATTTCCAATTGTATTTGATAGGTATGAATCCTTCAACCAATGATAATATTTGGAATGACCTACTTAATAGATATGAGAATGCATGAAAGACATACATTCCAAGCCCAAGTTTAATATAAAATATTTTCATGAGGATGTATCGACTGAAACATAATCCTTGATCCGGTCATAAACTGAATCGTGAAAGCTGGAAAATCTATATCCAACATACCGAAGATCTTCCAAGAAGGAGTTTACATTCAGTGAAACCATGCAAAGAAAAGAATTTTGTGAGAGAATCCATATTTGACTTAGTTCAAGGACCTCATCAAGATTGTGAGAATCTGTCATGACCATTAACAAAAGTTAAAGTGCCTCAACTTCTTAACAAGTCCCAAAACTACAAGGGTTGTAGAATTGCATTTTGAAGATTGGTTCAGATTATGCATGATGTGTGGACAACTACTACCAATAATATTACTACTATCCAAATGGGATACATCTAAATCACTGATTTGATAGAAATTTCTAGCTTGAACAAATAAATTATTCAGATAATAAGTCTCCTCTCATTTCAAATCTAAAGATGTATAAATTAGAGAAATGTCAGAAGAAAATTAAACGAAAGAATTTTCCTCATGCAAAATAGGAGATGATAAGGAATGGAAAGGATGGTCGATGATTTTATTACCTTCTTCTTCATCACGGATAACCTCACTACCTTGTGTCCATTCAAAATCTTGCTCATTAGATGATGTAATTGAAGGGCATGGCATATTTTCATCACAAACAATCATACACAAGGAGCAATGAGATGAAGAATAATTTTCCATAAGAAAATATTCTTTGACCAAATAGAATTCTAGATCTAAATTGTTCAAATCAAAATCTTCTTGAAAAACTAAAGATCAGTTGGTGCACTTGGGAATTCATCATCATATACAATGCTGGAATCAACATCATCAGAATGATGGTTTCCCAATACTTTAGGTTGGTTAGGAAAATTGATTTCATTTAATTAACTGTTGAGATTAGTAGATACTAAATCAACCAAGAATGGGAGAGAATTATCTTGACATAGAGGACTTTGAAAAATAGAAGAAAGATTGAAATAATCCTCACCTTTATACTCCTTTACCTATGAAATGTGACTACCTTGAACCTGATCACTATTTAGATCAACAAACTAAGAATAGAGTTTGAAAGAGACTGGTCAAACATATCAAGGGGCAAGGGGTTATGAGAATGGGATGATAAAGGAGTAAAAACACCCCTTGAAGATGTCATGATCTTTAAATGATTAGATTCAAGATTAAATTTGTGAATGTTAATAACATCTTGAGAAGTCAAAGGATTAGTATTTACCTGAGGCTCCATGAACCACTCCAAGTTTTCCTCCATTAGATCTAAATCACGAGAAGTGGATGAAGGTTGAAGAGACAAATCAACAATTTGGTTTCCAAATTTCCCAACTTTATCATTATCATAAGGAGGCACCAAAATTGGTACTGGAAAAGGAGTAGGATAAGGAACAAAAGGAAGAGTAGGTTCCTCCTCTAAAATTAGATGTGTCTCATGGTTTACAAAAGTTGGGAGAGAAGAAACATCATGGGGTTGAGACGTAAAGAGATTTGAACCAAATGTTCAAACCTTTGTTTAAAGAAATCCCAATCTGTATATTCTTCAAGAAATTCATAGCATAGATGAAAAAATCTATTAGAAAAATCCTCAATTGACTCATTAAGATTCATTATTAGTTGATTAATTGTCTTATAAACATCTCGGTAATCATCCCTATCAAAGGCTTGATGAATCTCCTTAAGGAATTGATCAAATGAATGAATAGAAGTATATGGAAAGGTATGACACCATCGAATAACTCGACCCTCAAGTGTGAGGGTGAATAGTATAAAAACAACATATTCATCATTGATTTCATGATATTTACAAAACCAAGAAAATCAAATATATGTTTGGCTATGAATGTACAACCCTCACCATCAAACCTAAATTGAGGCAAGTCATAAAATTGTTCCGTGGAGATGAAATTTTTACCTGGGGATAGGTTAGAAAAAAGATTGCAGGATTATTATTTGAGGATGATCCATTTAATAATTCAAAATAGATTCAATGGGCAAAAATTTTCATATGGCCCTCCTTCTGGTGCCAACTATTGACAGTGTTGGAAATCCGTCAACTAAGGGGGTCTCCCTGGTATGAAGTCCCAATTAGACCTCACACTGTTTAAAGTAGGAGCCCCGACCAAGAATGCAGTCAGTTTCCATTACTCTTAGGAATTTTCCTTAGATGTAGTTGTTAACATAATATATTATACAAACAATCTTTGAAACAAGCATGTTGACATTGTGAGGCATATGATCACATTGTATATAAGGGGCTTTCACGACAAGGAAAGAGAGAGTGAGACTATAGAAGAAAAGTAATAGTACCATCTTAAAAGAGACACACAAGAGCATAAGAGGATCATTAGTTAACCTGCAAAGTAGTTCACAAGGCATCAATGATCATAAAATAAAATAACATCACACATTCAACAAGATACATACTAAAGCCAACAAAATAGTTCATTTTCATTATTATGTGTTAACATAAACATACACTATAAACAATGAAATAATAGCCTCAAAATCATTCACGACATATGCATGAGAGTGCATCAGCTCTATGAGCTTCATATATTAAGTGAAAGTCCAAGATATACAATTACAATGCTTTCCACACTAGTTCCAATAGTGGAACATTAAGTCACTACTTGCTCCTCCAAAGAAAGGTCTTCTATCCTATACCAAGCAAGAGAAGCCAAGGTTAAAAGTCCTCTTGCTTGAGCTATGAGGGTGCATTTATAACAAATTAGACGAATCTTCACCTCCCATGTGACTCTTGACCTCCCTCATGATTCTCGAGCTTCCACAATGACTTTTTCGAATTCCTACATGAACTTTGAACTTCTATACGACTCTAGAAATTTCTAGTGACTCTTCATATTCCATGTGGGACTCTTGGTATTCCACACACATTACATTTTATCATTCTTGGAAATACAATAATTACATTCCACAAATGATGTGGCAAGGTGCATTGACACATATGACATTGTGATTATATTTATACAAGCCATGACTTGGAAATGATGATATGGAACTTCATGATGATGTGGTAATGCCAAGATGCTCTCTTTGCTACTTTGAATTTGGCTTCTTCATGATATATTTTTTATTTTTCTTTATCTTCATCCTCCAAAGGGCTAGGGTTCTAAATTGGAACCTTCTAATTCAACTTCTTTTCCTTGATCCAAGATTCCTTTGTGTTCTTCATGATGGTTCTTCCTCTTCTCCTTATTCACAAGTGCTCTTTTGTAGTCTCTCGTTGGTGGCTTCTCTTTGATAGACTCTCTTAAGCATTAACCTGCCATGTTGTAATGATGATACCTGCAAATGATGACCACTCATGCCAAACCAACATCAATCTAGAAAACATATATTCTACCTCTTGTTACTCATGGAAGATGTTGATTGAGATGAGGGAACATGCAAGGGTTTTGTGGGTAGGAGGTTGGAAATTGTTTAGTTGAGGGAGGTAGGACCTCAGGGAAGCCATACTGCTAACTAGAATTGCAAAATTCACAATACATAAGGGCTTGGAAAGGCTTATTTTGCAATGAGGGAGTCCAAGAGGCAAGGTACTGATCTTGTTGACCGATGAAGTACAATGAGGAGCACCCAAATGAAAGGAGACAAGGATTGCACACTTGGTAATTACAGGGAATGAGGAGGGCCTCATTATTGATTGGAATGCAAAATGCGCAATAGGGAGTAAGATGGGGCAAAGGATTGCGCAGTGAGGGATCTCATTCAGAAGGATTAGTCATTGTAACTACACAATGAGTAATGATTGGGGACAGGCTTAGTGAATTGCACAGTTGAGGAGATTAGTGCCCTAGTAGTTACCCCTTGCTCATTGGAATTGCATAATGCATAGTTGGAGTTTATCCTAATGAAGAGAACTACATAATAGGGCAAGTCAAAGAGACAAGCAGGAAGGGTTGCTCACTAGAACTATGCAATGCACAGTGACTGAGGATAAGGCTTAGGAAATTTCACAGTTGTGCAAGTTAGTGACACAGAGAGGGCTAAATACTAAGTAGAACTTCGCAACACAGTCAAAAAGGTTGGAAAAATGGGTTGATGACTTAAGTTACAAGGTTTCTTAGTGTGCATATGGAGAAATGAAACTATCTTCTAGGTTTCTTAGTGTGCATATGGAGAAATGAAACTATCTTCTAGGATTGTGCACTGTGCAGTTTCAAGAGATAGAGGGGCTTCACAGTGGCCTGTGAATATGTAGTGCCTAGTTCTAAGAGGGAGAAAGGTTGCCTAAAAATTGAGCAAGTTGCACAGATAGTGAACACTTTAGAATGACTAAGTGTGGGATCAATAAGAAAAGTGAGAACAAGAAATGCAATCAAGTCATGCAATGGTGATCTTAACATCAACACACACCATGTAACTAAAAATTCACATGCATACCTTGAAACGAGAGTAAATAAATACTTATTTCTAAAAGTGATAGTTAAAACATCACTTTGTGACACTTAGAATACAAGTAACGACAAGAGTTTCGATTACAACTAAACAATGCACTAAGCTATTGTAGAAATTGTTGATTTTTGTAGTTTGGGAGGTACTCCAAGCCCTTGGGTTCAGGGTTTGGAGGGAAAAGTGACACAAGGGTCACTTGTGGTCTTGGAACACAAGTATGAGGTTTTTCAGACAATCATGTTTGTGGAAATTCCAGAGGAACATTTCTACATGTTATGGCATGAGACGATAAAGGGCGGAAAGGAGAATCCAATGTTTCAAGGATTGTCAAATTCCGAGTTGTAGAAGTGGAGAAATGAATTTTTGGAGTTGACAATTAATTATTGGTTTTCAATTCATGTAGGCTTGATGTAAAAATTAGCCAATAGATGTGTCTCTTCATCTATTCGTTGGAGCCCCTTTATTGGCTAGAAATAAAGGGTGATGTGATCTATTTTAAGGCATCTAAGTGTGTAACATTTCTCCAAGAAAGAGGACTCGGTGGAGAGGAATAGCTCTAGCCTAGTCGCAACACAAGAAGGTACAAGACAACAAGGATTTGGGTGACTGTTTTAGGGCCACAACAGGATCCGAGGTGTTGTACTCAAGTACGGAAGAGGGAGGCAACTAGGCTGAGTGCAGGAGGAGCAGAACGATGTTGTTTGGCAATCTTTGGGCACCATTCTTAGAGGCCAAGGCTACAAAAAAAATGTTGTGCTAGGCCGCAGGCCATAACACATAGCTAGGGACTGCGTGAAGGCTGTCAAGGGTAGATAGTGCCCTAAGGAGGAAACATAGAAAGGGAAGAGGCCTACTAAGGTGGAACACATCACTTAAGGGGTTTTTTTGTTGATTGTAAGGTGGATTGAGGGCTGGAGTACATGCCCTAACCAGGGTTGTCACAAACAACAAGGACAAAGATATTAAAATCGTGTTTTGGGAGGAAAGTTGGGTCAAAGGAGTTGACCAGTTTGGATCGTGATCATTATTGCCTGTTATCACCATGTGGAGGGTCTTCTAAGGAGGTGAAGAGTCTTCCTAGGAGCATAATCGAAAGTGATTGGATTGGGTGCCATTGATCTAATTGGGGGCAGTGTGTTGTCTACCCAAATTAGCCCTAAAGCAGCATACAAGAATGATGTTATTTGGTGTGTGATTGGGTGAAGTTTTTAGCCTATAGAGTAGCTCTTGGATGGAAAAAAGAGGCTACTAGAAGGCAGATTAGAGCTCAGGAATTAGGCCTACCTAGAGAATCGATTTATGAGCCTGTGTACATGCAACATAAGTGACATGCAACAGTGTTAGGTGGAAACCCTCTTGGAGTATTGATGTGTTGTCCTTAAGGAATAAGAGTCATCTAGTGAGTAGTACAGAAGAAAAAGATTGACATGACAAGATACAACATAGAAGCTGCAGCAAAGTTTGTCATTTTATCTTGTATACCATAGACTATTGTATTATTCAGATTTGGTTTAATATAGCGAAGATTGGGATTGTACAATATTGTACATTTTTCTTAAAAAGTGTGTATATTTGTGTGTATGTAATTTACTGCTTTATATTTGCATTGTGCAAAGTACTTTATGGTTGAGATTCTTGGTAGCGTCAATGATTTTTTAAGACTCTAACCTATAACCAAGTTCATGGAAATTTGACATGGTATCAGAGCATGTTTGGGCTACTTTGGAACTACGTAAATCAGGGTTGTGTGTAGCAAAGTACAATGTGAGAGGGAGTTGGTCACATTGTAAGTGAAGGGCTCACTACAATGTCGAAGTTGTAGGCAGGTCTCCGGTATGAGGATAGGTTGGAGGGATTACCCAACTATACCCCTTTGAAGGAAAGGATCAAGTTGGTCTTGTGGGTCAACATGATCTTGGATTTTGACAAGAAAGAGATCAAGAAGTTAACCGACTCTAAGGAGCTGGAAATATGGGATGATTTGGATGCAAGGGCGAGATTGATCATCCTATATGGTGTGAAGGTTGCCCTAATACCTCATTTGTTCGAGAAGAACAATGCACGTGAGATGTGGATGGCTCTTCAGAATTTGTTCCATAATAAGAACGAGAACCGTGTACTAGTATCAGAGGATAAGTTGAAGTTCACTAACATATTAAAGGTGAAAGTGTGATCTCATATCTAATGAAATTGTCTCAGGTCAAAGATGAGATTTTTCCCATCGATGTGACTATCTTATATGGAGATATGGTAAGGATTGCGTTGAAAGGGTTCACTGAGGAATGGAAGCCCTTCATCAAAGGGATCGTTTTCAAGGAGAAGCTGCTAGACTGGGATAGGCTGTGGGATGAATTCATTCAGGAATAGTTGCGAGAAAAGGATGTTCATCCAAAGAAGAAGTCTTTCGATGATGGCGTGGAACTTATAGTGTGAATGAAGGGTAAGCAAAAGAAGGACTTGATTAAAGTCAAGTGTTTCAATTGTGGCAAGATGGATCATTATGCGTCAAAATGTCCAATGAAGAAGAAGGGAGATGTTGAGAAGAGGAAAGGAAAGTAGGCCATTGGTGTTTCCACTTCAGCTGAGATAGATGATCTCACCAGGAGATTGAAAGAGGAGGGATTTTCTATGATTTATCATTTCTCGCAGGGTACTGTCAATGAGGATGGATGGTACATGGACAGTGGTGTGACGAAGCATATGACAGGGTCACAGGAGGTTTTTGAGACTCTAGCTGAATGGGACTCAAAGTTCCACATAGTGTTGGTAAACATGAGTCAGTTGGAGATCCGAGGATCGAGAGTTGTGCCATTTAGGATGGAGATAAGATGTGTGATGCGGGTCCAGGATAGAATGTTTATACTTGGACTAAGATATAACGTGATTTCCATCTCAATGATCGAGAGAATGGGGTTTGAGTTCTTGTTCCAGAATGGGAAGGCAAGACTCAAGACCAAAGGCTATAAGTCTGATGGGATTGTACTAAGAGTTAGAGAGCATGGTCTCTATAGGTTGACAGGCAAGCCTATGGATCATGGAAATAAGCTGGTAGAGAAGGTGCAGGTTCTAGAGAATTAGGAGCAGGTATAGGTGTAGGCTTCAAAAGAGAAGATACAGGTTACTGAGAAGAAGGTGCACCATCCTGAGAAGAAGCTCCAGGTTCTAGAGACTTAGAGGGAAATTAAGTTCGAGAGGGAGCTTGCAGATACAGTGGGAGATTCTAAAGTCCAAGAAGAGCGTGTGGTCAGTGGGGAGCAAGGGTGCTCCTACAACTTCTAAGAAGGAATCATGGAGATATTGGAAGACATTACAGGATAAGAAGAAGAGGCAGGGTGCTTCCAGTAGTGACAATGACACTTCCGGTAAGGGCATAGTTTAGCGTACATAGATTGCTCCGATTGTGAGCGCTAGGAGTTGGGCATGTGTTGCGAGTAGTGATGACGATGAAAAGTTATTTCCTAGCCTTAGAAGTACCTCCCTCACTAAGAGGGAGTGTTGATTTGTGTAGCTTGGGAGGTATTCCAAGGCCTAGAGTTCATGGTTTGGAAGGAAAAGCGCCACAAGGATCACTTGTGGGTTTGGAACCCAAGTATGGGGTTTTTCACCCAATCATGTTTGGGGTACTTCTGGAGGCACATTTATACAAGTGATGGAATGAGATGATAGAGAGCAGAAATGAGAATCCAATGCCTCGAGGATCGTCAAATTCTGAGTTATAGAAGTGGAGAAATGAATTTTTGAATTTGACAATTAATTATTGGTTTTCAAGTCATTTATGCTTGATATAGAAATTAGCCACTAGATGTGTCTCTTCATCTATTCATTGGAGCCCCTTTATTGGCTATAATGAAATGGTGATGTGATGTGTTTTAAAGCATCCAAGTGTAAAATATTTCTCCAAGAAAGAGGACTCGGTGGAGAGGAATAGCTGTAACCTAGCTGCAACACAAAAAGGTACAGGACAACGAGGGTTCGAGTGACTGTTTTAGAGCCAAGAGAAGATTCGAGGTGTTGTTCTCAAGTACGGAAGAGGGAGGCAACTAGGTTGAGTATAGGAGGAACAAAACACTGTTGTTTGGGACTGTTTGGGCACCATTCTTGGAGGTCGAAGCTACATAATAGTTGTTGTTGTAGGCTGTAGGCCATAACAAATAGCTAGGGACTGCGTGAAGGATGTTAAGGGTGGAAAGTGCCCTAAGGACGAAGTGTGGAAAGGGAGGAGGCCTGCCAAGGTGGATTGCAACCCTTAAGGGGCTTATTTGTTGATTGTATGGTGGATCGAGGGTTGCAGTGTGTGCCCTAACCAGGGATGTCACAAACAACAAGGACAAACATATTACATTAGTGTTTTGGGAGGAATGTTGGGTCAAAGGAGTTGACCATCTTGGATCGTGATCATTGTAGCCTGGTTATGCCATGTGGAGGGTCTTCCAAGGAGGTGAAGAGTATTCCTAGGAGCATAATCAACAATTATTGGATTGCGTTCAATTGATATGATTGGAGGGAAGTGTGTTGGCTACCCAAAGTAGCCTTAGAGCAACATACAAGAATGACGTTGTTTGGTGTGTGATTGGGTGAAGTTTGTAGCCTAAAGAGTAGCTCTTCAATGGATGAAAGAGGCTACTAGAAGGAAGATTGGAGCTTAGGAATTAGGCTTACCTAGAGAATAGATTTATGAGCCATTGTACATGCAGAAGAAGTGACATGCAACAATGTTAGGTGGTAGCCCTCTCGGAGTCTCGATGTGTTGTTCTTTGAAGGACTAAGAGGCAGCTAGTGAGCAGTACGAAAGTGAAGGACCAACAGGACAAGATACAACATAGAAGCTGCAACAAAATTTTTCATTGTATCTTGTATACCATAGATTGTTGTATTATTCAGGTTTGGTTTAATATAACAAAGATTGGGATTGTACAATTTTGTTAAAAAGTGTGTATACTTGTGCATATGTGATTTACTGCTTTATATTTCCGTTGTGCAAAGTACTTTATGGTGGAGATTCTTGGTTTGGTAGCGCCAGTGAGTTTAAGACTTTAACCTAGACCCAAGGTCATGGAAATTCAACAGAAATTTGATAGAATTGCAACTTCTCAAGAAATTTATTGTAAAATCAAGAGACAAAATTCTACTCTACCGATTTGTGGAATGAAATTCACCATTTATAACAACATGAATAGACATGCATGAAGAAAAACCAAAAATACACATTGATTTCTAGGGGAACCCAATTGGGAAAAAACCCCTCAATCCTCTTTACATTATTCAGATGAATAAGCAAGCTATTACAATTGCTAGATCCGGCTCTGAGATCAACCTGAAAAAGAATAATTTTTCTCTCTGCTCAATGAAAAACATTGGCCAACACTTATCCAAATATCATCTCACTTAGCCTCTTATTTCTTTGCGCAAATCCTGAGGAAATTATCCCCTATTATTTAGGAATTTTCTCCAAATTGATTGCATGCAACACCCATACACTCAAAACTAGTCTACAATTGATGTTACATTGCCTTGTCATCTCCACTTCAACTAAGGAATTAAAATTTCTTGTATGCACTAGTTATTTTGGGTCGATTGATCAGTTATATGATAGGTCTCTGGGTTAGACTGTTGTCCCAATGCACAAGTGACCTTCAACTGACTCTATTAATAGTTAGAGGTCAATTAACTTAATACAACTGAAAATAATTGAACTAGATTACTAAAATTTAGCAATCAAAGATGAATAATTAAACTTCAATCCCTATAACTTGAATTTACTAAGCTAACTGAGTGACAAGATTCATGTCACACTAGTTAACAGCCTCCAAGTTGTCCTGTTGATGTGGAAATTTTATTTTACTAAATTTGGTTAAGGTTAAATTCAAATTGAGCCTTTCTTGCTACATTTTTCAACACTCCCTCTTAGCAAGAAAGGGATTTTCCACCACACTTATCCTACACATGTGGAATTCGAATTTACCTCTTGACAATGCCTTTATCAAGATGTCAACATCTTTATCCTCAGTTGGAATGTACTATAGAAACATAATTCTCCTCTGCACACAGTCCCGTAAATGATGATATCGGATATCAATGTGCTTGGATCTATCATGAAATGCTGGATTCTCAGAGAGCTTAATGAAATATGTTTATCACAATATATCACTGTCAGATTCATCCCCTAACTGAATAGTCCCACAAGTATTTTCCTCATCCAAATTTCTTCACATGTTGCTTGACTTGCAACCATATATTCAGCCTCTGCTGATCTAAGTGCCACCGACCACTGCTTCATATTGTACTAGGAAATATCTTCAAACCCAACAATAAAGATATAACTTGATGTACTTTTCCTTTCAGATTGACTCCTTGCCCAATTTGCATCAGCGAAGCCTTTCAGCTTCACTCCCTCTATGAAATCTCCATGTGAAATCTCTAAAGTATCTCTGTAGCATACTTGCATTGAGACACAAACAATTCACCATCACCCTGCCATACTTCCAGCTCAAGGAAGTAATGCATGAGGCCTATGTATTTTGTCTCAAATTCCCTTACAATAACCTCTTTGCAAGAGCAAATCAATTTCTCATCACCTGTCAATATTAAATCGTAAACATACAAAACATGAATACACAACTTACCATATACCACAATGTGATAGAGGTTCGCATCTGCTTCACTTTTGGTGAAGCCCAATCCAATGAAGTAGTTGTCGATCTGAGTGTACCATGCTTGGGGTGCTTGTTTGAGACCATGCAATGCTCTCTTGAGTCTGCACACATGTGACTCTCGATCATATGTCTTGAATTATTATGGTTTCTCTATGTCAATTTCCTCCTCAAAAAAACCATTGAGAAAGTCGATCTTCACATCAATCTGGTGGATTTTCCAGTCCATCTACATAGCCAATGCTAGAATGGATATGATTGAGGAATATCTTGAAAATGGTGCAAAATTTTCCTCATTGTACACTCGCTCTATCTAAGAGAATCCTTTGGCCACAAATATGGCATTGTATTTCTTGATGCTCCAGTCCACTACATGTTTCACTTTGTAGATCCATATTGAACCAACCCCTAATTTCCCTTCTAGTCTCGACACCACCTCCCATACGCTGTTCTTCATGATGGATTCATATTCTTTCACCATTGCATCAACCCAAACGGGTTGAGAAATTGCTTCCTCAAATGAGGAAGGCTCTATCTCAATGAGTTCAATCATGAGAGCCATGTAACTAGTGTATCTATGAGGTGACCTCCTCCACCCGTGATATGTTGTGGGGGCTCCCATATTCTCCCGTGCATCCTACAATAATATATCATCTTCTTTGGTTCTCTTTTTCCCCTCTATGAAAGATTCTAGTTGAGTGAGTGCCTCCACTCTGCCTCTTGTTTGCTCCTCTGCATGTGGCTGCTCTAAAACCTCCTGAAGATCATCCCAAGGCTCCTCCTTTGGAGCTATAAGGTCCTACTTCGGTGGGATACTCAACTCTCATTCCATAGATAATATAATAGCCTTGTCCTCATCGAACTTGACATCTCTCCTTACAACTATCATCTTCAGTGAAGGAAAATACAATTGATACTTATGTGGAGTTTCGGTGCATCCTATAAAAACTCCCTACTCTGGTGTAGGTTCAATTTTCTTCCTCGAATCCTTAGAGACATGAAAATAAAATGAAGCTCCAAAATTTTTGAATTGAGACACATCAAGCTTCTCCTAGAGAAATCCTATGAGTACTCTGGCTCTTCAAGTATACTGTGGTATTGCATGCTTATGCCCATAGATGTAATGGAAACCCTTGATCATGCAACATGGCCCTTGCTGCTCCCACTATTATTTTTTTCTTCCTTTCAGCTACCCCATTCTGTTGTGGGTTATGGGGTGTTGTCAGTTCCCTTCGAATACCTTCTTTCGTACAAAATTATTTGAAGGCATGCGAAACAAATTCACCTCTATTTTCGCTCCTGAGACCCTTCACCTTCTTCCTAGTCTCCTTCATAACTAATGCCTTGAACTCAAAAAATTTTAAGAAAAAATCATCCTTCTGCTGCATGAAGAAGATCCAAAATTTTCTAGAGAAATCATCAATAAAAATAAAATAGTACTTAGGTCTTACTGTGGAGGCTTTAGAAAATGGTCCAGAGTGGAATCACTCGAAGATTGCATCTGCTCTTCTCTCTTGGTCATGGAATGTGGATTTGGCATATTTCCTAATGTGAAATGCTTGCAAATATCATGTTGGTCAAGGGATCCTTTAGGGAGACTGATGGTTATTTGTTGCATGATTTTTAAGGCACCGTGGTGTATACCCAATCTCTTGTGCCATAGTTCTCCAACATTGCAACTCTGCACTTTTTTGGCCTTACTACTCAATGTAGTGAAATCTCCCACCTCAAGTTTGTATAGGTTCTTCACTCAAACCCTGATTTGCTTCACTTTCTCAGTAGCTATGTGTCTTAGAAAGGCTTTCCCTTTACTAAAAATAACATCATAGCCACGATCCTCCAATACTGCTACAAATATCAAGTTCTTCTTCAACCTAGGTACAAACATAACATCTTTGAGGCGAAGAGGAGAGGCTTTCTCCCTCTCAAAGGTGACAGTACCAATTCCTGTAGCATTGTACCTCCCATCATCCCCCATTTCGATATGCATCTGGAGATCCTTCTCCTCCAGGCTATTGAAAAACTCCTTGCACCCTATCATATGGAACAAGGCATCAAAATCAAGGTACCACACACTCCCCATAACAGTGATGGTCATGCATGCTATTAGGGTGAAGTCTAATTCGAATTTTGAAGTCAGTGCTTCACTTGCTGCTCCTACTGAAGGCTTCTTGGTAAAATTCTTATGCATACATTTTGTTGCATAGTTCTTGAACTCGTGGAAGTGGAAGCATTTTATCTTGATCATGTATTTCTTCTTGCCATTGTTTTCGCTGGACTCAGGTTTTCTTTGGGTCTTCTTCCCTTTTCCTTTCTTCCCCTTTCCAACCAATGAAAAATTATCTTCATCCTCAACTTTGTATGATGTTCTATCCGGGTTATTTCCCCTGAACACTTCTTGAATGAAATTAGACCACAACCTTCCCAATTCAGTAATCTTTCCCTTCCATTCACAAAGTCCTGGTAGTTGTGCCAGGATTTTGCAAGGCCTAGAAGAACTAGCCTCACCAGGTCAACTTCCGCAACATTCACACCAACCCCTCCAAGCTCATCCCGAACTTGTGTAAATCTAGAGAGATACTGCCGACGAATATCATTCTTCTGCATCTTAATGTTTTTAAGTTTGTATTTCAGGGCCAATTTTATATGGTCGTTGCTATTTTTGAATAACTCAATCAGTGCCTTGCACATAGAAAATGGTGTCTCTTTTCCATGGATATATGAGACCACATGGTCTCTCACACCTTCCAGAATAATTCTCCTAGTCTTTGAAACATCCTTCTTCCATTGGGCTAATTGTTGTGCATCCGAATGTGGAGGTTATGCAATGTTAGTTTTAAAATATTCCAACACATCATTATCATCGAGCACTGCTTCCATTCTATCCTTCCAGGATATGAAATTTGAGCTACCCTTTAGGGCATACTCCAATCTTAGTTCATTGAAAGACATCCTCCCGATCCTAAAGAAAACTACTGCAAAAAACCGCAAATTCGAAATTATTTGAGAGACAAGTTCAAAATATTGGTTCTAATGTGAATTTTGAGGCTCTGATACCATGTAGAAATTTGATAGAATTTCAACTGCTCAATAAATTTAATCTAAAATCAAGAGACACAATTCTACTCTACTGATATGTGGAATGAATTTCACAATTTAGAAGAACATGCATAGACATGCAATAAGAAAAACCACAAGTACATAGTGATTTCTAAGAGAACCTAATTGGGGGAAAATCCCTCAATCCTCTTTTCATTAATCAGTTGAATAGAAAATCTATTACATTTTCTAGCTCCATCTCTGAGATCAACTTGCAAAAGAATAACTATTCTCTCTACTCAATGAACGACTCTCGCCAACACTTAGCCAAATATTAGCTCACCTAGCCTCCTATTTCCTTGCAGTAATCCTAAGGAAATTAGCTCACAGTATTTAGGAATTTCCTCCAAATTGATTGTGCAATTATTAAGGATTGATCATTGATTGCATGGAACACTTGTACACTCAAAACTAGTCTACAACCGATGTTACATTGCCTTGTCATCTCCACTTCAGCTGAGGAATTCGAATTCCTTGCATTTACTAGCTATTTTGGGTTGATTGATCAATTAATTGACATATCTTTGAGTTATACTGTTGCCCCACTGCAAAAATCACCTTCAACTAACTCTATCAGTAGTTAGAGGCCAGTTAACTAAATACAATTGAAAATAACCTAACTAGATTACTAAAATTTAGTAATCACACATGCATAACTGAGCTTCAAGCCTTCTAACTCGAATTTACTGATATAACTAAGTGACAAGATCCATGTTCCACTAGTTAACTGCCTCCAAGTTGTCCTGTTGGTGTGGAAATTCGATTTTACTCAATTTGACTAAGGCTAAAGTCAAATTGAGACGTTTGTGCTACATTTTTTCAAAAACTATGGTGAAGTGCCTAACACATATTATTATGATATATAGGATCATATAATGCATAAGAGTGCGCTAGGACAACCTTTAGTGGTGCACTAAGATGTGACACATGAAAGAGTGAAAATAATCAAAAGTGACAGTTGTGACAATAAGAAAACATGAAAATGACACTTGTAAAAGCTAAGGAAAGTGGAGGTGACACATGATATAGCAAAGAGAACACAAAAGATCCACTTGCGGGAGTGAGAGCAATAAAAAATGACAATCACAAAAGTGAAAGCGTCACTAATAAAAATCAAGTGCACAAATACGATAGTTGAGAAAACTCACCCGAGTGTGGTACAATTGCAACTAAGAAAGAGAGAACCTATCAATTGAAGATGGTGCACTGAATGTCTACAGGGACTGTGCAGTCTATGTCTCTAGGAACTACGCTATCACTGACCTTGCCATATTTGCAATGACTATTAACAAGGACTGTGCAGTGCTTGACTTACTAGGGTGTACATTGACTGCTAGGCTTGGTTGGAAGAAGAGCGCTTGTAAATGCGTTGAAAGCTAAGCATGTGTAAGCAAGTAACTTTGACAGTTAGAATCTCAGAATCGGCGATGAAGCGACTATGAACAATCAAATAATGACAAATCATAGGATCACCAGTAGGATCCAAAATTTAAGTGTAAGGAAAGTTTTGGAGGGTGTTTGTCTCAATGACAACAAGATGCTTATTATTTTAGTTTATGGATGTTCATGTACAATGTAATTTGTATATATTTTCATATGGACAATTTATTATCATACATTCATTATTTCATTTTATGAATGCTTATTAATCTTGTTTATGGTTTTTCATTATATTTTAGATTATGAATTTGTTAATTATTCCTCTAGTTGATTTTTTTGTAGTATAACTTTTATTAAAAAACATTACAATTTTGACTTCTTGCTTCATACACTAAGAAAATAAGTGCAATCTTAGACTATGATGCAAGTCACTTTAATACTTAAAATGAACTAAAATATATCATGGTTCAATTCAAAAACAAAAATGGGATTGAAACAAGTTTTAAATTCAATTTAAAAAGATGTCTTCAACCAATAAAACAACAAATAAGTTTTACTTAGTTTTATTGCTTTTTAGGTCATCTACAGGAGCTTAGTCATAACATGATATAAGTCATATGTATTGAAATTTAATATACCAACAAACAATTAATGATACATTTTTAGATAATTTTATATAATTTTATGAACTTTCTTAAATTTACTTGGCTATGCAAATATTTCAATCAATTCCTTATCTCAAGGCCTTTAATTAAGAACATTCAAAAATTAAAATTTTACAAAATAGCAATTTTGATTTCTAGTTTCATAGTCTAAGGAAATAAGTACAATCTTACTATGATGCAAGTCACTTTGATACTTAAAATGAACTAAAATATGATCATGTACATCAATTTAATATTGAACTTGTAAAAAGTGTCTTTTAGTGCAATCAATGTATGTTAATTTAAACAATTAATGATATGTTTATATAATTTTATGAACTTTCCTAAATTTACTTATCTATCAAAGTGTTTAAATCAATTCCTTATATATATATATATATATATATATATATATATATATATATATATATATATATATATATATATATATATATATAGCTATTTTTTGCACTTCTTATAATCCAATATGAAGCATGTGTGTAACTCTTTCCATGTTTCATATGAAACTGACACATGACATTTATTAATAACATAAAAATATTTCATTGTTGTTCATAACCTAGATAGTTGAATTTCCATTTTAAGAAGAATAATATTTTATCAACATGGTTATCAGATACTGAAATTGATTTTCTAGAAACCAAATGTATGACATGTATATAGATCTATAAGATTTCTTCCATGCTAAACATGAATACTCTATATGACATTTAAAAAAAATTAATTAAATCTAAATCTATATCCCTATTGATTCTAAAATTTAATTAAATTTTAGCTCTATGGGGTTCACATAAGGATCCTATCCCTGAAAGTAAAACCTCCTTTAAATTTGGAAAACTTTAGAAACTTAAGCACCCCAAGGAAACTGAAGCTTATGTAATATATATGTACACCATTATGAATCCATCCTAGACCAGATGGAAACATTTCTCTATTCAAAATTGCAAAATTACAAGAGTATTCAATTGTCACATTTATAAATTACAAAATTCATATGTTGATCTCTTATACTAGATTAGATTACACTTGACTGCTATAGACTCAGCTTTAGGGCTTTCCATTTGCATCATCTACTCATTTGACCAATGGCCCATAAGAATGCAAGTCTCCATAATATGTTCATGGTCTGATTTTGTCATGTTCCATACCCTTGGTTCACCTTTCTTTGTTTTGATTTATATAATATTTATTTGAGCTACTATGACTATATGACTGTATTGGAAAGATATATATTGAGACATAAAATCTCTATAACTGATGTGATCAACCTGTTTTTTAAACTTTTCAGAAAAATGGCCCATCACAACCATGTCACCAGTTTGATATGTGATTTGCCCATCTTCATACAGTCTCACCAACCTACTTTTCACCTGTGTGCATCACATCAAATAGTAGGCCATGTTCTCTTCATTCCCTGAGGTGGCGGTGACAATAAAAACATTGTCTAAAACCAAAATACAAAATATGTATTAGTTAAATACGTTCAAGCTTTCAATTTATAGATGAATCTGCTAAAGATAAATGGGCAACTTACCTTCCCTTACAATACCAAGGACTTGATCATGATCAAGTGAAACAATGGCCTCTTCGCCGTGCATCTCTCGCCACTTTGAAATCGGATGAGGTCCCTTTGGATTAAGAGGAACATATTTCCATCCTTTCACGTACCCATGTTTTTCACAATGATCAAGTCTACATCCATCAATACTAATGAAAAACTCACAAAATTATGTGAGTTTTCTTGTCTTGATGGAAAATATTTCCCCCATATATTTGCTTGACACTGAGTGTAATTCCCTATTTCCTTCTACAGTATTATAATACCAAGGAATGGATCTATTCACATGACCAAGTTCAACATTACATAAGAGCCTACACACAAGCCTAATAGATTTGTGATCTTCATGTCCTAAATGGGATTTGCACGAGTTGACCATCTCTAGTGATGATTTAATTCGATCTACATCATGAATCATTTGGTACCTCATAAGTGCTTGCTTCACACAAGCACTTGCACCATCATGCTCACCCTTTCCATGTCCCATTTCAAAATAACTTCAAGTATTCTGAATTTTTGTCTTCTTGTGTAGATGGATCAACCAATAAAAACTGCATACTGACTTGAACTACCATGCACAATAATCTGAGCATATCCAATGCTTTCTGAATGATATGTCATTTTTTTGAATGATTCATAAATCAGGTCAAATAAATGTTGCATGAACAATGTGTCATGCTCATGATCATCACTGATGTAAAAGTGATACTCCTTAATCACATCACGTGAATTGTCAATGTTATTGTTAAACACACATCAGCAGCAAGAGAAATATGAAAGATAAATGATGAGAGTACAATTTTTATTAACAAGAGATATACATTTATAGTACATTATGTGACCATTGGGTTCCACATCCCAAGGTCTCTTGGACTACTTTGTCTATTTGGCTTCCACACTAATCCGTTGAGGATTAGGTGTCCAACATTCCCCCTCTTAATCCGAAGGGTTATGTATGAGTCCAAGAAGAGAGCTATAATACAAAATGTGCAAAAATGCATGGCAGCACTACGCTGAATGTGCTCTCTGAAATGTCGGTATAAAGAGCGGTGGTTTAAGGATGACCACTAACACTGGAATGCTTAGTGAAATTCCCGGAACTCTTCCAAAACTGGCAAGAAGCTGAAGTCTTCTGCTAGAGGAAGTGCTCCAATTGTTTTGAAGAGGGAAACCTTCAACCATGAAAGGGAGGTCTCACCTCAAATAAAAGGGAGAACTTCAACCTAAAAAGGGAAGTCTCAACCTGTGATGGTTTAAGGATGACCAACAACTCTGGAATGCTTAATACAATTCCTAGAACTCTTCCAAAACTGGCAAGAAGCTGAAGTCTTCTGCTAGAGGAAGTGCTCCAATTCTATTTCTAGAATTCTTCCAAAACTGGCAAGAAGTTGAAGTCTTCTGCTAGAGGAAGTGTCCCAGATTACCAACTGAAGGCATGCTCAGGGGCATCTTTGTCTCTGGCTACAACTCTGAAACTGGTGTGGCAAGTTGTGGCTTAGGCTCGCTTGATGTGACTTTGAAGCTTGTAGATGACCATCATTTCCCCCCCTATCAGATACAAGGTGAGATGATGGAGAAAACTCAACTGCAAGACTGTTCAATACTCTGGAACAAGTTCTGACATGTGATTGGAATATGTTCTTGGCTGTTGATGCCCATTGCCAAGAAGTGATCCATCCAAGATGAATCTTTGTTCTTGCAGGACGTTTATTTCTGAAGCATCTGTGTGAAGAATGACTGGTTTTATGACAATGCTTACATGGATGAAGATAAAAACAGTGATCTTTCAAATGGCCAACTCGGTCACAGTGTTGGCATTTCACAATCTGTTGTTGTTGTTGCTGTGGAAGAGGGGCAAAGTCTGGAACAACTGGAGGTGAACTGTCATGAGGAGCAGGTGAATTGTCATGAATGAATCCAGCACTATGAAACTGAATGGGCTTTGAGTAGTCTGGAATATGAAAGGGCAAGTCCTTGTCATATCCAAGACCAGTTCTGTGCTTGTTGTGGACAAGCTGTTCCCAAGGTGTGATGATGGGCTTGGAAGGTGCAAAATGAACTTCTGCATCTGCATGTACAACTGCTGCTTTATTGGGTACTAAATCTGAACCAGCTGTAACATTATTGACTTGCTTCTGATAGGTTGTAGTCTCAATGTTCTGAACAGAAACATGTTCAGAATGATGACTCCACTGCTGTAATTCTTCCTGTTGTAGCTTTGTCTCCAGCTGTAAAAACTCAATATTCTCTTGTGCATTTTGTAGATAGACCTGAATGTCTGTGAGAGAAATTTTGCTGAGTTTTAATGTATCATGAGTAGTAGACAATATGAGAGTTTTGAGGAACTCTAATACTTCACTGATTCTGGCCATTTTTTTTTTAATGTCAGATTTACACCTTAAAAACTGATCACAACTACTACTCAATGCAGAAAAGTAATACCCACTCATAATACACAACAATATCTTTTATAAATGTCAGCAAATGATCAGTGTGCAACATAAAAGATTACAATCAGCCCACCAAACTCTTTATGCAACAATCGAATCAAGGAATCAATGCACTATAATGAGTTTTAAATACAATGCCATACTGGTTACCAAAACAGACCACCAAAGCCAACCACACTACTCCAAAGCTCACACACGGTTGTTGTGCATCGAGATTATGGGCGTTCATGTCAGCATGGACACAACATTCAAAACTCTAACTTGACCTTAAAACCATTCTCCCAATTTTACTTCTTCAATAACTCTCACTTGAAATGTCCGCCCTTTCAACCAACTTGTACAAAAAAGTGCAATGATTTTGAGGTTTGAGCACACTAGATGGTGAAACAAGAGCATCTACCAGAACATCATGTGGAGAAGCAAGGATTGGTTCGTCCAATATTTGTGTAGAGTATGTCAATGCAATTAGCAGAGGTGGTTGCCAACCTCTTTTTTCGGCGAGCTCCAACTAATTTTTGAGAAAAAGATCATAATTTCCTCCGCCATGACCCAAGCATCTCTGTGAGAGGTGAAAGGCAAGCCTAGGCAAGAGCAACAAATCTTCTGGTTCAAAAATTTCTGATAGACACCACTCAAACCGGGATCATTGAAGGCATCACTTCCTTTCGACTTCCGAGAGCGGTTATGAGGTCTCAAAGATGCAGTCAAACGCATATCATATTCAATTCAACCCAGGTTCCACAACTTCATAGTTTAATCAATGCATAGTCCGACAGTAGGTATAACATTCAATTCACTGGAGAGCCTGAGCCAACGGCTTTACATATATAAAAAGCACATAATCAGATTCAAGCTCAAAACCAAAACGTTTTGATGGACATACTTCAGATAGCGCTCTCGTTACATCAAATCGATAGCCCAGCCAACGGCTTTACATATATAAAAAGCACATCCAAAAGGTATCATATGCACTACTATATGCGTATGCAACCAAATGATGCTTTGTCGATCCCATGTACCTTCAAAATGCCGAAGATCTATATACTATCACTACCAAAATTTAAGAAGAAACCAATGTGAATACAAGGATCTTGCATTACCCCTTTCTGCTTTCAAATTTAAAACCAAAAAGCATTCTCCTTTCCGCTTTCAAATGTAAAACCAAAAAACTATCGTTACCAAAATAGTAATGCACCAAAACCTTAACTTCTCTGAAATACCACAGCGCTAACGAGCAGCGTTAACCAACAAACAACATGATATATCAAGCCGAGGTATGGAGACCTGGGACCTGTGAATTTCTTAACTAGGTTTGTTGCTTAGTCCAGAGATAAAGACAACCAAGCAAAAACTACCATCACGCTGATTCCGTCGACTCAAGTTCTGGTCTTCGAAAGGAGATCCCAGCAGCCACACCACGTTTCCACTGCCACCACATTCACCGTGGAGTAGATACGATGGAATTATACCTCAGAATTCGGATACTGCAACAGGAATTATACACGCAGGAATTATACACGCAGTAATTCACATTCACGCAGGAATTATGCTATGTGGCTGTGGGAAGTATGACTATGGGAGTCGAGAAGCGTATGGAGGTTGAGGCCGAGGTGTAGCAGAGTTCGGATACTGCAACAGATTCTGCAATAATAAGAAGTAGCATCCAGGCCAATATTGAAGCTAGAGGTTTAACAGAAAGGCATTATCCATTTCTCTGGAAAGGTGAAAGGGAAAGGCATCATCGCGGGCAGGCCCAAGCTCTTCCACTTCCACGAAAGCTCGTAACGCTAAGAGGTAGCATATGTTATATTCCTTTGAAATGCAATTAAAAACGTTCAACGCATATTCTGCATACCACAGTCTCAAAACAGTTGCACACATGTCAATTCGAACAGAGCGCGAACGTCAGTTCCCTCGCTGGCCAACGCGATAAAAACGGAAACATACAGCGAATTGTTCTCTGCATTCTTGCCGTCAGGATAGAAATAAATGGTCCACTGGTAACCTCCCACCGTGAAGGTCTCGCTGGCAATGTGCAGATAATATGGCAGACAATGGCGCAGACAATGGCAGATAACACTTCAATGTTTAAATCAAAGGACCAGTGTTACAAATTCAGGAATGCGTAGAGGCCGTGGTCAGGAATACATTGCAGTCAGAGATACGTTCTTGCTAGGGCAGAGATGGCAGGTCTGAGCATTTTTAGAAGGCAGGTGAATAAAAATAGTGCTGGAGAAATAACAGGTTGCAGCTAAAATTTAGCTGAGACAAGATTCATGAGAAAATATTCATGAAATTCATGGCAGAAATAACCTGCACAAAAAAGGCCATAAAACAAATGGCTCAAATTGGAGCAGGACCAGCAATCGCCCGCTCTGATACCATGTTAAACACACATGGGCAGCAAGAGAAATATGAAAGATAAATCATGAGAGTACAATTTTTATTAACAAGACATATACATTTATAGTACATTATGTGACCGTTGGGTTCCACATCCCAAGGTCTCTTGGACTCCTTTGTCTATTCGGCTTCCACACTAACCCATTAAGGATTAGGTGTCCAACAGTTATCCCTGCCATCAAGATTCAATTATGCATGTATGTAAAAAACATGTACGGATATGGACAATTGGTCTTAGTGATAATACTCACTCTAGATCTCTATCTAAGGAGAAAATGTGCAATTCTCAACAAAGTATACCACTAATAAGATTGTACCTAGATGGAATACTCTACGAGAATGCTTAAATTCAAAAGCTTGCCACCCAAACCTGTGCGAGTGTTTGATATATTTATAGATATGGTTTTGAAACACCCCCATGAATTGTCAAATAGGAATCTCATCCTCAACATAGTTGATCCTTATAGGTGCGAGAGTTGAAGAAGATAGTTTATTTCCCATGACATACTCATATCGCTTCCATGTGACGGTGACATATGAAATCCCAGACTGGCTAGGATCAATAAGAAAGTGCCTATGGAATAATGCAAAATCACCACATTCAGTGCATCTTCGCCTGCCTATACATATTTTCTTGTAAAACAACTCTTCTGGATCCCTTCTACACAATATCGATGGAACAAATTCGTGCACTATAGGAGGAGGAGGGTTGTCATGACAATTGTTCTTGTAATATTCCCGTAAAGTGTCATAATGAAGCTTAAATTCAACATGATATCGGAAACAACATGTGTCATAGATTGTATTAATCCTAATAAACCATGTTTTCAATTTCTGAAACATCCTTATGGATATCTTCACACAATGATTGCTTTCCTAAAATTCCTCAAACAATGCAAATTTTGTCATTTCTATAATGTGCTTAGCGTGATATTCATACTCACCTTTAGCTATGTGATGTCATACAACATGCTTTCTATCTGGAATAACACGGGAATGGCTCTCCCAAAACTCTACCACAAGTGATCTAATTCCTGTTGTAATATTGTCTTGATAGGGTTGCCTGGTGATAAGAGCTCGACAAGAAAATTCATCATTTTCATTTACTTGAACCCTAAATTTGGTATGCTTGTGCAATGTTTTTCTTTGAGACATGAATAAATTTAGACGTTGTTGCCAACTTTTGTTGTCTTGATGTACTTGGTGCAACAATAAAAATTGTGATTTCCATACACGTAGCTCAAACATTGGGTTTTTAATTTATTTTCCAAACAAATGTATTCCTTTGATATATTTTTAGTAACATTCATATATGTCTTCCTGATTTTTTCATCTTAGACACCCAAAATCTTTGTGACATGTTTTAGTTTCTTATGTTTGATCAATCCATGTAGTATTTGAACTTGTGCAACAACTGAATATTTCTGAAAATATTTTCAAATTATGTTATTAACATTCTCTCTAACAATGTGAGCATGGATATGCTCCCTAAGGTCCTATGTTGTGCTTGCATACATTTTTTCTACAAACCTTCCACCCCTTTCCAAGCCATTGCAACTCCCTGTTATCCTATCAACTTGAGAATAAACAACTCATTCTTCTAGTGGTTAATCAACTTTATAGGGAAAATATTCTTCCTCTAGTGGTTTATTAGCTTGATATGGCACATATTTTTCCCCTAGTGATAGTTGATCAACTTGATAGGGCACATGTTGTTCCTCTAGTGGTTGATCAACTCGATAGGGCACATCTTGATCATCATGTGGTTGATCAGGTTGATAGGACACATATTCTTCCTCATGTGGCTGCTCAATTTCCATCCTTGCATAGTGGAATACAAAATATATACTTGTAATTAAAGTGAATTACCATCATAATACAAGTGAATAGTATATATACACATGTTTATTTAAGAAATCACCATAGGTGGAAGGTCATGATATGATTTGTTGGGTATTCCCCCTATTTTCCTTTGAATTTAGGGATATCCAATGGTAACTTGGTTGGCATGGGGGGGCATTGTTGATTATGAGCAATGGGATCATTTGTGAGTTTTGTCAAATATGAGATATTTAAATAAGCAACAAATGGTATCTTGTTGGTGTTACCCATGATGTAATTATCTTATGTGTCGACATGGGATGACATCCTAGTTAAAAGTCAATTTGAGAACCGGTTCTAGTCACAAACCCTAGGGAAAAGTTAAATGAAAAACAAGTTGAGACTTAGTAGCTAGGTATAAGAAGTTGACATGGACCAAGGGTTCCAATTTGAAACATGATAATAAAAGAGTTTCGAGCTAAGGGAAAGATGGGTTGAAGAAGATCGCACCTGTAAAAGTATCGGTCCATGTGTCAACAAAAAGGGTAATTCAAAATATGATGAAAGGTAAACACATTCCTCCTTAGTTAAATATTCCTTTATAGGTTAGGACACTTCAATTCTCCTCATCTGTTGATGGGTCGAATTGTGAGTATGAATCCTTTGCTACAGAAGAGGTTCAATTTTCTATTGGAAAATATAATTTTTCATGTGATGTGAATTGTATGTAGGAGGCACCTGAAGATGATATAATCCATATGAAACATGTAACTAATGACAAGTGTTCTATTTTGAGAAAGAAATCAATTGGAAAGAAAGGAAAGAAGTCAACAACACCTGAAACTATTGCATCTGTAAGCACACTTGAACACTTACATTTTCTTTAGGAAAACCAAATGAATCACATACATAAGAGAAAGAAAAAAATAAATGATTAATTTTCCATTTAATTCTAATGTGTGAAATAATCAACAAAAAAGGTTTTGTGAAGGTTTGTGTATGAGAAAAAATCATAAAATAACCTAACGTTCTTTCACTCAAGTAGTAAATGGGCCTTGTGAATATTTTAGAATAGGGTACTGGGGCAATGTTATAAATTTCACTCGTGATGCCTCCAACAACAGAAAAACAACCAAGGTAAGGAGAGGATTATAGTGGTGATACGTACTAAGGATATATCACAAAAGAGTTGGCGATGCTTCTAGTAGCTTGACCAAGATCACCTTAGGTCTAAGTGCTCTCGCACCTCAACCGATAGAGAAAGATGCCCTAATATTTGGCCACTAAGTTACCTGCATCTAGTAGGAATGGATGAATCTCAATTTTTGGTTATCAGTTTTGGACCTTGAACTATACCACATGTTGGGAGACAACATGAAGGTTCGTGATAATATACCACCTAATCCTTACCCCCTTCACGTGTTTCTTTACATGTACCAAAATTTTCACATGATGATGCAAGATTTTAAGCTCCCTAAAATAAAAGTTTCTATGTTTCAATATGGAGAACAACCACAACATCTTATGTGTTGCCTATCACCGCAGTCCTAGCCTAAAATATAAATTATCTTGTGGCCCCTGTGGGGAATATAGTGTGTTTAGGTTAAGGTTGTTTTTAGAAAGGCTTTTCTTCACTTAAGGTGTGCAAAAAAATAGAAGCTCAAATAAACTAAGTACAAAGATTCCAGAAAAATGATATTCACTCTATACAAAATTTAAGTGAGCTTAGTGTGTGCAAGTGAAATTGTGAGCATAAAAAGTGTGAATTGATGTGGACATGCGATGATCCTTTACAATTCCCCAAATTACACTATGTGATGTTTGTTCCTTGCAAGAAAAGAAATAATGTGTGTATGATGGACCAATTAATCCTTTCCTAATTATACTATGTGAGCATATAGGGAGATGTAAGCTTTAGTGCGTTCAGAAAGGGTCGAGATGCCACCATAGGTTCGCTACAAGGACACGAGGGAGGCGATGCCTATTTTCTTTCTTTACTAACACCAAGTCTGGGTCCCAGAAATAAATGAATAAAATAAAATCTTTGGTTAGAAAAACAAGTAAAAATGATATGTGGATTAGGGCCTCTTATATCCTCCTAGTTTTATGCTATGTTTGTGTGCAAAATTTCAAAATAAAATATAAGCAATTACTATACTTGTAATGGTTAGTAAAAAAATTGGTTAGTAGTGATGGTGTGTGTAAGATGAATAGTGCACATGCAAGGTGTTTGAATTGCAATTATGTGGATATGTGGTTCACGGTCCTTTAATACAATTCTCCTAATTACACTATGTGATGTTTGTTCCTTGTAAGAAAAGAAAAGATGTGTGGATAATGGGCCACTTACTTTTCCAAATTATGCTATATGTGAGCATATAGGAAAACGGAAAATTAGTGCTTTGGGAAAAATTATATTTCCATTACCAACTAAATTGAATTATATAACTTGATTTAATTAAATATCAAAATTTGTTTCTTATGCATAAATCATGATTTAACTTCAAGGGATGCCACAATTGAGAACACCCAATAGAGGAACCTTCATGTAAAGGATAATAAATTTTCAAACTAGTTGAAGGTATGCAATTTGTAAAATATTTTCACTAAAAAAATATATTTACGTTTTAAATATGATCCTATGTTAACAATGAAAAATTAATTCATTTATATATAAATTTTACTGATAAATTTTAAATTTATCTTTTATGTTAAATCATGACTATGTTGGCAAAAGAAAATTAAGTAATTATATATAAATTTAAATGATATATTAAAATTTAAGTCATTACAAATTTTCATTTGAAATATGTATTATATAGTTATAATGTGTGGTTATATATTTCTATAAACGGTTAATAAAATACAATATTGATTTTTTTTAAATAATTTATAATTTAATTTTTCCAATATCATAATTCAAAATTGTTAATATATTTTAATCTTCTTTATATAAAATTATTGTATTTAATCAATTATTTCAAGAAAATGTACCATACTACTAAAAAATTGGAATTGCTTTATTCATTTAATAATGTAAAAAAATGAAAAAATAATAATTCATAAATATATATTTTTTAATATTTTAGATTTTTTAATATATCTAACTCCATCTCTCCATTTACCAAGTGAAGCATTTGACATTTTTCAAAATTAGTTCTTCTTAGCAACAATTTTTTGTTTCTTCAAGAGACTATATAAATCCTAAACTAAAAGTGATCTCTACAACAAGGATGGTGTTATATTTTTGTTCATACATCTCATTCACCAAACATTTGAATTAAAATCCAATGCCAACTAAAAGGGATTGTGAGAAGAGAAGGAAAGAGAAAAATGATTTAAAAAGAATAGGTGTTAAGAATAAAAATAAAGAAATTGGAGAGTAAATTGTCAATATACTTATTTCCCAAGAAATGTATCCCCACAAGCAATAATCACTCTTCACTCTTCCCCCAACACATGTTTAAGAAATGAAAACCCTTAAAACCATTTGGACATAGAATTAAAGGTTGTGTGATAAAGATGATCTATTGCTAGATATAACCCCAAGGTTTTACTAGTGAATCTAGATTTGAAGTTTTGTTTGGTTTCACAACAAGTCACATTTACCAAGTGAAGCATTTGACCTTTTTCAAAATTAGTTCTTCTTAGCAACAATTTTCCATTTCTTCAAAAGACTATATAAATCCCAAACTAAAAGTGATCCCTACTGTAACAAGGATGGTATTATATTTTTGTTCATATATCTCATTTACCAAACATTTCAATTATTTAAATCCAATATCAATTAAAAGGGATTGTGAGAAGAGAATGAAATAGATTTAAGTAATTAAAAAATAATAGGTGTTAGGAATAAAATTAGAAGATTTGGAGAGTTTACTAAAGAAGCCAAAGAGAGTGGCTCAAAAATGAGAAGAGGATGAATATCTAGCAAAGTTGATGAAGAAGATATTGTATAATAATTTGCAAGGTTGTTGAACTAAAGACTAATATAAATAAAGTTTAAATTCTTATATAGGAAGTCTAAATACATATTTCAGAGGGAATTATTACTAACTTAATGATATGGCAAATCTTTTGAATTTGAGAGAATGGGAGATTCTTGAAAAATCAAGCTAGTGATTACCAAATTGAAGGGCCAAGTTTATTTCATGAGAGAAAACAAAATCTATATCTATAAATTTATACAAATTTAATCAATTATAAGATAATTTGTGACTAAAAAATGATACAATACATAAATACACACTCCATCATTTTTTTTCTCGGCAATACTAACTACTTTTATATTAATATGTACAAAAAAACTTTACATCCAAAGAAGCTGGCTGCCCAGGGCCAACTGTGGCACCATGGGTGGCATTATCAGACTTGTATTTTTGCCTCGCAGGGCGATATTTTCAGATAGATCAAAATGCAGGACGCTGAGAGTTTCCAGAGTAGCACCATAACGACCCACGCAGGGGCACTTCCAAAAAGACATGTAACCCAAACAAACTGTAGAAACTGAAAGCATAACCATGAACATACAAAAAACAGGCAACGACATAAAACTTGTACCCAACAGTAGACTCCGTCCCCACTGCGACGGTGGAGGCCGCGAGCAGGACTTAGCAACATGAAGAACACAGACCACCATGTAGAACAGAAAATTGAAATTGTCCATACCCCTGAACCCGACCTGAGAGAAGGAGGCAAAAGCAAAAGAGCGCCGCTGAGAGCTATTCCTCTGGCTCTTCTTCCATAACCATAGCCATGGGATTCTGCGCAGGGTCTGGCTGCTCGGGAACTCGAAGTTGGGAGGGGGGTTGAGGATGCTCTCTTCCAGAATTGCCCACCGCAATTGCCGGCTCCCCCACTGGGAGCTTCCCCTTGCCGCTCGCTGAGCTTTCCGCTGCAATTGACGGCTCCCCCATTGGGAGCTTCCCCTTGCCGCTCGCTGTGCTATCCTCAGCAAGGACCAGTGACGACTCTTCTTCATTCTCCTCTGGGATTTTGGTGAAAAGCACAGAGATATGTGCATTAATTCCTGCATTATCCCTGGAGCTACCCAGTGTGAAGATGACTGAGCCAAATGCTGGGAGCATGGGCTCCCCCTCACTAGAGCTACCAACTTCCATAACTTGACAGGCCGGGATAGGGGTGGCACCCATTCTTCTATAACAGTAGCAGCAGCAGCAATGATGATGAACGTCCGCTGCTGGGGGACGAGAGGATTCTCCACGCCCGGGGCCTCTTCTACAAGGCATCCTTTCACGCACCATGATAACCACCAGCTCCTTATTCTGTTCCCGAGCAGAGGAGGGCCGACAGTGGTTACGATCCCTTCCCACAGCTTGCTGCCCCCAACTTGGGATTGAACAGGGCTTAAATGAGTGTAGACACAGTAATACACACTCCATCATTACAAGAATGAACCTATTCAAATAGTTTTTAAGTATGTTAATATTTGAAAGCATATTATACAAGATCAGATTAGTTGGAAAAGTTTTTCTTCATTAGAAGCACCATACCATTTTGTGTTTTAAAACATGTAACTAAAATTACCATCAAACAATAACTATAGAACTTTCTTAAAGGAAGAACTTATCATAACTACAAAGAATTTCACAATTCCAAAAACAAAGAGGAAGAAATGTGGGATGAGAAGTATGAGAAGACCAATGAAACTGTTGATAAGGAAAAAAAATAAATCAAGGGATAAAGGTTTTAGTGGACTTAGAGAACAATGAAGATGCTTCAAGGTCTTATCAACAATGAATATATACATTGTTGTCAATTGTGGTGAAGAGGGGCACAAATGATTTGAGAATTTTTTTGGGAGAACATACATGGAAATTTCAACACAACAATCAAGTAGGGCACAAGGAGGGATAGGAGAATTTAAAGAACTATACTTTTCTACAAGGAACCTTTTTTATGCACGTGCAAAGATGGATATCCAATATTTTTTATGTTTTCAATTATTTTCGTCAAATCTTGACAAAGTTTAAAATAAGGTTCCACTTTTTACTTTTGAACCATACTTTGCAATATCTTTCACGATTACATGTCGAGAAACAACTAGATGAATTTAATCGACATTAGATTGCCACAGGCTAAGATGATTAACATTTTAAACATTTGTAGCATATCATTAATACGTGCATGTTAATTTATTTCTTTTTAATTTTTTATTTATTAATTTGATATTGATTAATCACACAAGCCCTCCATGGAGAATTATAGTGATATGCAATAATACTCTCTTTTTTTTGCAAGCACAAATCTACACTACACTTTGTATGTCTTTAAAAAACTTGTTCTCTTTAAGAAAAAATCATAACCTTCATGTGAGAATTGAACAAAGAAACTTCTGAGGTTTTCAAAGGTAGAGATAATCATTTAGGATTCAAGGAACCATTAAATGTTATATATGATGATGGATGTCATAAAAATTTAATGTTGTTATATATGTTTAACAAAGAATGTCTTCTCAACATGCACATTGGAAGGAGGGATACTCTTTCTCCTTCTAGATCTTGACACATTTTCTCTCTTTTAACTCCTACAAGGATATAAAACATTAATCAAACTAATGTTTATAGGTTTTGGAGCACCTATGTGACAACCATTTTTGCTAATCCCTCTTGTAAATAAATTGCCATGAATTGTAATTCATGTAAATAATATATGGAAATGTTACAATGGTTTTCTTTGGTTAAATCACATCCTTAGTTTTTGTGGGTTATCCTAAACCATTACAATTCGAAGGTGGTTCATAATTTGCATGAATTCAAGTGGTTTCAGAAAATTCCAATAAACCATGGTTTCAAGTGGTTTTTTTAGTTGTTACATCTCAATCTTTAACTGTATGGTATTAGTTTCAATGATTATTTTATCTTAGTTTTATTGTTTCATTATCTATTTGTTTCTTGTTTTCAATCATATTTACGAATGCATATAATATGGAGTAAGTAATGTGAGAAGAGAGACAACCTGAATTACATGTATTTGCATGAATTTCTTGAATTACATGATCTTCTTGTTCTCTCAATGTCTGTCATATTTTTCTCATCCTTTCTCTAGATTTTTCTCACATTTCCTCTATGATTGGAAATTTATTTCCTTTTCTAGATACAAATCTCCAATTTCCCATGTTTGTTGTGAATTCTTATGTAATTTTCATGCTTTGATATTTCTTTATGAATGAATGTTTGTTGTTATTCTTTCATGGATTCAATTTTTTTTTTTTTTTTTGGGGGGGGGGAGCGGGGTTGAACGCCAAAGCTTGATCAAGTTGTTAATTCGTAGCATTTAACATCAATTCCATTATTAAAGTTGGTGCACAGTTGGTGGGTGATTAGTTTTTAATGGCTGGATCGAGTTATAAGCTTGATCGAGCTGTTGGTTGACCAACTTCACGGCTCCATCGAGGGTTAATTTAACACTCTATCGAGCTATTTGAATTTCAAACTCAAACACTCAATTGAGTGTTTTAAGCACTCGATCGAGTTCCTTGGGTCCTAAGAATCACAATTTTAGCACCTCTTATGCAAATTTTTCAACAACCCCATTTTTACCCTAGCAGATTTAGGGTATAATTTGTCATATCTAATGACATATGAGTTTGACACTTTCAAATTCATATGATATTTTCCACGTAATTTCTTTTAAACATAATGCTTGAATTTTTTTTGGACAGTTTCAAAGGGGTTGAATAAAAAATCAATAACATAAAATATACACAAGGAAAATATTTCAAAATATACCACTATCTTCGTTTACTAGTCCTCTTCAAAATGATACTCTTGGGTTTTCAATTTATTTAAACACTTAAAAAAAAACCTTACATGAACACATGTGTCTGCAAAATGCAATTGAAATATTACTTCACAAACTTTGAAAAATAATAAAAAATATAGTTTTGCATACAAAAATAAATTTTAATATAAAACAATTAGTTCTCTTAGTGTGGATCATGCTCACACACACACACACACACACATATGTATTTTTTTAAAAATACACATTTTCGACTAAGTTATGCTACACGAACACGTGCATACCTCATAAGATGTGCGAATTTTTTCAAGGACAATTATTTCATTTGATAAAAAATTGAGAGATTATACGACACTAAGTTTTTTTACAAAAAATATCATTAATACGACAAAAACATAATTTTCCACATGTTATCTTTTTACTCCGAATTAAAATTCACAATGCTTATATGAATTTTGAGGATTGCAATTCCATAAAAGAGGAAAATTTGGAAATTTCATCGCAACATTTGGCCCAAAAGTGTAACCCATCTTCATGTATTCACCCACCGTTCCTAATGGGTCAAGTGGTTACCTTTAGAACAATGGTGGTATAATATAATTTATCATGGTGCCACTAAAATGACTCCACTTGATATTTTTTATGGTCAAAATCCCCCATCAAGTCTATCCTACTTACTAGGAGGTTCTAAGGTGGAGAAGATACACAAAACCCTCATGGCTTGAGCCAACATTCTTTGCACTCTCAAGGATAATCTGATAATTAATTGAATAGGTATGGAGCAAGATGTTGATCAACATCATTCCCAAATGTCATTTTGAATAAGGTGATAAGGTATTCCTCTGTATGTAGCCTTATAAGAAAACCTCACTTAAAGACAACCACTTCTAGAAGATTGCATCTAAGATTTATGGCCTTCATAAAGTCATCAAATGTATTGGACTAGTGGTTTAAAATTGGAGCTTCCTAGACACTCTAAAATTCATCTAATATTTCTTCTCTCTTTCTTAAAGAAAGTGGTGAGGTCTAATTTTCATAACTAGATGGAGAAATTGTCATTTAATTGTATCATATGGCCTTCCTCAACAAAAGAGACTGTTTTCTCCCCCAACACACTATCCAAGAGGTATTGATATGATTCCCGTAGTCTGGCCTTAAGTACATTGATTCTTTATTGGGGAGGAGGTGGGGTGTGGGGGGGTGCATTTTAGGTCCTACCCTAACCCACTCCAACATGTAGATATGTTGTTATGTATTGGATCCATATCTAATAATAAGGTTGATGTAGTTGATATAGTGTAGAAAAATAAGTATAAAAAGGTTTACTAAAAGGTTCTATCTACCATAAAGTTCTTAAAATGTCAAATAACAACTATTATGAAAATTATAATTGTAAAAAAGATTATTACGAACTTTAACTTACTAGAAAAATCTTATCAAGTTATACATGAGCTATGTAAAAAAATATCTAATTAAATGCCAGTGAAATATATTGTAATTGAACTCATTGATTTAAAAAAAATGAATATATCATTTCTATTTTAAATTTTAAAATATTTTATTATTTTTAATATGTATCTTCAATTTTATTAGTTCACAAAATTTAAAATTAACATTACGTGCTGTCAGATTCCACCTTTAAGGAAGGGAATTAACCATCATCTAGCATTTGGGTTTCCATATATATAAACCATTAAGATGCGTTGTATATAGGCTCTATCATATCATTTTGTTTTATTATTATTATTTTTTATATTTTAGAGGAACTTAATAGCCCGTCTGATTGTGTAATTACTAGTAAACTTCTTGGGGTGTAAGATCTATCCTCCGCTCCATAAACTAGATCACAAGCAGGGGATTTGAACCTTAAATCTCTCAGTTTCCAAAAATTTCACATTACATCAATCACCCATTGAATTGTCATTTTCGGATGCCTCTATCATATAAAATTATAATAGAAATGTTTTCCATTTAAATTAGTCACTTGATTTGGGTTTACCTAAAAACATATAAAAAATAAAAATATTGTTGTAATATATAATGACATCTTTATTATCTAACTTTATTTTTTGTGAAATTATTTGAATAATATACTACATCCATTTTAAATTTATATATATATATATATATATATATATATATATATATATATATTAATTATTATATATAATGATAAATTTTAAATAAATTGTTTAAGCAAAATGTTTATTTTAAATTTAATTAATAATAAATATATCTAAATATATCCAGATATAATATAAATAGTCTAGAAGATATTATTTTTTATTTTTTATTTAATTGTATTATAAATGTATAAATTATATATATTTTAATTATTATATAAAGGCTTTTGATACGGTTCCTAGATACAACCTTTGGAATAGATTAGAAGAGCTAAAGGTTCCTCTCGAGTTGAGAGCTGCCGCTATAAGGTTATACGAGAATGTAATTGCCAAGCTAAAGAGCAATGAGGGGTGGTCGAAAGATATTAAGTGTAACATCGGAGTTAAACAAGGTTGCCCCCTCTCCCCTACCCTATTTGGCATTTACGTCGATAAGCTCGAAGGCTATTTAGAGGAAGCAGGATGTGATGGCACGATCTTAGCTGGGATAGTCATCATCCTTCTTCTCTATGCTGACGATATTGTTCTTTTGGCAAGGTGCCCATCTAATCTTGATAAGCAACTCAGGCTTCTTAAGGATTTCTGCTCTACCATGGGTATGACTGTTAACACTAACAAAACAAAAGTTATGATTATCAAATCCAAGAAGGACACTTACGCTAATTTTATGTATGACAATAATAACTTGGAAGAAGTGTATTCTTACAAGTACCTAGGAATTGACATTCATCACAAGCTCAACTGGAACCATAGCATTGAGAAAAGGATTAATGGGGGTTGGAAAGCTTATTTTGGTCTTGAAAATAATTGTAAAATGACAAACCTTGTAATGTGGGATAAAAATAAGTTCCTCTTTGAAACTTTAGTCAATCCTGTTATCCTATATGGCTGTGAGGTTTGGGGTTGCAACATCTCCAGAGAATCATGGATAAAGATTGAGCAAATCCAGAAGCGTTTTATAACTTATAACCTGAAAATTAAAAGTAATACACCCTATCCTATCCTCCTTATAGAAGCAGGTATTTCCCCTATTGAGAGCGTAGCTATGATTAAGCTTCTGTTGTACAAGCACAAACTCAATAACATAGACGATCATAGACTTCCTAAGCTAGCTTTAAATTCCAGCCAAAACCACCTAAGGCTCAATCGGGGGTGGCATAAAGACACAAGGGCCTGGTTAAACTATTGAGAGATCAACGAGAATGATGCATTGCAAAACATAAATAACATTAAAGATATTGTTACTTCTAAGTTCAAAGAAAAAATGTGGTATGAGAAAGATTTAGTAGCTAAAAGAAAATTAAGTTATTATAAGAAGGTCATCAACCCCACCCTAGAAGATCAAAAGTATCTCTCTATTTTAACTAGCTCAAAGAAGAAAATTAATATAGCAAAGATTAAAACGAATTCTCATGAGCTCCATAGTGAAACAGGTCGTTGGGTAGTTCCTAAAACACCATGGATGGAAAGGATTTGCCATATATGTGAGAATAAGAACATCGAGGATGAAAACCACTTCCTCTTAGAGTGCCCCGCGTACAACCACATTAGATCTCAGTTTCAAAATATTTGTTACAATACTGACCTTCCTAGCCTTTTACAATGTCAAAATTATAGTGAGCTCGGGAGGCTTCTCTCCAAGCTTTTTGAGCATAGGAATAAAATCTTAAATCAAAATAAATAATTTGTTTCTTTAGGTCCGATAGACCAATGTTTGGTCTCAGCGGACGTTAACCACCACCATCATCATCATCATCATCATCATCATCATCATCATCATCATCATCATCAAAAGGATAAATTTTAAATAAATTATTTAGGCAATTTGTTTGAAATGTTTATTTAAATTTAATCAATGATAAATATATCAAGATATAATATAAATATTCTAGAAGATATTATTTATTATTTTTTTATTTAATTATAAACTAGTATAGATTTATTTTAACTAAAGATTTATTGAGGGATAACATTGATTAAAAGGTAAACATATTTTTTAGTGTAAAATGTGGTATAAAATTTGTAGTTCAATATATTTGGTTTCTCTTAGCCTTTAATATATCTAGATTTAAAATGGATTTATATTGGTTCTCAATAGTATTATTTATATTGATATAAATTTCACATTTTTTATATAAAAATATATTTTTGATTTTTTAAAATCTCTATTAGCTTTCCATGATCAAGTTGTTTATGAAGGAAATGGGGTGAAGGGATAAGTCAGCGCATTCGACACCATGGTTCCCTCAACTTTTGGCAGTAACACTCTAAACTCTCAAAGTTTTGGGGCCAAGGTTGTAATGATATAACTTGTTATCCTCTATGTTTTTCTATGTTTACAACATTGAACTCAATTTTATGTAATACATGTACTATTTTGGACTAAAAACTTCCTCTTGCACCATTGGTTTTGTTTCTTGAGTAGCAGCCCACAACAAGAAGAAGACTAATATGTGTTGATGTATTCATTTTTGTTGATCAATAGAATTTATGAGCTTATTGTAAGTATTGAGTTTTTATATGCTTATTAATTAAGCTTAAATACAAAGTTCTAAAATATAATGGTTAATAATATGAATCATTACTTTAATTTATATGGTGTCTATTAGGTGTAGACTAGTAGATTTTAGTGAGAGTTAGTCCCTACTAAGTCTTAGGTACAAACCTTAGGTATAAGCTACTTTGGAAAAATTAAACTATATTCCAAAAGGTATCCAAGATCAAATAAACATTACACAATAACTATATTACTATTAACAATGTAATAGTGATATTACCTTTATTAACATCAATTTATAATATAAAGTAAGTCAATTTACAAAATAAAAGAAAGTGACTTCTTGTATTTAAAATAAGTATTTTAAATTAGTATGAGAGGGAGCGACTATACATTGGTACCTTTTGCTTCTTAAGATAGACTTCAAGGATTAAATTTGAATAACAATATCACATTTCATTTTAATGAGTTATTATCAATGTAATCTACATAAACAAATCTAAACTAGCAATTTCACGGAAAGGTGAAAAAGGAATGCCGAAGCCAATGCCCTGAAAACTTTGCTTCGGTGCCAAACCCGAAAATCGCATCATTGTCGTGGGGACACCGATAATTTCACCTACGAATTCATTCCGAAAAACCCCCAGTGAAGGAACCTTCAACCTGCCTTTCCACTTTGTTGTGATGTGAGTACATTCTAAGAACTTGTGCTATGTACCAATGGAAACAAAAAAGAGACATGAACGCTTAGACAACCACATTTTAAGATACACACCATCCCTTCTCGATGATGTGCCTGAAATGACGTACAATAACCAATATTGTCATTCAAAAGTAATCCTCTAACTATGAAGTGAATGGGTTGAGCGCACACTCTGCCATGAAATGGTATGAGCCAATTCAAATTCGTATCTCGTCGTAGTTGTGTGATGAGCCAACTCTAATTCAGAGACGACAGAGGTTAGATACTGTTCGATTCCCTGGGAAAAGCTTATGCAATTTGAAGACAAAGCACAATCATATAGGTTGAAAATGGTGGAACGACTGAGCGTGACCAAAGGCTCATCCAAGATAGCCAAGAAGTCCTCACGCCACCTAAATCCCAAGGTTTACGACATTCACGAATCACCGATTGTGCTTTCGAGAGCTAGTATAGGAGCTCACAGGGAATGTTTTCGAACCCGCAATGACAACACTTGCCGCAACTTCCAACAGTCTCTCGAATAAATTTGCAAAGGTACATCAAAGGAATAGAAGATTTGAGAATATCATCTCACCACGAACAACGCCCACTGTTAAATGCATGCACATAAGGTTTGTCAAACTCTCCAATGAAAAAATCATTAGACATTTCTTTGAGTGGAGCTAAATTTATTCTCGATAAAAATACGCAGATGATATATTACTAAAGATGCTCATGTACGTCAGTAAGGTGCATACAAATATTTGAGAATAAATCCACGTCTTAGAGAAATGTTGTTGGGTTGGGCAAAGGTTGTTCATCCTAACCAATTGCAAAGCCTCCTTTTCATCTACCTCCCTCCAATTAAATGTTGACACGTGGGGCGGGTTAGCAATGTTCACAATGTCTATGGTCATGGTTATTTGATTCAAATAGAATTGAAGGCCAGGAATTTTGGACAAAAACACTGATGAGCAAAATTAGGCTATTGTTGGGATTAAGGAAGGTGTTTTCAGTATTTCGAAAGATGTCGTCGTCAGTTCCTTTGGTATAGCCCAACGTCGGAGTAAGAGGAATGGGAACGACAACAAAGGAGGTGAAATTGGAGAAGAGGGACTCTCTTCGAGAAGTGGAAAGATGGATACTCTTCTAGAAAAAATAAATCTAAATTCATCAATCGACCACACACATAAATCACATAATCAACGGTTAATATCCCATGTGTAAGCACCCAAAAACTCACATATTCCTTCCTTGACTAGGTGGCTATATAATGCATTCCTTAATGATTTTCTTGGCAAAGGTCCTCACAAATATTTGTGGTTCTCTCTTTGAAACTTTATTTTCTTTCGTTGCTCCCCAAATATTTTTTATCTAGTGTAATTGTTTTGTAGGTTGGAATTAATAGAGATTGGAACAACACATACAAATACAATCATGTGCATTGAAGCCAGACAATATTATATTAGTTTTAACGAATTTATATGCATGGGATTTTCAGCTCTAATGGCGATAATAACAATGTGTTGCTCCCCATGGACCCCCTATCGATGGGACCATTGTTTGAGCAGAAGCTGATGAGTGTGACATAACAGGGCATATGTGGCTCCTACTGCCAAGAGGTGATGGTTCAAACCTTTCAAAAGTCTGATGCTTTTCCATGCGGAGGTATGGAGTCCACCTTTGATGTATTGGAGTCAGGGGTCACCGACCATGCAATTGTGCCGGTGGAGAACTCAAAAATCTAATTGTTGTCCTTTGCCACGTGGTTAAAAATTTTTGGACATGGGAAGATGAAAAACACCTTCAGTGTAATTAACATCATCTTACACTATGTGACAACCCAACCCAACTTGATAGCCTCTAATATTCCATAAACTATTTTCGAGAATAAATCAACCCACTTGTAAAGTCATGTCATTTCTCAAGGACTTCAACCTTAATAAACACAAACAACACACCACTCACCTCCACATAGCATATTCCATCTAACTAGAATTCCTCATCACTTTTTGTGTAGTCCTAAATTTTATTATTTTATTTGAAAAAAATAATGTTAATAAAATACGTGAAATATATATATATATATATATATATATATATATATATATTAAAAAAATCTACATAAAAATACCATTATTTACCTTAGTTGTTTTCTAAATATAAATAACACCAACCTCAAAAGGATTAGCGTATGCAAGTCATAGAGTTGAGGCCTCTGTGATCCATATCAAGTTTACAAAAGGCGAAGATCACATGAAATACCATTTGTCGACGCGTTTCGAACCATCCAGTGTGGTTCATCGTCAGAACAAGTTGGCTCGAAACGCGTCGACAAATGATATTTCATGTGATCTTCGCCGAAAAATCTTTTGTAAACTTCATATGCAAGTCCTTAAAATTTCACCAACAGCCTAAAATACGATCCCAACACTAAAAGAAAAATAAAAAAATACAATGTTTAAACATATTTCTCAACATAAAACCAACTCCTGAAAAAAAGGGAAAAAACTACAACATTGAAACATATTTTTAAATCACACGTCATCATTATATCCCCACTTAACATTGTCACAGGGTTTAAAAGTGAGATTTCAAAGGCATACAATAAATCAATTAAATTTTTAATATTTTCATCAGCTTTTAAGCAAAAGATACATGAATGGAATGTTTGCTCCTACAGTTTACAACAACGGACAGGAATTTCCCCATTTTGAAGTGTTTGATATTTTTCAGAATGATTTAAATGCTGACCATCTCAGTGTGATTGAATGAGTTGAAATTTAGTTTTATTGTTCGGAACAGATTGGCCTGATTTATGTTTGGCCGTTCATTTGGTATCAATTCACTACATGTAACATATTTCGTTTCTGCTGCATCAATTAGATTATGTTGGAATACAATAGTGCACCCACTAGGCTCTCAACCTTGTTACTTGGAAAACTATGTAAAACAACTCCAGTGTAACCTCCTTGGGAAGATGTGTCTATTATCTTTGACATTTATTATTCTATATATCCACTAATACAACATAAATGTTACGAGACTAAGATTGGTAGATCCAGGAATGAAGTGGCTCGACTATAAGCCAATTAGCATCCATAGTCTATTTTAAAGTCCTGGATTGATGGATTGAAGGAACGTCTGATATATTTCTGTATCTAGGAAAGCAATTAATCACGTTTTAGCATAAGTAATTACATATCTAAAGAATAGTTATCACCTGTGCAGAAGTCCTTCCCAAGTCTTATATACAAGTAATTATCCTTTATTCATGGATAAGTCAATCCTTATTTATATCGATAGCGCGTTTGGCCTGCCTTACAAGGAGGGGGAGTCGTAAACTCAAAGTATAAAGACCTTAATTGACTTATTTCCTTCCCTCAAAAGTTAGGACCTAAGAAGCATATTATACTCATGATTATGCCCTCTTCGCATGGATGGCACACAGATTAGTATCCTCGAATAACCCAACAAGAATATATGCCTTTCCCGCTTCTTACAATGTTGATATTGCTGATGACTGGAATCTCATATTCATCTTGAAATCCTCGGTGATCTCTCTTACAAGCCTCTAAAAGTGTAGCTTTCTTATCAGAAGCTCAGTGCTCTTCTGATACTTTCAAATTTCCTGGAGAGCAATAGTGGCAGGCTTGTATCTATGGGGCTTCTTCATTCCGTCCGTCGTTGGTGCAGGCTTCCTGGCCGCCTTCGTTTCCAGCTACTTGCGAGGAGCCTTCCCACCATTTGATTTACTGGCAGTCTGCTTCGTTTGGTCCATCTCTTCAATCACACTTTTTTCTTCTCCGTAAATTGCAAAAATCAAAAGCACAATACTCACCCAAATGCAAATCGACACTTTTATCCAACCACTGTTCGCCCTTTTATTCAACCCACAGAACCACCCCCTAACCCACAAAACCACCCCCCTTCAAAAGTTACGGCCTGTCATATTTTTGGTAACAAAAACCATTTGTTATCCTATAATGAATATATATATGTATATATATAATCCCGAAATACACCTAAACCAATAGATGCTCCTGAAACAATGATGCTGCCAATCGATGCTCGTAAAAGAACCTATTGATTGAAGCTTATGACAATAGAGAATTTGCATGTGTAATCTCGATGATTGAATGAATGGATATAGCCTAGCGTTAGCCTAATTCATACGTCGATGTTATCACCTTATGAGCTTTGACCGTGAAGAAGGAGGTTTCGTGGTCCAACCATTAAAACTCAAATAATCTACCCCCTAACACCATTCAAAGATAGCACACGTCAAGAAATTCATCTATGGCACACATATCATCATCCTACATAAAGCACATGGACTTGAGACTTTCCACGTGCTCCGTGCAATGATTCCACATGTCCTAAGCCTCTTTGCACGTGTCCCATATTCAACATTTGTACATTATTTCCCCTGGAAGCGTTTGAGTGGGGCCTTGGTATCACTGTCATCAAAGACATTGACCAGAGCGGGAATGGCACCCAACACCCCTAGTTCGACCTTGATTTCATCCATTGACAAAAGGGAGAACAATTCAGTTGCAGTGTTTCCATAGGTTTCCATGGTGTTGTTGTATCAATGTCTGAGATTCTGATTGTTTGTGATCCAAACTTAAACAAGAACGCAAAAAATTACAGATATAACCATAAATACAGAGATGCAACAGAAATAACACTTCATTTCATTAATATCAAACACTGAAATATGCTTGCAAACGTAATGGAAGTAAGACTAGCTCGGACGATGGTAGCTTATCTCTGAGAAGAGATGTGGCGACTAAATGTCTCTGAACTGTGTTACAATGAGGCTGAGAGGCCTATTTATTATTGAGAAACAATGAAAAACCCTAAACATCCAAAAATCTAACCCTAGGAGATGAAGCACCAAAACTATCGGCCTTATTTGGGTAAATTGGTACATCAACTTCTCGGAGTCATAACTTTGGCATACGATCTCTGTTTGACATGCACAATACCTCGTTAGAAATATCTATCCGAGGAATACAACTTCTAAGTGGCCAACCTCAAATAAGCATCAATGTTGGCCCCGTTTTCCCCAAAAAACGTCGTTTAAGGCCTCTAAACGGCTCTGGAAATTGAGGACCCAAAAAACTACCCAAAATAGTAAATTGTGCTACAATTAAAGAAACTGAAAAACTGAAAGAGACAGTGGCGGGGTCTAAGTGGAATAGGAGGGTGGCCACCAACATCCACTTGGATCAGTCTCGTGGTTTCTTCGAAGAACAAGTGTGAAGATGTGATGCTATAGAATCCTTGATTTCATCCAATGACAGAAGGGTGAAAGTTCAGCTGCAATGTTTCCTTAGGTCTCCATGGTGATGTATCATTGTTTGAGATCTTGATTGTCTAGTGGTTTCCTTGGAACATGGGTGTGAAGATGTGATGTTGTAGACCCAGCTAACATCTGTAGTACCACTGAAAAAGGGAAATTGCAAGCCATAACTATCTTAAGATTTAGAAGAAATAAAACCACTACTAAATCAAAAAATTACATGCAAGCAGGGTTCTAACCCCTACTTCATTCACAACTGGTCATTGAGAGGAAGAAGTATTTCCAAAAGAGAAAGGGCAACATATAGAGTAGATAGACCATGCAGGATGAAAATCTCTTAGCACCACGAAGCTAAATCCAATCTAAGTTATTTGGTTTGCTTCACTAATTACTTAGTGGGGTGAATTGGCCTCCATTTAAGTGCTTTATAGTTTGGTAATTTTCAGTTCAATGAGAGGATAAGGAGGCTTCCTCAAAATTGTGTTTACTTGAGGTAAGGGATAAGGAGGCTTCCTCAAAATTGTGTATACTTAAGGTAGGGGCTCTCAAAATACCTGCTAAACATAAATCCAGTGAGATGGGCTTTATGCCCCAGTGAAGGCGTAATCCATTAGGTTTGGTGTTGGTGTTTTCCCCGAGGATTGGAAACTGGCCTATTAGTACCATTGAATTAGTGTTTTCCTAGAGGATGGCAAGTGGAGCTATAGAAAAGGGTCATGATTTGACGAATCGTTCTAGTACATAGTTGTTGTAGATTGAAAGAGACCAGTGGGGCGAGAGAGAAAGAAGGATGGATGGTTTCCTATGTTCATCTTTTCACTGAGTTGGTTACGAGGTGCAATACGTATTTCTTCTGATTCAGTTCAATAAATTAGTTTAGTGAAGCTGTGAAAAAATGAAAAAGACCTGTTCAATTTAGTTCAGTGAAACAGTGAAAAAATTGAAGCATACAATAGATATCCTATCAAAGTATGAGTAACATGAGAAATTTTTTCATGGAATTGGCCTAGTAGAAATAATTGTTCAATACGGTGTTATAGACGCATTAATAATTAGTTAGCTATATGACTTCTTTACTGAGTTTGCCTACTAATGAGAAATGTTTGAGTCTTTATGCCGATTCCTTTTTCTTGCAGGCCTTCTCAAATACGGTAATAGTTATAGACTGAGGTGGAGAAATTACCTACGCCAAGACCTAAAATGAGGGATTCTATCAGAATCTGAAGAGAAAATCATTATCGATTTCCATTCCCAACTCAGGGGATTTTGATTTTTGAGTTCTTCTTATAATTAACAATGCAAATGCTAGGCAATTGATGAGTATTTCACGGGGGTTTTTGTAAGCGGTCTAAGATTTTCGTGCACTTGCTTGGTCGGACAGATAATGAAATCAAGACTCACTGGAACACTCGTATCATGAAGAAGCTGAAGCGCATGAGAATCGATCCCGTGATGCACCATCCAATAATTGATCAAGCTGAGAGCAAAGCGAGCAATCCTACATTGGACGAAGGAACAAAGAAATCAGAATCAGAGGAATCAAAATCTGACCCTACTAAGAAGGCAATATTATAGGTTGCGACCGAAGTATCCTTTCGATCAAATGATTCAGAGAGAACTGAGGAAGCCAAAAAGAGAATTGATAACTCCAAAGGCAATATTACAGGTGGCGACCGAAGTATCCTTTCGATCAAATGATTAAGAGAGAATTGAGGAAGCCAAAAAGAGCATTGATAACTCCAACTCCGTGAAGCGCAAAGTTGCACAAGCTCGAAGCTAGGGATAATATGCTCGAAGATAGGGAGAACATGCAGAGGGACTTCTTAATCAATGACAAATGTCGAAGATGTTCAAAGAATACACTTGATGTAACACAAATCTCTACTCTCGTGAGAGTTTGGAAGCCTGTATACACAAACCCTTGTTTTTTCAAACCCTCAAGCAGAAAGCTCCTGAAGCTCACAAACCCTTCGATCAAGAACTTGAAATGCAGATCCATGAACCTCACATTTCCTGTTGGTGTGATTGAACGAGTTGAAAATGAGTTTTACTGTAGATTACAACAGAGAATGCGGAGGAAGAGATTTGAGCAGTCACGCATGAACAGGTTGGCATTTGTTCATAGAGTTCTGAAACACAAAGCCATGAGCCTCACATCCATAGAGTTCTGAAACATGCAAAGCCACGAACCTCACATCACCTGTTGGTGAGATTGAATCCGTCTCGTTTTGTTCTCACCCTTGAAGGACATGGAACCCCGGTGAATTCGTCCCATTCCTGTTCTCACCCTTGACGGACATGGAACCCTAGTCAACCCTGGTGAAGGAACTAGTGCGCAGGCAACGGATCCCAGGTGTGCCTGGCATTCACGCCGGCATCGCAATCAGTGATAAGACATGGTTAACACAAGCAACCGAACCATTGTAAAATCGTCGTTCACATGTCATAATTTAATAGGCTCACCGTCCACGTGTCATAATTTAATAAGCTGAAAGAGGACGAAATTGAAATTCATTGATTGGCCGCAATGAACAGTGCTTACACACCAAAGACCATAGAGAGAATTATAACTATAGCTTAAATAAATTTCATAATTCATTTAAACCTTATTCTCATTGAATATGTGTAAAATCAAGTCTCTACTCTAACCAAATACAAACTCTTTAAAAACTTATTTCAAAATCCATGGAAATTTCAACCTATAAAAACATTTGCCAAAACAAATATTGGGTTTATAAAAAAAATGGAAATTACATTCTCCTCTTATGTGTGTTCAACATACTTTCATTGATTTAGAAGACCAAACTGTATGTATGTTATTTTGTAATACTTATTTTATATAATTAGTTAAAAAATATACCAAACCATGATTGGGTATTTTTCATTTTTTTTAATTGAAATAATTTTTTTATATTTATTTAAAAGCATATGTATTTTATTTGTAATATTTAATGTATATTTTTCTACCATATTTAAAAGCTATAGGTATATTATTTTGCAATACTTAATATTAATATATATTATTTTGTAATTTTTAACCTACATTAATATAGCTAGTTTTTATACAATTTTATTTATGTGAGGGTATAATTATGTTATTTTTTTATTTATGTAAATAAATTGAATTTATTTTATTTTCTTATGTTAACAGTGTATTTAGTTTAAAATAAGATTTTCAAAATTTTAATTTAATTATTAGTAATAATTAGATGAATGGTAGAGATTTAATCTCCATAGAATATTCTATAATATCTATTGTAAGATAATAAAAATCATTGGTTGAAATTTATCTCCAAAATAATTACGCTATAAAACGTTCATTTGTGAAGAACCCCTTGCTACCACTTTGCATCACTCTACACTGTTAGATCCATTATTACACGATTGAACAACTGCATCCATTCGCGACATATCCAATTCGTAGTGGCATTAGAGTGCCTCTGTCACGCACGAGTGCCTCTATCACGTTTTACAGTTTCCATGAATTTGAGACCGTTGAGAAAAACATGAGTCCATCATATTCAACTGAATCAATTGAATGATAACGCATGTCATCTTTATCGCAGGTGTCATATAACTCCCTCCATAATGGCGAGCTTCAGTTTGTATTATTCAACCCGTTGTTATTGAGTTACAGAGAAAAAGGCTTGTAAAAGCTTGCTTTGTCTACGTCAAGAAACATTTAAATTCCTTATCCTATCGATACATTACAGGGGATTGTTGGTTTTCAGAGCTATGAATCTCCCATTCTTTCGAAGGAAACCTTACTCTCTGTAAGTAAACTTCCAAGTCCTTTTTGTTCCTGTTTTTTTTTTTCTGGCCTTGTTTCATGGTAGAACTCGTTATAATCCTTACATCTCATAGTAATGACATGAAAATCAAGCACAAATATTTTATAGTTATATTAATTGTTCCCTTTACCATAGAATGATAGTCGTTGAAAAAATGCAAGTGGGTACCTAAGGTTTCCTTTTGAACCAACTACTTTGACATTGTTGGTTATTAATGAAAATACTTCTACATTTTGAGAAACACACTAAGGGTATTGGTTGTATGCAATATTGGAATGTTACCCCTTGTTTTTATAGTCCATACAATGGTTAGGAGGTCACATTGTTATTTATGGAAGGGAGGGTAAGGAGTTGAATCAATGCACACATCTTTGATCTCTTTTTTCTTTTAGTTTCTTTTCTAATTTAACAATGTAGTTCGAAATTAGTTTTTGTGCTTTGATTAATTTTGCTTTTTAGCTTTCATATTTTTTATTTGGAATTTAATAGAAAAATCAGATGTTGTTTTGGGTGTTCGAAGGGTTAGGATTTTTACTTCTTCTGGTGGCATTGTTGTGCATGCTTCTACATTTCGAGAAACACACTAAGGGTATTGGTTGTATGTAGCCAGGTACACATGGGTTAGGAGTTTTGTTGCCTATAGTGGCATTGTTGTGCATGCTTCTAAATTTGTTGTATCCCTGTTCTTCCTAGACTATAAAGGAGAAACAAGGTACACCATTTGATGGTTTGAAATTTTAAGTTTTGAGGTGTAGCTTTCACTTTTTGTTTTGGGTTTGAGTTGTAGTTTAAGAGTGGCCATGCAGGAGATAATTCTCCTGGTTATGGATTAACCTGCTTATGTTCCAATTGTGTGGGAAACATAAAAGAGCCTATCTTATCTTCTTCTCTTGGTGGATACCCTTCTTACATTGACTTTATTTTTCTCTCTTTTATTCCAATTGTTATATCAATAAGTTATTTGGTGTAGGATGTGTGTCTGGGTTTATTCCTTATATATGTTCTATTTTTATGGCTATCAACCCCTTTATCGCTTGTTTATGAAGTTGAGGTTGTATTACCATTAGAAGTCCTAGTATCTTCACTTTGTGTATACTTACATAAGCATGTTGTTAAAACTGAGGTTTGTACAATAGTACAATGCCCCTTATTTATGTAGTCCATACAATAGTTAGGAGGTCATATTACTATTTATGGAGGGGAGAGAAAGAAGTTGCATCAATGCACACATATTTGATCTCTTTTTTCTTTTAGTTGCATTCCTAATGTATAAATTTTGACTATAGATTAACCTGATAATGCAATATAACCAAAGAAAAATACTATAATCTACTTCTACTTTCAATTTGCGGAAGCTTAAAGATCGAGCTGAACAATATAACTAGAAGAAGAAGAATCAATGCACAATACACAGAAGAATACTTCGGGGAAAGCCTCAGCTAAAAACCCCACTATTTGTATTATCATACAAAGTGGAAATATATCAGAATTATACAAAGCCTTAGCTCTCACAAAACCTTCTGCTCTACCCTCCAAGGTCCTATTTCCTTGCGTAGTTTCTTCTAGGTGATCCTCCTATTACCAAGTGGAACACTGATCTCACACATTGCTCTAACACACAGTCAGAACTGCGCAATCCTCAAGGAATAATCCTTGACTACATGCATGAGTTTTCTCTATAAAAGAACACATGCAACTGATAGTACACTGTCCCTGTCTTTAATCTCAATTAGGTCTTTCTTAGAATAGACATTCATGAGTTACTGATGAGAGAATCTTCAGTTATCTGGAGTACACTAGTTGAGTGCATGCATGCATCAACAGACTGATAACTCACAATTAGTTCCTCAAACAGTTTGGAACTGATTTAACCGAACTTAACTCAGTAAACTGAGTTAACTAATTACAACTCAAATATAACTCAATTTTATCTCCGTAATTAAGGGATAATCTCCTTAATTTAAGGGATCACTGTTGCATGACTTCAGAAAGACTTCTAACTTGAATTTCTCCAACTAATTAATCCATAATGAATTAATTAATTATTTTCAAGTAGCTGGTGAGACTAAATTCGAATTTTAATTCAAGGACAAATTAAAATTGGAATATTCTTGTTGCCACATTTCAACACTCCCTCTCAACAAGAAAGGTATTATCTACCACCCTGACCCTGTCTATATGGAACTGGAATTTACACTTTGACAATGCCTTTGTCAAAATGTCAACATATTGCTCTATTGAAATATACTGCAGCAACATGATCCTCCTTGCTACACAGTATCTGAGATGATGATACATGATGTCGATGTGCTTGAACCTATCATGAAATACTAGATTCTCAGAGAGTTTGATACAACTCTGATTATCACAATAGATCACAATTGGATCCTTCCTTTGATCAAACAAACCAACTAGGATTTTCCACATCCAGATGGCCTCACATGATGCTTTACTTGCATCCATGTATTCAGCCTCTGCCGAGCTGAGTACAACCGACCTATATTTCCTTCTTTACCAAGAAACTGCAGTTGACCCAAGGTTGAAAATCTCTCCTAATGTGCTCTTTTGATATGATGGACTCCATCCATGTATTCAGCCTCTGCCGAGCTGAGTACAACCGACCTATATTTCCTTCTTTACCAAGAAACTGCAGCTAACCCAAGGTTGAAAATCTCTCCTAATGTGCTCTTTTGATATGATGGACTCCCTGCCCAATCTGCATCAGTGAAGCCCTGGAGCTTCACTCCCTCTGTTCGTCTATACAATAATCCATACTGAAATGTGCCTCTGAGGTATCTCAATACATGCTTTGCCGCCTTCCAAAACATCTTTGTAGGCTGAACCATTGCTTGAATCAGTTGGTTCACGGCATAGCACAAATCTGGTCGTGTGTTCACTAAGTATATCAATGAACCCACACGCTGCCTGTACACAGTACCCTCTACTACTTCTTCTGAAGTAGCATCCTCCTTCCTCCAGTTACCAGCTAGAGGAGTTTGCATGGGCTTGCACTTCTCCATGTGGAATCTCCTGAGTATCTCATTGGCATACTTGCCCTGAGACACAAACAACTCCCCATCCTTCTGCCACACTTCCATGCCAAGGAAGTAATGCATGAGACCCATGTCTTTCATCTTGAATTCTCTTGCAAGGTCCTCCTTGCAAGACACGATCAACTGATCATCACCAGTCAATATGAGATCATCAACATAAAGAACGATGATCAATAGCTTACCTTTCACCACGATGTTGTACAGGTTCGCATCCGCTTCACTCTTTGTGAAGCCCAACCCAGTGAAGTAGTTGCCTATCCTGGTGTACCAAGCACGAGGTGCTTGCTTCAGCCCATACAACGCTCTCTTGAGTCAGCACACATGCAACTCACGATCGAAGGTCTCAAAACCTTCCAACTACTCTATGTACACCTCTTCCTCAATCTTGACATTGAGGAATGCAATCTTCACATCCATCTAATGGATCTTCCAACTCATCTATGCTGATAGTGCCAACATCGATCTAATAGACGAGTACCTTGCGAGAGGAGAAAAAGACTCATCATAGTCAATTCCCTTGACCTATGAAAAGCCACGAGAAACAAATCTTGCCATATGCTTCTCCACACTACCATCAACAGCTTGCTTTACCTTGTAAATCCAATGGGAACTCACAACTGACTTGTTCTCCGGTCTCAAAACCACGTCCCAAACACTGTTACAAACTATGGAGTCATAATTCTCCACCATAGCATCAACCCAAATCAACTGCTACACTGCTTCCTCAAAGGAAGATGGCTCGGTCTCAACACATTCCCCAACAAGGGCCATGTATCCAGTGTACCTCTTGGGTGACCTCCTCTGTCTGCGCTGATAAGATAGTTCTCCCACATTCTCTCTCGCATCTGTTAACAATCTGTGAGCTTCTCTTGTGCGTTTCTGTCCATCTCCGGAAGAATCTACTTGAGTGGCTATCTCCACTCCTGGAATCTCTGCATGCGGCTGCTCCGCATCAGTCTGAGGCTTCTCCTCCTTGGGAACCAACAGTTCCTCCATAGCTTGTAGTCGGAGCTCCCTCTCAAGGGAAACTCACATGGCCTTCTGCTCATCAAACTTGAGATCTCTGCGAACCACTATCCTCCGACTAGTAGGCAAGTACACCTGATAGTTGTGAGGTGTATCAGTGTACCCCACAAGTATCCCCAACTCTATTGTTGGCTCAAGCTTCTTCCGTGCATCTTTTGTCACATGGAAATATACCGATGAGCCAAAGATCTTGAAGTGACCCACATCTGGTCTCTTACCAGAGAAGGCTTCCTTTGGTGTCTTCATCCCAAGTATGCGATGCGGGCTTCTATTCTGCAAATAGATTGTTGTGTTGCATGCCTCAGCCCACAAGTGAAGTGGTAGGCCTTGGTCATGCAGCATCACCCATGCTGCCCCTACAATAGTTCTGTGTATAATTTCCTGCAAATTCTCTACAAATCCACCTCTGAGATCTATGTAGAAAATCTAACTGTAGATTAGCTCGATAATGTAATATACCAAAGCAAAATACTATAATCTACTTATACTATCAAACTTGTGGAAGCTTAAAGATTGAGCAAGATTCGAGCTAAACACATATAACTAGAAGAAGAAGAATCAATGCACATGAAACACTGAAAATACTCAGGGGAAAGCCTCAGCTAAAAACCCCACTATTTGTATTATCATACAAGGTGGAAATACATCAAAATTATACAAAGGCTTAGCTCTCATAGCTAGACAGCTCTCAGTACAATCCTCATGGATGCTCACAGGCAATCAAAGCTTCTCACAAGCCTTATCCTCTACCCTCCAAGCTCCTATTTCCTTGCACAGTTACTTTTGGGATGATCTCCTTCACCCAGTGTAACACTGCTCTAACACACTGTCAGAACTGCGCAATCCTCAAGGAACCTTATCTTGACTGCATGGATGAGTTTCCTTTATAGGAAGATACATGCACCTGATAGTAACTTGTCCTTGACATTTAGCTCAACTAGGTCTTTCTCAGAATAGACATGCATGAGTTTCTGATGAGAGAATCTTCAGTTATTTGGAGTACATTTGTTGAGTGCGTGCATGCATCAACTGACTGATAACTCACAATTAGTTCCTCAAACAGTATGGAACTAATTTAATTGTACTTAACTCAATAAATTGAGTTAACTAATTACAACTCAAATAGCACTGAATCTTATCTCCTTAAATAAGGGATAATATCATTAATTTAAGGGATAATTGTTGCGTGACTTCAGAAAGACTTCTAACTTGAATTTCTCCAACTAATTAATCCATAATGAATTAATTAATTATTTTTCAAGTAGCTAGTGAGACTAAATTTGAATTTGAATTCTCAATTTTAATTCAAGGACAAATTAAAATTGGAATATACTGGATTCTATTTTTATCATTTCTTGTTGCTATTTTTAATACTCCCTCTCAACAAGAAAGGAATTCAACTTGATCTTGATCCTGAACCTTTGGAATGTTTTGCATGCAACACTTCTCTCTAGTGTTGTTTCTCCAGAAATCTCCAGAAACAAAAAAATATCCAACCTGAATCAGTATGATGCATCTGTCATCAAAGTCTCTAACTGTTATTGCCTTTGTCAACTTAAAACTCTGTGCTTCTGCTGACTCAACCTTTTTGCACTGTTGTCAGTCCTTCTCTGCGCTCTTTAGTATCTGACTGCTCAATCCTCTGTCACTTTGATCTCTCACTGCATCAATCCCACTGATTCCTCCCACTACTATGTACTTTGGGCTCCCGTAGCAAGGTACAATCCATGAGATAAAACCTCTCAATTGACCCTGCCCAATTTCAGCCTTCTTGAGACTATCACTTCACGTCACCCCACCTCACACCTAGAGGTATGGCTGCATGTGATCCCTCTACTTACTTGGCTTGAAATTCCCCCCTACTGGAGGTCTCTGCATGAGTGGATGCCTCCACTCAGTCTCCTGTCAGCATCTCCAATTGTGGCTCCTCCACGATTGTCTAAGACTTCTTCTGGGACTGCATGTTGAGAGGTAATTTACTCTCCCTCTCAACCACCAAGTCTCTAACATTTGCCTTGCTCCTTAAGGCTTTGCATGCATCTTGAACCTCAAGAGCATACAGGTTCTTAACTAATGGACCGATCTGTTTCACCTGTCCCGTGGTGATGTGTCTAAGGAAAACCTTTCCCTTACTGAAGACAACATCGTAGCCTTTGTCCTCTAACATCGTGATCGATACCAAATTCTTCTTCAGTCCAGGCACATATTTCACATCTTTCAAGGTGATAAGAGCTCCATGCTCCCTCTAAAAAGCAATTGTGTTCACTCCTACAACATTATACCTTTCATCGTCACCCATCTCTATGCACATCTAGAGGTATTTCTCCTTCAAGGTACTGAATAAACTTTTATCATCAGTCATGTGGAATGAGGTGCCACTTTCAAGAAACCAACCACAACCCATCATCGATGACACCATGCATGCGATGAGGGTGAAGTCAATTTCGAACTGAGAGGCTAATGCCTCACCTTCTAATCCTTCTGAGGATCCCTTCTTGGACTTCTTCGATGGGAAATTAGTCGCATAATGTCCCATCTCGTTTTTTTTTTAAGTATGATATGAATTCGATTTGCACCTACAACCCCGAACTTCAAACTTCGAATTCTTTTCTCCGTATACTATTCGCAGCTTCGATAAACTTTGCTCTGATAAACTTGGCTCCAATACCATGTAGAATTTCCTGTAAATTCTCTACAAATCCACCTCTGAGATCTATGTAGAAAATATGACTGTAGATTAACTCGATAATGCAATATACCAATGCAGAATACTATAATCTACTTCTACTATCAAACTTGCGAAAGCTTAAAGATTGAGCAGGATTCAAGTTGAACACATATAACCAGAAGAAGAAGAATCAATGCACGTGAAACACAGAAATTACTCAGGGGAAAACCTTAGCTAAAAACCCCACTATCTGTATTATCATACAAGGTGGAAATACATCAGAATTATACAAAGCCTTAGCTCTCATAGCTAGCCAGCTCCCAGTACAATCCTCTTGGATTCTCACAAGCAATCAAAGCTTCTCACAAGCCTTCTCCTCTTCCCTCCAAGCTCCTATTTCCTTGCGCAACTACCTCTGGGATGATCTCCTTCACCCAGTGTAACACTACTCTCACACACTGCTCTAACACACTATCAGAACTGTGCAATCCTCAAGGAACCTTACCTTGACTGCATGGATGAGTTTCCTTTATAGGAAAACACATGCACCTGATAGTAACATGTCCGTGACATTTAGCTCAAATGGGTCTTTCTCAGAATATACATGCATGAGTTTCTGATGAAAGAATCTTAGTTATCTGGAGTACACTTGTTGAGTGCATGCATCCATCAACTTACTGATAACTCACAATTAGTTCCTCAAACAGTTTGGAACTAATTTAATTGGACTTAACTCAGTAAAATGAGTTAACTAATTACAACTCAAATATAACTCAATCTTATCTCCTTAATTAAGGGATAATCTCCTTAATTTAAGGGATAACTGTTGCATGACTTCAGAAAGACTTCTAACTTGAATTTCTCCTACTAATTAATCCATAATGAATTAATTAATTATTTTTCAAGTAGTTGGTGATACTAAATTCGAATTTTAATTCAAGGACAAATTAAAATTGGAATATACTGGATTCTATTTTATCATTTCTTGTTGCTATTTTTAACATTCTGTTCTTCCTCTCGGCCACCCCATTCTTCTCTGGGTTATGGGGTGCCGTCAACTCTCTTTTAATTCCTTCTGCTGCATAGAAGTACTTAAACTCTTGAGAGACATGTTCTCCACCATTGTCGCTTCTCAAGGCCTTGATCTTCTTCCCTGAATCTTTCTCGACCAAAGCTTTGAACTCACAAAACTTTGTGAAGGTTTGGTCCTTCTTCTGCATGAAATAAATCCAGCATTTATGAGAAAAATCATCAATGAAAATCACATAATACCTTTGCTTCGTTGTGGATGCCATCGAGAATGGTCCACACAAATCAGTATGAACTCGCTCTAAGATAGCCTCTGCTCGACTGTCTTGATCATGAAAGGAAGACTTTGTGTACTTTCCCAAGGTACAACCTTTGCATGTGTCAACTTGCTCAAGTTTACCTTTGGGAAGTCCTGTAGATATCTGTTGCATTATCTTCAAAGCCCCATGATGCAAATGGCCCAACCGCCTGTGCCACAACTCGCCAATATCTTGGCTTTGCACCAATTATTCTTTCGTACTCAATGCTGCACAATCATCTACCTCTAGTTTATAGAGATTCTTCACCTGAATCCCTATCTTCTTGGTCTGACCCGTGGCTATGTGTCTTAGGAACGCCTTTCCTTTACTGAAGACAACATTGTAGCCTTTGTCCTCCAACATCACGACCGATACCAAGTTCTTCTTCAGTCTAGACACATACATCACATCTATCAAGGTGAGAGGAGCTCCATGCTCCCTCTGAAAAGCAACCGTGCCCACTCCTGAAACATTATACCTTCCATCATCACCCATCTCTATGTGCATCTTGAGGTCTTTCTCCTCCAAGGCACTGAATAAATTTTTATCACCGGTCATGTGGAATGAGGCTCCACTGTCAAGATACCAGACACAACCCATCATCGATGACACCATGCATGCGATGAGGGTAAAGTCCATTTCAAACTAAGATTCTAATGCCTCACCTTCCGATCCTTTCAAGGATCCCATCTTGGACTTCTTCGATGGGCAATTAGTCGCATAATGTCCCATATCGTGACAATTAAAGCATCTCACTTGAGACTTGTCAACCTTCTTCCCTCCATGAGAAGAATTCGATTTGGAATGGGAAGCCTTCCCCTTCCCTTTCCTTGCCTTACTTGTTAAGGCCAGATTTTCTTCATCATCATTTTTGGATGAAGAACCATCTCGTGTGCTCCTCCTGATCTCCCCCTGCATGAGATCCAACCACATTTGTTCCCAATCCGACAGTTTCTCCCTTCCATTCATAGAGTCATGGTAGCTATTCCAACTCTTTGGAAGGCCAAGGAGAGCGAAGCTCACCATATCATCATCGGCAGTAGTTATTCCCACATTGCTAAGCTCATCTCTACAGGTGGTGAGCTTGTTCAGATATGTGGAAATAGTCTCGCCCTTCTCCATCTTAATTCTTTGAAGATTATCCTTGAGCACCAATTTCCTCTAGTCACTACTGTTCTGGTAGAGGTCCTTCAATGTCTTCCACATTGAAAATTGAGTATCCTTCCCATGGAGACTCGAGACAATATGGTCTCGAACTCCCTCAAGGATGATCCATCTCGCCTTTGCCACACACTTCTTCCACTCAGCCAACTCTTGTGCATTAGTTGAAGATAGCTTTGGGATTTCTTGAACAATGAATTCCTTCAAGTTGTTGTCTTCTAATACATCCTCCATGCGATCTTTCCATGCTATGTAATTTGAGCTACCTTCCAAGGCATACTCGAGTCTCAAGCCATTGAATGCCATTGGCCAACCTTGAAGTATGATAAGAATTTGATTTTGTACCTGCAACCTCGAACTTCAAACTTCGAATTCTCTTCTCTGTATACTGTTCACAGCTCTGATACCATGTAGAAATTTTGACTGTAGATTAACCTGATAATGCAATATAACCAAATAAAAATACTATAATCTACTTCTACTTTCAATTTGCGGAAGCTTAAAGATCGAGTTGAACAATATAACAAGAAGAAGAAAAATAAATACAAAATACACAGAAGAATACTTCAAGGAAAGCCTCAGCTAAAAACCCCACTATCTGTATTATCATACAAAGTGGAAATATATCAGAATTATACAAAGCCTTAGCTCTCACAGCTAGCCAGCTCTTAGTACAATCCTCACAGATGCTCACAGGTAGACTTTGCTTCTCAAAAATCCTTCTGCTCTGCCCTCCAAGCTCCTATTTCCTTGCGCAGTTTCTCCTGGGTGATCCTCCTATTACCAAGTGGAACGCTGATCTCACACACTGCTCTAACACACTGTCAAAACTGCGCAATCCTCAAGGAATAATCCTTGACTGCATGCATGATTTTTCTTTATAAGAGAACACTTGCAATTGATAGTACATTGTCCCTGTCTTTAATCTCAACTGGGTCTTTCTCATAATAGAAATGCATGAGTTACCGATGAGAGAATCTTTAGTTATCTGGAGTACACTAGTTGAATACATGCATGCATCAACTGACTGATAACTCACAATTAGTTCCTCAAACAGTTTGGAACTAATTTAACTGGACTTAACTCAGTAAACTGAGTTAACTAATTACAACTCAAATATAACTCAATCTTATCTCCTTAATTAAGGGATAATCTCCTTAATTTAAGGGATAACTGTTGCATGACTTCAGAAAGACTTCTAACTTGAATTTCTCCAATTAATTAATCCATAATGAATTAATTAATTATTTTCACGCAGCTGGTGAGACTAAATTCGAATTTTAATTCACAATTTTAATTCAAGGACAAATTAGAATTGGAATATTCTTGTTGCCACATTTCAACACCTAACTTAACAATGCATTTCGAAATTAGTTTTTGTTCTTTGATTAGTTTTGAGATGTAGATTTCATCTTTTGTTTTTGGAATTTAATAAAAAAATCAGATGTTTTTTTGGGTGTTCAAAAAGTTGTATTTTCTGTTTAATTTTTACAGCAACATGTGTTTGAAGTACTTCTAGGAGAAGTTTTCATTAATGTTTGAGCTCTTATTATATATAGACTTTAGATTATTTTTTAGAGTACTGAATCAACTGCCCATGATGAAAACTTAAATAAGATCTCTGAAAATTGCTTGAATAGACCCTGTTTGTCATGGAACATAGTAGGTTCAGCAATACTAACTCATGACTTAATCATTTCCAAGGGTATTTTCTATTTCAATAATCTATGTAATAAGAGTGTCAAGAAAGACTTATGTATATTCACCCTATGAAATTTTGTATATAGACTACCTTTGAAGTGATGAGAGACATGTTATGCTTGTTTGGAACTTCACATCCTCTTTGGGTATAATATCGACTAATTATGATCGTTCTCTTTGGAATAAAAACTGAAACTTAAATTGTTGAAAGGAATGTTGTTGTCATCCTTTAAAAGAGCCTATGCTTATCATTGAATATCTTAATGTATGCTCGTTGAAGATGCTTAACCTAATTCATTGCAGTTATTTTATTTTATTTTTTTTATATGCTTCCCTTTTTTTCAAAGATCCATCAGTAAATATCTTTAGTCTCTTTATCCTTACATAAGTACACTAAAGTCTACTTATGTTCTCATGTCCCATTTTTCCTTTTGTTGACTTTTCAACTAACCTTAGAATTTGAGAGAAGGCTTAACTAGCCTAATGTTTTTCGAAGAACATTTGTTTATAACATATCAAATTTTGTCTTCCTTGGCCTGAGAAAATAACCATTGTGATGTTTTCATGAGTTGTAAATACAGTGGATCTCAAAATTGTTTGGAACAAGTAAGAACTACCTATTTATGATTGATTCTGATGGATTATTGGAGCTTTGGTTCCACATTTCCTCGTTTTGGGTTTTGTATGCATAAAGTTTTTTTTATTTTCCTTTGAATATTTGGTCACCAATGTAGAGTGATCTATGTTATGCGTAAAATTTCCTAATATAGACAAGCATTTTCAAAATAAAATGGTAATTTGTATGTCAAATGCTTTATTGTAGATTAGATTTTTCCTTAACATTTTTGTTTAGGAGATAAGATAAGATGAAGATAAGTTAAGACGGGAGAAGAAATCAATTATTTATCATCTTGAAGTTTCTTTGTTTATTCAATCATTGTACTTGAATGAAGCTATTTATCTTTAATTATGTTGACATGGGACCAAACTAGATAGTTTGCATTTGGTGCACCTACATGCAATTTATTGGGTCAAATTATAAAATATATTTTTCTATAGACAGATTTTTCTTTGTGGTCCTTTAATGACCACCTTGAATTTACCTTGGAAACACCATAACACCACAACTTGTTATTATTATCCTTTAATATAGTTTTGGGGGATTGACTAAGTTATATATCTACATGAATGTCAATTGTTTTACTTTAGCTTAAACAACTTGAATTTTCTCTTAATTGGATTTCAGATGCTTAATGTTGTTTGTTAATAGAAGGAGGAGTGTTATAGATTACATGATGTGTCCCTGTTACTTTTACTACTAAATAGAAAGAATAAAAAACACATAGTTCATCTACCTTGTATATTCTGATGAGTTGAAACTAGATCTTACACCTATTAATGAGTGAAAACTAGATCCCTCGCCATCCCTACCAAAGTTATATCAACATAAAAAATTGTTCTATGATCCATGAAAAATATCTAATAAGTGACAAGAACTATGCATTTTGCAAACCCTTGCATAAAAAAAAGGTTATTGACATTGTGTAATTTTATCACATGCTTGGGAATATAAAAAATCTAGATAGAAATGAATCCTCAAACCACAAAAATTTCCCATACAACAGAATTCCGCTGAACCCAGTACAATACAGGCCGACATGCTCCAGCACTGGTCGTCGGCACAATTATTTACATTATACAGCAAGTAGTGCACATGGCCGAAAAGATCTGTGAGGATCTGGCCAAGGAACATGAGTAGTAGACAAAGTAGTTGCAGGAGGTAAAAGAAGAGCGCGATCACCTGTGGCAAGAAAATACAGATTTGCACACCCAGGTTGATCAAGTCACGCAATTATTCAGGTCATTATGACCAACAATCATTGATGCAAAAATAGAGGTGCCGACATACATCACGACCTGCACACTGCTAACTTGTTGCAACCACATCCAGGCAGCATGCTCGAACCTGGTAGCTACCAATGGTGACATGAAAAGGAAGCTGGAGACGGTGAAGTCAGCACTATCGGACCCGGTAGAGATCTACATGAGGAATGTCGAGGGAAAAATAAATGAATTGGAAGCGAAGAAGCAAGCACTAGCCAATGCACTCACGGATGGCTATGCTCTAATGAACAAAGTCCATCACTACCCAAGAATCTCGGCGCTGAAAAATCACTTGGTCTACCCGATGAGAGAGCGAATACATACCTTATTCGCCAGCACAAAGGATTGTACAAACCTTGCCCACCTGTAGCAGATCAACGACCAAATTGATGCCATCCATGCCCAAGTTGATCAAATTGAGGAAGAGTCTGCAAAGACGAAGAAGCTTATTAGAGACCTACAACCACCAATCCGGATGCAGTTTTTAACTCTAAAGGAGGTATGTGACTCAAGCGGACAACAATGGAGCGACCTACAAAGTTAGAGGCCAACAGAGTTAACGTCAAATTCAACCGAAGAATTCACTCAACACACTGACGCAATCCTTGCCGGATGGGACACTGCCATTTAGAGGTACCGGGAATTCAGGAAAAAACCACAACTGTTGTTTTGGAGTTGGAGCCTTCGTTTGGAACGGGGGAACCTCAGAGGGAAGAAAGTGTAGTAGAAACAGATACCACTTCGTGAGCAATGGCCAAGGCGAAAGAAGCATCAACCTAGCAGTCAACAGAACCAGTGCAGTTAACAGTACAACCACCACCCGCAAAGCCCATGAAAAAACCAGTAGGACTAACCGAAGTTGAAATGAATTGAATTGGAGACGAGTCAAAGAATTGTGGTTGGGGCCTGTTGGGGCCTTCATTTAATTTTGAAAAGGTTTTGATCAATTTTGGGTGACCGAAGGATGAAGAGGAAACGTGTGGTAGCAACGGTTAGCTTGTGGAGGGGTCAGCTAGACAGCAAGGCAAGAACAGGCAGTTGCGGAAGAACTATGGCAAGGTGGCAGTGAAAAACAAAGGCAGTGGAGCAAGCAGGAAGGTGTAAGAACAACCAAGAAAGAACTGGAAGTCCAGGCGGTAGAGAGGAATATAAAAGGAAAGGGCCAGTAAGGGAGAGGGGCCGGTTGGCAAGGCTATTAGTGTTGGTGTTGAAGAGAGGATAGTTGGCTACGGTAGTCCGATATCAGAAGGCAGGAGTTCGGATGAGTAGGATACTTGAGACTGAGACCAAGCCCATGAGTCTATAAACGAGTATTCCTTGTATTTGATTGCGGTGAATGTCGAGATGTATTGTATTGTTTTACTATTAAACTAATAGAAAGGAAAGTCCAGACTGGTTGCGGATTATGATATGTATGAATACCCATCATGTGAAGGCTCTTTTAAAATTTTGAATTATCCTGTCTAGTGCATGCACTTAGTATTTTCTGTGTATTAGATGTTATGTAGTTATCTCTGTTATGTGTGTAATGCTATATCTCTATTATCAGATGATGCGTTGGTTGGTGCTCCCTTGACTCCATGACGAACCCTTCTTACTTTCGGTCGCGGCACGCCTCGAGTGACACTCTTTACTCATTGGGTAAGGTAAAAATGTCGGCATTGTCCTAGACTACAACGGACCATTGTTGGCCCTCTGTGCCTGAACCCAGGGTATTTTCCCCCTGATGACTCTTTTGTGCCAACAACTCCTGCTCTGTTGTTAGAGCGATGATTGTTTAATAGAATTGGAAATACCATTAGAAAATATATGGATAGGGATGAACCCAAAGGATCTCAGTTTTCTTGTGCCAAGATATGCATGATCTTGATTTGGAGAAGGGTTTTCCCTCTAAAATCAATCTCACCATAGGGTGTTTATGTGTTTGGATTTGGATGGTAATGTTTGTGAATCTTACAGTTGCTGTGTTATATTTTTATATGTATATGTAATTGTCTATTAGTAATTAGTTGGTGATGAAGAAGAGAGACAATCTTGTCAATAGTTTACAAGAGGATTGATACTGAACATTTATTTCATTTAGTTTTAGGTATCACCACTTTTGATAATTAATTAATTCTTAATAGTGTCCCTCCAGGGATTACTAAATATATCTTGAAGAGTAGTTTTAATCATTTACTGCATCAAGATTACTCTTGAAATAATTTGTTTCATTGCTAATCTTTGAAATAATTTATTCCCAATATTTTTATGATTTTTTTTATCTATAGTTTGTTTCACAAAGTCAAGAAATAATGTATTTTTGAATTTTGTTTTACTAAGTGGTCAAATTTACAAAATATTTACATTATTCGTTAGTTTTTCCATCTTTTCATATCGATTCTATGAAAAGGGTAGTTGAAATCATAAACCATTCAATCATTTAACTCGAACTATTGTCATAAACATCATACCTTGTCTCTCTTTCTCTCCAATATTAATAGGTTGAATTAATATAACACACAAATCAATGCACATTGTCAATAAATTTTTGCGCTTACACTAAAATCAATGCACATTGGTAATCCAATCACTTTAAATTAATGTACCATCATACATTGAGTTACATCAAGTCTGAAATCATCATCTACATTGAAATCAATGCATCTAATGCAAGCAATCAAATAATATTAGAAAATGTCTACACCAAAATCAATGAATATAATGCAAGTAATCAAATAATATTAGAAATCAACATCTAGACTAAAATTAATGCATCTATGCAAGAAATCAAATGATATTAGAAATGAACATCTACACTGAAATTAATGTATCTAGTGTAAGCAATAAAATAGGATTAAAAATTTCCATCTACGCTAAAATCAATGCATCTAGTGCAAGCAATCAAATAGGATTAGAAATTTCCATATACACTAAAATCAATGCATCTAGTGCAAGCAATCAAATAGGATTAGAAATCACCATCTACACTGAAATCAATGCATCTAGTCCAAGCAATCAAATAGGATTAGAAATCAACAGTTATACCAAAATCAATGCATCTAGTGCAAGCAATCAAATAGGATTAGAAATCAACATCTACATCGAAATCAATGCACCTCATGCAAGCAATCAAATATTATTAGAAATAAACATCTACACCGAAATTGATGCATCTAGTGCAAGCAATCAAATAGGATTAAAAAGCACCATCTACACTGAATTCAATGCATTTAGTGCAAGAAATTTTCTTCCCTCTCTCCCCCCAATCTATATTTATATCTCCCTCTATCTCTACTTCTTTGTCTCTCTATCCCACCCCCAAGCATACATCTCTCTCCATCTCTTCCTTGTCACTCCCTCTCTCTCTCTCTCCACTTTTCTCTCTCTATGTCTTTCTTCTTCCCTTCCTATCTCCTTTCCACATCCATCTCTTTTTCCCTCCCTCTTTTCTCCTCTCTCTTAAGTCCTCTCTCTCCCTTTATCTCCTACCTCCCTCTCTCCCCCATTTCTCTCTCTCTCTCTCTCTGCCCTCCAACCCTGTCACTATTTCCCTCCCTCTCTCCCCCCTCCATCTTTGTGTCTCCCTCTCTCTCTCTTGCCCTTCTCTCCCTCTCTCACTCCTCTCATTCTCTCTCTCCTCATTCCTCCTCTCCCCTCTCCTTTAGTTTATCTCCTTCAGTGAAAGCAATCAAATAGGATTAGAAAACACCATCTACACTAAAATCAATGCATATAGTGCAAGAATTCTTATTCCCTCTCTCCTCCCTCCATCTATATCTATATCTCCCTCCATCTCTCCTTCTTTGTCTCTTTATCTCACTTCCCGCTTCCCCCCCCCCCCCCCCCCCACACACATGCTTTCTCTCTCCATATATATCTATCTCTCCCTCTCTCTATCACTTTCTTCTTCCCTCTCTTCACCTTCCATATATATATATATATATATATATATATATATATCCGTCTCTATTTTTTATTTCTATTTCACCCTCAAAACATACACACTCTTTCTCCATATTTATCTATCTCTCTTCCCTCTTCCCTCCCGCTCTCCTCTCTCCATATCTCATATCACTCCCTCTCTCTCTCTCTCCACCTTTCTCTCTATGTGTCTTTCTTCTTACCTTCCTCTCTCTCTCTCTCCTTTCCTCTCTCCTTTCCTCTCTCCTTCTCTTTCTCACATCCTCACTCTCTTCCTTCCTCTCTCTCCTTGTCTCTTCTGCCTCCCTTTGTCTCTCCCCCTCATCTCTTTGTCTTTGTATTTCTCTCTCTCTCTCTTTTCCCTCCAACTTTTTCACTATCTCTCCTTCTCTCCCACTCTTCTCCCTATCTCTCTATCTCACCCCAAACTTATACACTCCCTCTGTGTGTGTGTGTGTTTCTTCTTCCCTCCCTCTCTCTCCTTCCAACTCCATTTCTCTATCCCACCCTCTCTCATCCTCTTTCTCAAGTCCTCTCTCATCCTTCATCTCTCTCCCTTTCTCTCCCTTCCTCTCACTCCCTCTATCTCTCCACCTATATCACTCTATGTCTTTGTTCTTCTGTCTCATATATATTTAGAGTTAATATATATCATGATATATTAATATATAGTATAATATAACAAATTTAATATTATATTAAATTTAATATTGTATTAATCCTAAGTTATTAAATTTATAATATTAATATTTCAATATTAATATAAGATTTAATAAAAAAAATTTACATGGCATGATAAAAAAAAAAAAATATTACAGTTTTGAAGTGGAAATATTTATGACTTTAGAAATTTTAAATATCCATAGGATATGGTTTTCCTTTTAAATGTTCATTTTACAAATATTTATTTAAAAGAAATATTAAAAGATTTTGGAGCAAGATTTTTTATTCTTTCTGTTGAATTAACATTTTTACTTTGTTTTAAGACATGGTATTGGCTCTAGTAAAGAGTAAAGATGTTTAAAATTTTAGGTGATTTGGAATTTTAATGCTGTAAATTTATGATATATTCAAATTCAACATATATGGTATATGATAAACTGACTATTAAACATTAAGATAATTGTACTGTAATTTTTTTTTTTTTTTTTTATCTATATGACTATTTTCATTTTGTTTAGGGCCAATATTATTTTTTTCTATTTTTGTTATTATATTATTAAATGTATAAGATAATTGTATTGTATTTTTTTTTTATCCATATGGCTATTTTCATTTTGTTTAGGGTCGATATTTTTTTTAATTATTATTTATTTTTCTAATAACATTAGTTAATTTTTTTTTATTTTTAGATTTTTAGATTTTTTTTTTTTTTTGCTTGATATTAGAAAATTTTCAACTTAGATACACCAGATTCGGTTGTAGAATGCACAATTTCAACTTTGATGACTAAGGGACATCCTTACACATCATATTGGGTTGTAGAATGCAACTCTTAGCATAATAACCAAATTACTTTCGCGCTTACACATCATACTGGGTTGTAGAATGCACCAAATTACTTTCGGTTGTAGAATGCACACATCATACTGGGTTGCAAAATGCACCTCTTAGTGTAATAATCAAATATGCAACAATTGTAGAATGCACACATCATATTGGTTGTAGAATGCGCGTAATAACCAAATATGCACCAAATTAATTTGGCTCTACTGGGTTATAGAATGCACCTCTTGCGTAATAACCAAATATGCACCAAATTACTTTCGTTGTAGAATGCACCTCTTAGCGTAATAACCAAATATGCACCAAATTACTTTTGCGCTTACACATCATACTAGACATCATACTGGGTTGTAGAATCCACCTCTTAGTGTAATAACTAGATATGCACCAAATTACTTTTCTGCTTACACATCATATTGTGTTGTAGAATGCACCTCTTAGTGTAATAATCAAACATGCACCTCTTAGCGTAATAACCAAATATGCACCTCTTAGCGTAATAACCAAATTACTTTTGCATCATACTGGGTTGTAGAATGCATTTCGCATTATACTAGGTTGTAGAATGTACCTCTTAGGGTAATATCCAAATATGCACTTCTGGGTTGTAGAATGCACCTCTTAGCATAATAACCAAATTACTTTCGCGGTTCCTATATGAGATATAATAAGCTACTCTTCCTAACTCCCTATAACTATTGAAATCTTAGCTTATTTTTGTTATTATAGTTATTTTTACCAAAGTTAACAATGTAAATTGAGACCAAACAAGTGCACAGGGAGAAAATGTGCAATTATTAATCTCATAAAAAATGGACAGAGAGAATTATTGGCGGTACCTCTTGAATATTAAAGATTGGTCAAATTGAAAGGGAAAGGTTATATTTCATTTTAATAAGTTATTATTAATACAATATAGTTTTTGTAGGTTAAGGATTTAAATTAAATTATGTTTTTCTATTTGAAAAGGAAAAAAGAAATTGATAGTAATAATTATTTTATCTTATAAAATGCTCCAACCCAAGACCTAGAAGCATCTCACAAGAGTGAAAGGTTGCCCTCTTAAAGATTGCGAACAACTTAATTGTAGGTGGCATGGTTTTCCTTGAATAATGGTAATGAGTGAGCCTGAGTCTGCTCAGATCTTAGCCAACAATGATTATCCTCACAATTGAGTTACGATAAATTTTCCCATTGTGTAAAAAATTGTTATGTTGTATTATTTCTTTCAAAATTTTCTTTAATTATGATTTTTAACTAGTAATCTAACACTTTTATATCATATATTTATTTTCTATCATCTTTTAAAAAGAATATATATTACAAACATACTATTGATTAATACAATAAAATGAGATGCAAGTTAAGAAAACGAGATTCGATTTTCAGGAGCCGAAGATGAACCCTATTTGCATTGTCGCCGCCTCCTTGCCTTCGGCCGTCGTCTGGCCTCTGGTCGGCCCTGTCGATGAAGGAGATATGCGATTCAGTCAAGGATTACCGGTCTATTATTTCATTTCTGATACGCATGTTTTCCAATATTTTCTGAAAGCTCCCCTCCCTCTCATTTGTTTCGCTTTCGGCATTGGGGCAGCCAGATCTCGGACCTCTGCTGCTGCATCTCGTAACAGCCGCCCCCATCAGATTGCAGATGCAGTGGCTAAGGATGAACGCGCAGAATATACTCTCGTTTCTCCTCAGGCGGCGGCTCCTGGGAAGAAATACTCTGCTCTGGAAGGCTGCTCATTCCTATCAGTGCCTTCTCTGTCCCCCCAGAATAGCCGATACTCTGTTCTAGATCTTCAGAATTTTTTAAGTTTCCTGGATCTGCCTGGATGGAACATCTGGAAGCTCTTCTGGGCGGAATGCAATGATAGATTCAATGATCTTTGGACCCTCTCCTCTTCTCCTCACAAACCCCTACGGCAAGTTCAGGAGGAGAAGGCCCTTCAAAGCTCCAGCCTCCTCTCGTCTTGGATCTGCAAAGGAAAGCAGAACCCTGATCTTTCTGTCGCGTTCCAGATCCAGATCAGGCTTATCTCTGGCAAAACTCTGCTACAATGGGTGAGCTCGTTGGATCTTGTGCAGGACCTCAAGCATGCTCTGGATCTCAAGTTGGGGATACCCTCTGCAGCTCAACGACTTCTCCATGAAGGTAAACAACTTGAGGATCCTCTCCCCCTGTCTTTTTACAGCATTAAGAGAAATGCATCCATTACTTTACCCTTCGCTTGAGAGGGGGAGCTGTTGGACAGTCATCCTCAGCTAAGACGTTTTCATACAAAGACGTTGTCCATGCTCAGATGCCTAAGAAAACAGCTCCACCAGTTCAGGCTCCCAAGCCTTTTCTGGTGGACAAACTGGAGGAAACCCCCTCCATTGAAATCATGCATCCAACGCTGGATGAGCAAACCCAAACGTTTGCAGAACAAGCCATTATTTGCAGGTTCAATGGGCTATGGCCACGCACAACAGACCTCTACCAATGGATTCACTCTAACTGGACCAACAATTGCAAGGTGCTGTTATGCTCAAAGGGCTTCTTCATTGTAGTGTTCGTTCTAGATGAGGACTACCAGAAAGCTTTAACTGCAGGCCCATGGTTCTGGGGCTCAGCAGGTTTATTCCTCACCCCTTGGTTTCCAGATTTCGATCCCGCTACAACAGTCATCACCAAGCTCCCCATCTGGGTCAGACTTCCAAATCTCCTGGCGCACCTATGGCATTTTGCAGTATTCCAAGGGATCGGAAATTCTCTAGGCCGCCTTCTAGACACAGACGTCTCTAGAGGGGAAAAGGGACTATACACCTTTGCCAGAATCTGTGTAGAAATAGACATGAGCAAAGGTCTCCCTGACCAGATCAATCTCAAAATTGGAGACTTCCATTGGACTCAGACCTTGGATTACGAGAACACAGCCTTTCGCTGCCGAAACTGCCGTCACACAGGGCACCTTCAGGGCTCTTGTCCCACGATGCCTGCCCAAAAGAAGAAAGTCAGTCCTAAGCAGAAATCCAAAAGCTGGAAGCCTCATGATCCTCCCCCCATGGATGACTTTGATTTTAGCTCGGATGAAGAGGAAGAGGATGAGGAAGGAATGGAAGCAAAGCTGGCACAGGATCCACCCTCGTCCGATCCTGAGGATTCGTCTGTCCCACCAATCTCACAGAAAAGGAATCATGAATCCTCCACCTCGGATTCAGACAAGGAGTCCTCCCCGTCAGCACAGCTCAGTTTGCAAATCATGCCGGTTCAGCAGAATCCTCTTGACTGGGTCAAAGTTGGTAAAAAGAAAGGGAAAAAATGTTGAATAGTTGATTCTACACATGTTGGGTAGAATCCTTTGTTCTGCTCTTGCTCCTCTGTTCTTCTTGCTCAGCACAACTCTCTTCTCTTTTTCTTTTTAGGGGTCGAGGTGGATAGCCTATCCTTTCTAGCAGCCTATGTTCTTGCCTCTCTTGGTTGTAACTTCTTATTGTACCATACGTCCTCTTAATAGAATTAGTTTTTACTGAGGAAAAAAAAATACAATAAAATGATCTGCAACTAAACCAAAAACTAAAGCTATAAGATAAATATAATAAAATGATCTTCAACTAAACCAAAAAATAAAGCTATTAGATAAATATAGTAAAATGATCTTCAACTAAGCCAAAAAAATAAATATCATATAAATCTTAGATGAAACAATTTAAAAGTTGAGAAAACATAAACTCTTTAAAAACTTATTAAAAAGTAATTAACAATTTTACATATAAAAAAGGGCCAAAAGGTATTATAACTAAACTAAATTTAGAAAAATATTCATTCTTGTTTTCACTTATGTTTTATATTCATTTGTTAAACCATTCTCTAAACATTTATGTTTTGAAGTTTTGGTTGAATTTAGTGAAATTTTTTTTGACCAAATCTTAATTTTTGTTGTTCAAAATGAGTTTTTAAATGTATATATAAATTTAACACACTCAAAAACCTGAAACACTTGCATTGCTAAAAATTTACCATTCAAACTTATAATTCAAAAATATTCTTAAACAAATTAAACTACATTAAAAAATGCAGCAGACAAACCAATATAACCCCAAAACAAACCAATAGCAACTTTAGTATTAATTTTTAATAAAAATTATACCAGACAAACCAATAACAGCTTTGGTATGTTACAGTGAAAACACTTAAAGAGACAAACCAATATAACCCCAAAACAAACCAATAGCAACTTTAGTATTAATTTTTAATAAAAATTATACCAGACAAACCAATAACAGCTTTGGTATGTTACAGTGAAAACACTTAAAGATGACATTGATTAATTAAAACCGTCGTTAAGGAAGGAATCTAAAATTAGGGTTTACAAGGAGGAACCACTTTATAAGTACCAGAATAGGTTTTCGGTACTAACGACAACAATGGACTCAGCTGCAGCGTCTCAGCGCCAGTATCGAACTGGCATGTGGGGTGAACTTGAAACCTCCATTTTGTGCAACATCTCATCACTGCTCATGTCAAAATGTTAATTTTCGGAAAGAGCTAACCAGCTATATATTGGGTATTTAATGCCGAAATATATGCGCGCAAGTTAGCCCGATAATACAGGAACGGGTAAATATTATTTAATGCCGAAATTACCCGCTCCCGTGTTATCGGGTTAACTTGCGCGCATATATTTCAACATCAAATACTCAATATATGACTAATTAACTCTTTCTTTAATTTTCATCTCTCGTAATTATTATCACTGAACTACTTTTACCTTTCCCATGTGGGATTAAGCGCGCTATTCTTCCCGACTCACTTTGATGGTATCCCCATACACATGAATGAATGAATTATTTCACGGTACTTCTTGTTTTAGTTTATTTCTTACAGTGAGTTGAAAAACACTAGAAGTTACCAGAAATGAGAGTGGGATCTCTTGAATTATATGTTAGCTATCATATCATTTTGTTCTTTGTAAGAAAAGTGCAAGCAAAAGACGAGACATTTCTGACCATTACCATTACTATTGAGAAGCATCACCATGTCTTTACCTGTGTTAGACTCTTGGTTTAAGAACAAATCAACCAATACATATTAGCATTCATCAACCATAAGTTTTATCATGTATTTTATTATAATAAATTTATGTATGAAAATATAACGAAATATGTACAACATAATAATAAGGAACACACTCATAAATTTTTATAGTTTTTAAATGATTAAATTTTAAATATTTATTTTCTAAAAATATTTTAAAAAATACATATACCTTTTTATATGTAAAGGTGGTAAACTTTATGGTGTTTCAAACACTTGTTGATTTCTAGAGAGGACCAATTGCAAATCAAGGTGAATCTCTTGTGGGTAGTGTCAACTAGTTGTATAGCATTGAATTGTGCAATAATACCTGAGTGGTCTTTTTTCAATAGCTTCTTCATAGACAATTGGATGTTAGAACAACATATCACCCCCAAATTGATGTTCAAACTAAATCTCTCAAGAAGTGTGTGGAATCATATTATTGATACTTTACTTTAGAGCACCATTCCTAATGGGTGAAGTGGTTACCTTTGCAATACTGGTGGTATAATATAATTGATCATGGTTCCACTAAAATGACTCCCCTTAAGGTTGTTTATTGTCAAAATCCCCCTTCAATTTTATCCTACTTACCATGAGATTCTAAGGTGAAGGAGATACACAAAACCCTCATCGCTCAAGCCAACATTCTTTGCACTCTCAAGGATAATCTCATAATGAATTGAATAGGGATGAAGTGGGATGTTGATCAACATAATTCCCAAATTCCAGTTTTGAAGAAGGGGATAAGGTATTCCTCCATATGTAGCCTTATAAGAAAAGCTCACTTAAAGACAACCACTTCTAGAATATTGCTTCTAAGATTTATGGCCTTTATAAAGTTGTAAAATGTATTGAACTAGTAATTTAAAATTGGAGCTTCATAGCCAATCTAAAATTCATCCAAATTTTGTGTCTCTTTCTTAAAGAAATTGGTTAATTCTAATTTACATGTTCAAGCTAGCGTTCCATAACTAGATAAAGAAGGTGTAATTTAATTGTAGCATGTGGCGTTCCTCAACAAAAGAGAGTGTTGTCTCCACCAACACACTATCCAAGAGCTATTGATATGATTCTTTCATCTTTGACCTTAAGTATAGTGTTTCTTTATGGGGGGGGCATGTTATGGTCCTACCCTAACCTCCTTGAATACATAGATATGTTGTTATGTATTGAAGCCATCTCTATTAATAAGGTTGATGTAGTAGATATAGTGTAAAAAATAATTGTAAGAAGGCTTACAAAAAAGTTTTATCTACAAAAGGAAGAAACATAGACACTCTCATTTCTGCTCTGTGATCCTCACTACATAAACCCTAGCCTTTTTCTCGATGGATTCCCTAAAGGGGGATCCTTCCCCTCCCCCCGACAAGGCTGCTACATTTTAGGTCCTCATGGCTATACTTTCCTCGAAACCCAGGAGCAAGGATGCACACTTGAAGTTCGTGAAGAAGTCTAAAGTTATACCCTCAATTTCCCTTCCCTCAATAGTTCGCAGAACAACTTTGGCTTTCTTTGATCATTCCCTTATGACAAAGTTCATAGGGATGTGGCCTTCTACCGGATCAATGGATGCATGAATAGACAAGAATTGGAAGTTAATGATGAAGGATAATATCAATTTTTATTCTTGCGGCAATGGTTTTTTTCTTTTCTGTTTAAACTCAAGGAAGATAAAGATGTGATTTTCATAAATGGACCATATTTTTCGTCTCTCAGGGAATGTATTTGAATAAGTGGTAACTAGATTTTAATCCATACGAAGATGTCCCAAATGTAGTCCTGGTTTGGGTGAGGCTCCCTTGGCTCCTGCTTTATTTCTGGAGCGATGATTGTTCAATAGAAACTGAAAACAACATTAGAAAATATCTAGAGAGGGATGAACTCAAAGGATCTCAGTTTTCCTGTGCCAAGATATGCATGGATCTTGATTTAGATAAGGGGTTTCCCTCTTAGATTAATCTCACCTTAGGAGGTTGGACCTATTGTCATAAATTTTGGACTATGAGAAAATCCCTTTTAAGTGTAGTTTCTACCATGAATACAACCACTTGGCTAGGTATTGTAAGAAAGGTCCTACTAGGAAAGGGTTGGGTCCACATGTAGAACAAGAGGAATATTGTAAGACTCAGAAACATGGAGGGAATAGAGGTAGATCTATAGTGACAAAGGATCAAAATACCCGAAATAAAAATGATGTTCATCTTCGGCAAACCCATTTGGAACAATGTAGAATCAAGCCGAGAATGAACAAGAAGAGCCAAACCCTAGTCAAAATAAAGAGGTCTCTTATGAGGAAGCACCAATAGTGGAGCAAGAAGACGGGGAGATAAATGAAAATAAGGATTTTCCAGATCTCATGAATAAATAAGATCCAATCCATGTAGAATCCTAAAATTCTCCAATAAGAATTTGTGAGATCTCCCCTTCCAAAGTCAAGCATGTTGAAGGTGGGCCCTCATCTACAAGGGTTATCACTTTAAAAATGGAACAAACCTTAATTTTGAGATGAGGGTAGCAACCATGAAACAAAGAGTGGAAAGAATAAGCGAGGTCAACCTCCCAAGAAGATAGTTCGAGAAAAGGAAACAAAACATAACCAAAAATTAGGAAATCAACCTGTAATCACTAAGATTCTAAAGCCAAAAGTTTCGAAATGAATGGAAATAATAGAAGAAGGAGGAGGTTCTCATTCCAATCCTCCTAAGAAATGATGGAAGTATTATCTTGGAACATAAGGGGTTTGGGAAGCCCCATAAAATCCTTGATATTTAAAGACATGGTGAAACAAGAGAAGCCTTGGATTATATTTCTTTAGGAAACCAAGCTTGAGGAACAATAATTTATTAATAGCCAAGTTGTTTTGGAGAGACAATAGTGGAATAATGTAACGCTCCAGAGGAGCATAAGGAGGATCAACTTTGTTTTGGTTTGATATTTATTTTAAGGTTATTGAGAGCATGAAATCTCAATTTTGGATAGCAACTCTTTTAGAAAGAAAGGATACAAGATAGCGAATCCCCATTATCAATATATATGCTTTGGTGCTTTATGGGGAAAAATAGGCTTTTTGGATTCCCTAATTTATCCTGGCATAATAACTATATAATGGGAGGGGACTTTAATACAACCTTGAGATCTAAAGAAAAGATAGGAGGTTGACATGTTCGAGACCCCTTCATAGAATGCATGGAATACTTGATAAATGAATTGGATCTAGTGGACATCCTCCCAAAATCTAGAAAATACACGTGGTGAAATAAAAGGAGTGGGAATAACCATATAGTAGCCTGATTAGAGTGTTTCTGAATCCACAATAGTTGGGTTTTAAAAGGGTTGTATTTCTCTTCTTCAATCAAGGTGCAAGGAAAATTCGATCGGCGTCCAATCAAAATTAATGTTGGATCAAATGGAATACTTAGGACCAATTCCATTTAGATATAATTCTGCATGGATGAAGGAAGAAGGTGGTGTTGTTGAGATAATCAGACAAGCCTGGTGCATACTAGTATCATGATCACCCGCCTTTGTATGGGAATCAAAGTTAAATTTTTTAAAAAATCATATAGGAAATGGCTAAAGGAAACATATCAACCCCCTGGATAGAAATGAATGAAATTTGTAACACGCCCCCTCCTAATCCTCACCAAAACACCAATTAAAAGGAGATGGTTACTAGGTTGACCCAAGATTCGAGGTATCATTATGGAGATTGGATCTAAAAATTTTGGTCTTCTCAAATGAATTAAAACATCAGTTAGACATCATTATTGCATTCGTCTCGTCAAGGTGAATTCAGTGATATAAAATTTTACTTCAATCTGACCTTTGGATCAAAAGATATGACCATGAAATTCTGGCAAATTAGAGAGCGCAACATCATCATCTTGGCCACATGGATATACCCCATGGCTATCCTCCCAACACCATTTGGAAATTTCTTGTTGGCTTCTGACCCATTCATGGGGTTGGATTCCACTGCACCACACTATGCACTAACGTGAAATTATATTGATAGTAATATTGCCCAAGTTGACAGGCCATCAACTGCTGCCAACTTTCCCATTACATGACACTATATATTTGCACAATCAAATTCTGCTTTGGGTTCAACCCTTCGATCAGACCTACCTATAGTCATTTGATGGATCACTTGTGGATGGAAAATTTGCCATCTCTTGGACTCTGTTACCTAGCCTTACCTCCTTTGCGCACTTATGAATGCTCCAAGGTCGATCTTGCGGGATGACCTGTGAAGTGGGTCTACCCTTGCACTAATGAAAGAAATGTTAAGCTCATGTGTACACCACTGCAACCCTGACTTATGTCATCCCACTTCCTTCAATTTCATGCTTCACTTTGTGCTCTTGGAGAATAACCTCCAGGATGATGTGTCATGGGGACCACATCCTACAAAACTCTCGCCAATGAAAAACCTTTCCACTACTGACATCCTCCCATCTTACATCATCCCAATTTTTCCCTTTTGCACAACCTTTGACCCTTTTAGGATCTTTCTATTGGGGTGATGTGTAATGAGCTCCATCGATGACCTTCTCTCCCCCCCATCGGCTCTGCCACGCTAGCCCAGTCCTTGTCAGCCCGAGCATTCCTTCCGTGCACCCTTTGTGAAATTCTGGGACATAACTTACATTCTTATGTCATCCTTGGTTCCTCCTCGATTTTTGATCTCTCTCTCTCTAGCTTGATCTCAACCACTCCTCACAAGGGCCTTCACTCTTGATCGCGGGGCTGGTCATGATGACACAAGGGAGGGAGCTTAGTTAATGCTAAGGCTCTTCATAAGGTGTCATCCCGCATGTTATCTCACACTATAATGAGATGATTTTTGGATGTGATCAGGTAAGGGAAACCCTCTTGTGCACACGCATAAAAATGGTCAATCAAGGTCACAACGATTCTACATGAAACTTAGGTTGTGTAAATCATAGTAACCCTTTTGCAATGAGTTCGTCCATATCTCAATCACAGTGGTTCTATAAGAGCTTGGACCTATGCCGAAGTCTGAATTTTTCCCTTAGGGACTTTATGAAGCATGCACAGGTGTTATCCCTCCTGATCTTACAACAAGGATACAATATAAAGGTTTTTGGTGGGCATAATGTGAGACACAAAACAAGGAGTTGTCCATTCAAGCTAGGATCTTGTCCATTTATGGCTAGGGACATATCTATTCATGCCAACGACTATCCCTCTAGTGTCTTAGAGGTCTATAGACTCCTTTGGTATTCAACTTAGCATACCAGAATCTATAAAAGAAACCAAAATCACACAAGGAATGCAATTCCATAAGGAAAAAATCTCCAACATGCTCATGGCTTGGAGACAAAACCATGCCAAGCCAAGAATCATAAACCCAAGGAATGATATCTCTTTTGAATAAATATCATCCAAAACAAGGAGAACATGACCTTCTTGTCCCTAAACATGGAGAAAGTAAAAATACTAATCCAAAACTTGGGTTTGCGTTATGGAAATGCTTAAATAAACATTTCTAAGAATTATGCAAGACAACAAGGCCCAAAAGGAGAAAGAAAGTTTCAATATTCTACCTTAATATTATATGCAATGCTGAGGAAAACATAATTTTAAAACAAGTTCATACTTCTAAATTTATGAAGGGGTTTCCAGGAAAATTATTAACAAGAAAAGCCAGTATATGAATACCCACTAATAAAGTGCCAATCAAACTGAGCACCATGGCTATAACCAACCATTCAAGTAGGTATTTACCATATCATCTCTGCACCAAGATGATATACCGAGTATGATACTCAACTTTGAGAGATTCAACATCAACACATGCATGACAAAGATGCAACTTTATGTGAAGCATAAGAACATAAGACTAAGTCACTCAATCTCATGAGGTCATGCCTTACATAGCACATAATATATAGCTATTGGAACGAGTCCTTGATAATTAGATGCATAGACCCAACACCAAGGTATGCATCATCGAAGGCTTGAAGAAGACCCTCATATAAAATAACAGGTCAATAAGGATGAAAGAGGAGGAAACCATCAATATGACTACATTACAACACACTAACTAATGCAAGCTTGAAATCAACGTAATCACCATACTTTAATATGAAAGAGTTCCCATGATAAACATTTCGGTGACATAATTAATATTCTTACATGTTATCCCAGTGACTTTAAATAATAACACAAGATAGCAGTCAATCTTGTAGATATTAGTCAACCAGTTATGTATCATTCATTAATAATACCATTTCAAATTAGAAATTTAAAACACATTCATTATCATTGGAAATACATAAGGAAAACTTATCTTGTGAGTTTTCGAGCAACTGAGTATGGGATTATGACTCTCTGTCAAACCATAGATAGTTGCAACCAGTTGTCACTTACAACTATCACCCCCAAGCTGGATTCCAAAGGCTGAGGGATATTTTTCTCAAGGGTTGAACCACAACCTTCAGTTACTCTAGGGATCCTTCCACCTCGACCCTCTAGCTAAGTTGCAAGTAACAAAATTCACAGGGAGTCTAAAGACTTGTTGTCTCCACCCTTAAAAACTCAAAATTGTGGTTCCACCCAACTTGGGGACTCCAAAACCTCAAAAAAATCGAACTGATAGCAAGTATGGTTCCACCCAACTTTGGGACTCCAAAACATTAGCAAAATCAAACATATAGAAAGGAAGCCTAGTTCCACCCAACTTGGTGACTCTAGAACTTTAGTAAAATCAAACATATAGTAAGGAAACCTAGTTCCACACAACTTTGGGACTCTGGAACCTAATAAAAATCAAACATATAGAAAGGAAGCCATTAGGAAATCCTCTAAGAATTTTCCCAATATTAATTCCTCCACACCAGCCCTTCAGGATTTCCTAAGAATCACCATCTTCACTCTCTTACCACTAGTGGATCGAGAGGCAATTTCTTCCCCACCTGTAAGTGATTTCTTTTTTACTTATTTCCAACCAAAATTTACCCCCCCTTGCTCCTATATGTTCTCTCTATGTACTTATTATCTTTCGAGCTGCTCGAGTCTTCTTTCCTGTTTTTCTCTAGAGTTTTTCCTCTCCCTCGCTATTCCACTTGTCCTTTTTCTCCTCCCCTTTCCATGCCTTTCCCCACAAATACCTTCTCTTGGTTTTTTCTCTATTCCCCCCAACAGTTCCCATGTGTCCTTCCTCTCCTTTCGCTCTCATCTAAGGTGGTTCTTCCCATGTTGTCTGGCAGGTTGTGCAAAACCTTCCTAGTTTGTGTGGTCATGCCACGTCTCCCCCCTTTTCTTGTCTAATAATTGCAACCCAATAACCCACTCTTCGCTTACATGTTGTGGTATAACTAGTCAACGACATCATCCTCTCTTACTTTCCTTTTTCTCCAAGGAAGCATGACCCTTGTCATCTTTTCCATCTTCCTCCTAATGACATGCTCTAACTCATTTAGAGTGCATACCTACCAACCTCCTTAGTTGTCACAATAATTAAAACCCAAGCAATTACCCTTATTGGTCTCTGGAATCTGTGTCCCATTACTCAGCCCATTTTATAAAAATATTTACATTGCATACATGAATGCCAACAACTGGGGTTACCACAAACCCCCCCCCTTAGTGGGGGAACACCATCCTCAGTGTTTATTACCATATACAATTAAACACACTTGAAAAATAGACATATTGTTTCATGGAGATATATAGACTCAACTCTTTACAACATTTACAATGTTCCACGTGTTTTCTTCAACCAACAGACAAGATAGGATAAACATCAAATTAGAATTCAACTGTCAAATCAAAGTATGATAGACATTATATCATAATTTAGTCATTTTCCCAATGGCCCTTTGGGGTATTTTCATGTTTTGGAGGTGCTTAATCCAACTTGGATTATTCTCTTTGCTACTTGCTTTACACACATTGGATCTGTTTCCAACCCGACAAGCACTTAGTAGCCTTATTTTTCCTGTGCACACACTAGATCGATTTCCAACCCAAAAAGCACCCAATGCCTTCTTTTCTCTTTGACCATATAGAAGTATTAGATTGGTTTCCAACCTAACAAGCACCCAATTCCTTCTCTTCTCTTTGACCACGTACCCACATTGGATCGGTCTCCAACCTAGAAATCACCCACTAGTGGATGTGTGTGTGTGTGTGTGATCAAGCCTAGTCGCTACCCAACAAATATGGGCACTACCAATCTTGATAGTATTATGTTGACAAGAATATAGGTGTATTCCACACCTTTGTAGGATCAAGAAGTCCCATACATGCCTATCTCATACACATTACGCAACACAAGGGCCCAGACAACCCCATATATGTCTAATCCAAAACATTACATAACACATGCACGTATACAAAGTGTACCATATCACATACACATACACATAATAATCACAACGAATACACATGCATAACACATATACAATACACATAACACACAACAACATGTACACAACAATGTTGAAAGTCCAGAGACCATACAAACTTTAACAATAGACACCAAGGAACATTGCCTCTAATGTCTTTCCTATGCTTCAGCGCGTGCATCCACAATCCAAATCTGGGATCCATGGTTTCTTTAGTTATCCATGCTTGTCCTAGCATACCACAGGCGAAACTGCTTTCATTCTGCTGATATATCCTTCAACCTTCCTTGTTGATAATATAAACATAGAATAATATAAGATCTAAATTCATATGATAGTAAAATCATAGATCAACGAGGGCTACTTTGCGCACTTCGTTCCTTATAAACCAAGAACCTTTTATGCCATTCACATCTACATTAAACAAATCAAAATTATCATTTTTTTATAATATGAACCCTGAAAACCCTGTCAGAAAAAATTAATAATTTTATATCTAAGTCCAATAACATAATCATTCATTCAACATATATATAAGCACATATGTCCATAAAGTCAAGGTTAAGTGAATTTCCTTTATTCGTGAAAATAATGCACAACATTGAGAACAATAGTTCCCAACTTGGCCAAGGCTTTTTCTACTCAAGCCCATTTACTTTTCCTTTTCTTGTTACCTTTTTCATGGTTATCCTGCCACTATCCATTTATCCTTATGGACTCTACCAACCCAATTGGTTGCCATATTTTTCCTTCCTACCTTCAACTTCCATTTATTCATTTTTTGGCTTCATGCAAGTCTTATGTTCCCTGTTGGGTTCAAATCACCTCTCCCTGAGCTCCATTTGTTTTATTTTTTACCCAAAAAATTCCCAAGACCCTCAAAACAACAATACAAATCATAAACAAAGTGGCATGGCCATGCACCAATCAATAGTAAAAAATGACATATCAAAACATAAATCCAAACAACAATACAAACCATAAACAAAGTGGCATGGCCATGCACCAATCAATAGTAAAAATGACATATCAAAACATAAATCCCATAGAGAAACACAAAAAACCAAATGATCAACAACCATACCCACTCAACCCCATGAGTTCCAGTGCTATCTATATTTCATGGATAAAAACTTAGTCTTATCCTTCTTCAAGATTTCTGGGCAACCCTTTTTAAAACTTGGGCTTCCCTTCTAATCTCTACTGGAAGGGATCCTTTGAAACTTATCAAACAGTCTTGAGGGAAGGAACCATACCTTTCCCTTTCTTGCAACAGTGAACTTTGCTGCCTCAAATGCTTGAGGGCTCTTTCCAATTGCTCTTCTTTTATTCTGCTAAAATTTCTTAATATGTTTCCATTCACACACAATTATTAGTGCATTAATAAATAAAAACCATATACCAATTGCCTTACCCGATTATACCAAACATGATGCCCTTGAACTGAACACATATCTCAATCTATATATTAATCACATGTCTCAAAATCCATGACATAAATAAGCACAATTTTGTCTCAACATAGATTTTCAAAAACCAAAATTGCTACATGCATATGTACATATCAATTCTCAAAATATTTCAATTCCCTTAACGAATTCAACAATGATTAGGAACCAATTATTATGCCCACACCAACATCATTAATTTCTTTCGGCCTCTTACACCGAGACCAAACAAAAACTTAAATTCAACCTTTATACCAAGGCTAGTAATCAAGGCATCTACAACCTTAAGGGAATTTAATTATAAATAATTTATCATACCAGCATTAGCTCATATATAATCAAGCCTTTACAAGATTAAAATTCAATATTTTTGCCCCAAAATTATTAGCCTTAATCATTATCAGTCTCTTTATTGAGACCCTTACTATCATTTGTTAAGATCAACATCTATTAGCTTCATTCAATCTCTTCACTGAGACATTCATCCCTAAACAAAAAATCAACCCTTCCATATGCAACCATAGTAGTATGTATCTATGACCTCTTTATTTAAGGCTATCAACAACAAGTATTTCATAAATTTCATCGTCATGTACAATTGTATCATCAACACTCTTAACCATGTCCTCATTACCCGAGTTGTATGACTTAGAGTGGGAAAATTCTCATCAAGCAAATTTTTCTATAAGGTTTGATAAGTTAATACAGACTCTAATATCGCAACCTCATTATTTGTGCCACATTATTTAGTGGATTTATATTTTTACCTTCATGTTGTTACAACCAATACTAGCGAACCACCCCCAATCTCGTCACTTTTTTAGCAGAGCTACGATTTCTTTGATTACAAGGTCTACACAAGACCCTTGCTCTTGAGCTAAGCCAATTCAATCATTGAACATGGATGCCCCATATTGTAGTGAGATATGACCTTCACAAGCATCGTCTAATCCTTTTTCACATGTCACATCCCATTCCTTAAAATAAGGAATGCATTAACCAAGGGAAACAAGCATTCATAAGGTAGGAGATAACATCAACATATAGGAAACAATCAACCTGTAATGAGGTTCTTAGCCTCCTAACATATATCAACCATGGCATTTCCAAATCCAAACCAACATATAATAAATATTCCTTTCATTCACTAAATCAAACGATGTGTGCCGAATGCACATCACCCGGGGATTTCCCCCAAATCCCTCATATCGCATGGGTATTCTTGTTTATAGTCGCTCCAAGTATGTAAGATCATTTCACCCCATCAGTGATGATGATATGCTACAAGTAACCATACTAACCTCCCTATAGGAAACTCTACCAAAAAAAAAGGAAGACAAACTTCCAAGGTCACAACCACTCACTGTCCAGACCTTCAAGACACCAATAGCAAGCAGATGCATTGCTAACGTATTTGTCAAAGTAACATGCCAAACATCATTGTAGTTAATACTATGGGTAGGATACCACCATATTCGCATTCAAATATTATACTTAGAGTTGAGCTCCACCCCTAAACCAGGTATTCATGCGTTATTACCATGCAAGTAGTAAATCAATTATAGACCAACTTTTAACACCTAAACATTTGATTTGTTACTTTTTAAAAAATCATTAGGAAACCCCCTTACGGGAATTCTGTTGTCACATATACATGATAGATCCCATCCAATCCAAGTGTTGAACTTGGATGATATGATACCACTATGTAACACACCCCCCTCCTAACCCTCACCAAAACATTGGTTAAAAGGAGGTGGTTACTATGTTGGCCCAAGATCCAAGGTGTTTTTATGGAAATGGGGTCTAAAATTTTTGGTCTTTTCCACTAACTTAAAACCTCAATTAGAAATCACCGTTGAGTTCATCTTGTCAAGGAAAATCCAACGATATAAAATTGTACTTCAATATAGCCTTTGGATCAAAAGATATGACCCTAAAATTATGGTGAATTAGAGAGCGCCACCTCATCGGGTTGGAGATATGGCTATACCCCTTGGCTATCCTCCCAGCACCACTTGGAAATTTCTTATTGGCTGCCAAACCATTCATGGTGTTAGGTTCCACTGGTGTTAGGTTCCACTGGCCCACAGTATGCACTACATGCAATTATATATATTAATATCGATACTACTGAAGTTTACGGGTCGTCAACTACTGCCAACTTTCTAGTTACCCAAGCCCTGTTACCCAGGTTTATCATATTCGCACAATTGAATTATGCTTTCGGTTCAAGCCTCCAAGTTGACTTACTTGCGGTCATTTTATGGATCGCTTGTGGATGGAAACTTTTCCATCTCTCGGGCTTTGTTACACGACCCTTCCTCCTTTGTGCACTTATGAATGCTCTGGGGTCGATCTTCTAGGATGACCTATGAAGTGGGTATGCCCTTGTACCAGTGAAAGAACTATCAAGCTCATGTGTTGGCCACCACAACCCAGGATTATTTCATCCCATTCCTTTCAAATATGTGCTTCTCTTTGTTCTCCTGGGGAATAACCTCGGGGATGATATGTCCTAGGGACCACCTCTTGCAGAACTTCCGCCAATGGAAATTTTTTCCACCTCTGACATCCTCTTAGCTTACGTCATCCCAGGCGCTCTCTCTTGCACAACCTTTGAACCTTCTAGGATATTTCTGTCAGGGTGATGTGTAATGAGCTCCATTGATGGTCTTCTCCCTCCCACCAGCTTTGTCGTGCTAGCCCGATCCTTCTCAGCTTGGGTGTTCCTTCCTCGCACCCTTTTTGAACTTCTGGAACATAAATTATAGGCTTACATCATCCCGCGTTACTCCTTAGCCATTGATATATCTCTCTCTATCTTGACCTCAACCACTTGTCATGAGGGCATCTACGCTTGATCATGAATCTGGTCATGAGGATGAAAGGGAGGGAGCTTAGTTAATGTTAAGGCTCCTCATAAGGTGTCATCCTGCACGCTATCTCACACTATAATGAGATGAGTTTGGGCTATGATCAGGTAAGGGAAACCCTCCTGTGCACACACATAAGTATTCCTAGTTGAGGCCATGTCAATTCTGCCTGAAACTTGGGTTGTGTAAGTCATGGTAACCATTATCCAATGCTCCTTCCTTGGTTTTGACATAAACTTGCTCAATACTCCCATTGCATGTGTAATTTTTGGTCTGGTGCAAACCATTGCATACATTAGGCTACCAACTACACTCACATATGGAACACGGGACATGTCCTCTTTCTCTTCTTGTGTCTTAGGGCATTGTTCAGCAGATAACTTTACACGTACATGAATAGGAACCTTCACCGGTTTACTATATTTCATATTAAACCTTTGCAATATTGTCTCAACATACTTCCTCTAGTTTAACCAAAGCTTCCTCTTTGCCCAAACTCGTTTAATTTCCATGCCCAAAATATAGTTTGCAACACCAAGATCCTTCATGTCGAATATAAAGGGCAATTGGGTCTTCAAATCCTGAATAATTTCTTTCTCATTTCCAATCAGCAACATATCCACATACAAGACCAAATAAATAACACGACCACCAATTAATTTAAAATACAAACAATGATCCGCTTTGTTCCCAGTGAAGACAAGTCCCTATATATGTATCAAATTTATGATACCACAACCTTGGTCTCTATTTTAACCCATGAAAAGACATTTTTTAACTTGCATACTAGTTCTTTCGTACCCTTCACTTCAAAGCCTTCAGGTTGCTTCATGTAGATCTCTTCTTCCATATCCTGTGAATAAATATTGTCTTCACATCCATATGTTCTACTTCAAAATCAAAGCAACAACAATAGATAAAAGTAATCTAATAAAATCTATCTTGGTAGCACGAGGAAAGATATCACCAAAATCAATTCCCGACACCTACGAATAGCCTTTGCTTACCAATCAAGCTTTGTATTTCTCCACCTTGCCTTTTGCATTCATCTTATTTTTAAACACCCATTTGATGCCAATGGGTTTCCTTCCAACCGATAACTCCACCAGATACCAAGCCTCATTTTTATCCAAAGATGTCATTTCTTCAACCATGGCCTCTTTCCAAAGTTTTTCATCCTCTGAATCCACTGCTTCCTTGACAGTTTTGGGATCATCATTAGTAATAGATAAAGAAAAATTTGAACAAAAAGCGGATGGACTATACCTCTCCATATGCCTTCTCTCTCAATATGATCTCAAAATTGAAGTATGTGGTTCTTCCTCTTCTGGTTTCTATTCTGTTGTAGAGTCTGATTATTCCTCCTTTAGTTCAAACTCTATCTTTTCAGGTTCCTTTGGTAGGAATTCATTTTTAATAACATCCTTCACCTCTCTAAACACCACATCTTGGCCATATACAAACTTCCTTATTTCTGGGTTCCAAAGCTTATAAACTTTTAAACCATCCTTATACCTAATAAATATGCACCTTTCATATTTACTATATAACTTGGTTCTTTTCTCCTTTGGAACATGTACATATGCATCACAACTGAATACCCTGAGATGTGAGACAGAGGGTTTCTTACCAGTCCATACCTCATGCGGAGTCGCATCCTTCTACGTTGATGAATGTGATCTATTAAACAGGTAACATGCAGTATTCACTGCCTCTGCCCAAAATTCTTGTCCTAACCCGACACCATTGAGCATGCTTCCTGCCTTTTATATCAATGTCTTGTTCAATTTTTCCACATCTCCATTTTGCTGAGGTGTGTATGGACTAGTCTTCTGTCGTGCGATACTACACTTCTTAAAATGCTCTTCAAATTCCTTCTTGGAGAACTCTCCACCATTATTTGTCCTCAACACCTTGATCTTCTTCTCCATCTAATTTTCCACTAGAGCCTTAAATTATTTAAACCTGTCAAAGACTTCAAAGTTATTCTTGAGGAAATATATTCGTGTATTCCTTGGGAAGTCATCTATAAATGAGACATAGTACATAGACTAACCCAGTGATGGAACTCACACATGTATTAATACATCACTATGAAAAATCTCTAATATCCCTTCCACCCTCTTAGCACCTTACGAGAAACTCACATGATTCTGCTTCCCATTTACACAATGTTGATAAAAATCGAAATCCAAAGAGAAATTTAACATACCCTCTACCATATCATTACCATGCAATATTCGAAGGCCCTTCTCTTCAGCATGTCTAAGCCTTTGATGCCATAACATGGTCTTTTCTCCAAAGACCACTTGATTTTTTGCTCCACTTTTAGGAACCACAGAACTGTGGCACCCATCAATAACAATGATAACCATAAGCTTGTATAGATTTCCAATACGAACTCCCTGCATCAATATTAGTGCTCCCCGAACCATCTTGCATATATCTTTCTCGAACACCATTTTTACAAGTGCATCATCCATATTGCTTACAAAAATTAGATTTGTGGTCAATGCAATAATATGCAAAACACTAGGAAGTGTCCTAAGCCTTCGACCTTGCAACTTCATCTTGAATTTTCCTCGTCTGATGATTATGGCCCTCCTGTCATCCACTAAGAATACATCACCACCATCATATTTCTTGTATTCACAAATCCACTCCCTATGGGGAGTGAAGTGAAAGGATACACCTGATTCAATTAACAATGCCTCATGATCTACATGTGTACATGAAGAAGAATCCAAGTACACATCCCCACCTTCATCTGAGGTGGTTTTTGCCTCTGCAGAAGGAGCATCATGAGATCCTGTTGATGGTGCTGAACTCGCCAACATGTCAAGGGATATCCCTGGTAAGAGTTCCCAACTAGACCTCAGACCGTTTGGTGTAGGAGTCCTAGCAGTGGGTCGTACGATATTGCCTTGAATGCGGTTGCGCGCAGGGGCAAGTAAGATGTCGCTGTTGGTAGCAAGGGTGTGACATGCACAACAAGCCAAGGAAGGTGCATGAAAGGTTCTAACACACTGAAGGTGGAATGAGTGCGCCCCTTGGAAACCTATGTGAACACGCAACTTAGAAGGGAACACATGAGCAAAGATGCATCACAAGCTAGAAGGAAGGTGAACCAACAATCCAAAGTGATGGTTAAACCAACAGCACATATCAGTAATATTCATACATACATATAAAAAAAGATTCTATACATACATGTGTAAGCAAAAAGATACATATATCATTAGAGTAAACAAGTTAACTGAAATACAATAACAACATATGCATGAAACGTAATGGCTCTGTTATATTAAGAAGTGAAAGTTCCAATCATACAATACAACATGACCAACCACTAGTCTTGATAACGGAATGTTACAGTCACTGCCACCTGCTCCTCCAAAGAGATGTACTAGCTCTACACTTTGGAGAAGCCAAGGCTCATTACAATACTCTCCAAGCTTTCTCTAAGATACTCCAATCGGAAGCTTGCCTGACCAAAATCCTCTACAATGAGTTATGAGGTACTATAAATAGCAAATGGTGGGGTGACCCTTGACATTCCCCTTTGTGACTATTCATCTACCCTCATGACTCTTCAACTACTCTATGAATGTTACATTAAACTATCAACACTTGGACTCTCACGTTTCAAGTTGTTACATACAATTTGCACATGTACCCATGCAGAACAAAATAGGCTTGAGCAAGCCATGCAAGACATCACTAGGACTCAAACAGTTGTGGGAAGACCAACTCTTCAACATCCTTGCGATGATCGATGGTAGTGAACTGATGCTAAGCTTGGTCGTCTGTGATGGTGTCCGCGCGCTCAATGGTGACATCCTACTGAAAGCGAACTCTTGCCTCTATTGCATCCGGGTACACCGATATGGCTCCTTTGTCCAACTCGTCTGATAACATGTGCATCATCGTCTTGAGTGCAGCTAGACCAACAAAATACTGATGCATATTGTCTATGATGATCTTCAAGTGTGTGCTGGTGACTATGTGCATCAACTTGTCAAAATACATGTTCAGCTTCAGTCGGACTTGGTTCTTGTCTTTGCCTTGGTGAGTGTGCCAATGGGTGGGATCGCATACATGCGCATAATGACATCCATGAGCTCCTAAACATCCTTGCATATGATCAACGACACTACTCATCTTGTATGTTCCCTGCCATTTGCTGAGATGGGTCTATAACCTGTATGGGTGTTGTTTCATCAGTCTATGCATGTTGCGCCTCCTACTGTACATGTGCTCGCTACAACTCCTTCTCTCGTCTGTGCATCTCTTGTTCTTCCTTGAGTTGTTGCTCCTTCTCTGTTTCTCTCTCTGCCTTCGTGTGATCCTCTTGTCATGCTGTCACCTCATAGCGTCAATCTCTAAAGCTTCCTTCATCACGAGTGGATCTATTTTGAACTTACAGCGATGCTCCGCCACTGTGATGTCAAAAACCTTCATCTTGCATTAGTCACATGTAGGTATGCTACCTTCTATTGCTGCTGATGGTGCTACTCACTGTGATGTCACTACCATTTCATCTTGATATCATTGTCCCTGAACAACTTGATGTCTTCATAGATAGGCAAGTTCATAGACACTTGATCGACTGCATCCCCAATTACGCTCTTAAAGGTTTCTTTGACTCTTCTCTCCTAGAAGCCATTATACCTGTGCTGCTGAGAGCAGACGAATAGCTGCGATACCTGGAGACACAGAAACACTCATGGCAAGCAATCTTTCAATTGAAAACCAAAAAAAATTGAAGGACTGACATGCAACATACCTGTGCGATTGTTTGTGAAGATTGCTCAATTTTCACTGGGAGGCTAGGAGATTGACTGTCAAAACTGCGCAAGGCACAGTTCGGGCTGCCGGGAGGCTGAATGCCTATTGGAAATGTGCAATGTATAGTCCATCCTAGCTTGTTGAGGACTGAAACTACGCAATGCGCAATTTCAGTCAGCAGTGACATGCAAACCAGCAAACTGCATTGCGTAGTTTCTGGGGCCAACAAGGCACTGCCTCCCAGAATTACGCAATGAAATCCTGGAGGTTAGTACTGGGCTAGACTTGCATAATTTCTGGAGGGAAGGAAGAGCCTTCACTTCCAGAAATTCGCAATGCTAGCTGAACAAGGCAAGGTCCGGGCCAAGGCAGCTCAAACTGAAAAGATGAGAAGTTTGAATGCATGGTGAGATTGAGTGTAAACAAGAGTGAATGATCATGCATGTAAATAGTAAGTGCAGGATTTAGAAAACAGGAAAGCATGCATGTGTGTGAAGCGAGTCACCGCAACGACGACCGTCGGTGCAAAAACAATGTCATGCATGCAAAAACAGTGAGATGTGAATGAAAACTGAAACAGTTCTTCTACAAACTATCATAAATTAAAACGACAACAAGCGTTCATTGAAATCAAGTTGACAACACTTACACGAAGCGAAACACAAAAAGTGACAGAAACACGGCGCAACACATGAAAATCAGACTTACCCTGAAATAGCTAAGCTGGAAGTGACGAAGACTCCTGGATGCGATGTGGGATGTCAGAGCTGCAAAATCAATGTGAGGAATGAGCTCTACAATGTTCAGTTCATAAATTTTGATAAGGTCGAGGTTATGGCGTGCATGCCACAAATCTAGGAAAAGCGACACTTGGCGAGAGGTTTCTAAAGTGATATTTGCATGTAACCTCTAGCTGCTAAAAGTAGATCCCTCAAATCTAGGGATGCCTTTGCATGCTTCCTTTTTCTATTTCGGGAAAAGCAGTCCATGCATGCAAATTAGTGTCACTCGGTCCCGGAGGGAACCAGTCAACTTGAAGGCACACGCAACGGCCTGCAAGACTGGGTGAAACTTTGTGCAGTTTCTGGATTGATCTGGGTTGGTTGTCCCTGAGGGATTTCACAATTTCTGGGCTCAGTAGGTGACTGTCTCCCAGAATTGCGCAATTTCTGGGTTGATCTACAGTGCCAGGCCAGATTGCATAGTTTTCTGAAGAAGACCGCCTAACTGTTCTACGCAATTTTGGAGCCCAGCAGGTTGCCCAGCTGATTCGCGCAATTTCTGGAGGGAAGGTTGGTTCCCCTCCAGAATTGCACAATTTTTTGGGGGAATGTCTTAGCCAGCAAATGGTCTAAGTTCGGATTGCCAACCTGTGGGAGGGAGACAAACAAGATGACATGCACAGGCCAGCAGGCCACTGAAACTCAGTTGAAGCCTATGTACTTGACAATGCAAGACATGCTTCTAAGGATGGTTAGTAGGGAGTCTCCAAAACGAAGTTGATGTAAAATTTCGGAGGGTGGTTGTAGTTGCTACAACAGATCCCTTTCCTTTCTCAGGAGTTTTATGTTTACAATCCTTCTTGTAGTACCTTTCTTTTCTGCATTTCCAACAATCCTTCACATGTTTTCCTGGAGATTTAGATCTCCCTCTAGATTTAGATCTCCCACTTGAGGACGTATTTCTATTTCTGTTTTGGCACCTTCCTCTTACAGACAAGGATCTCCATTCTGGCTCTCCATATTTTTCCGTCTTTTCTCCTCTGACAACAAGGATGAGACTATTTCGTCAAACTTCAAGGTAGTTATATTGCTACCTATAATAACAACTAGATTATCCCATGAATCTGGTAGACAACACAACAAACTGATGCACTTATCTTCATCTGAATTTTTGATATCAATAGAGAAAAATTGTCTTACCACAGTATTAAAGGCATTCAAATGCTTTGTCAACGAGTCTCCATCCTTCATCCTTAGGTTATACAACTTTTTCTGCAGGAACAATTTATTCACCAAAGACTTAGATTGGTACAAAGTCTCTAACTTGTACCACAAAGCCTTCATTGTAGCTTCCCTTGATACATTTAATAATACAGAATCTGAGAGACACAATCGTATTGTGTTCTTCGCCTTCTGATCTAACTTCACCCAGTCTTTTGATGACAATCATGTTGGTGTTGTGCCTGGATCTCCAACAATCCACTGATCTCGGTCCACCAACAGATCCTCAATCTTGAGCTTCCACGACTCAAAACTCTGACCATTAAATTTATTGATCTCTATATTTCCTTTGTTCACCATATTCTTTCATTGCAAGAATTGTTCCCGTAGACCTTCCACTGCATAAGGTCTACCACAGACCCGAGTGAAACCCCTCAACAACAAAGGCGTCCCCTTGAAGTTGAAATTGCTCTGATACCAAATGTAGGTTTTAACTCTGTACAAAAATTACCTATAAACGAATTCTTAAAATAGAAAATTAATGGCGAGAACGTAAAAAAAACATACATAGATATTTTCCCTTGGATCCCAAAACCGGGACTACCAGACATTTTTCATTATATTCCTTTCAATGTTACAATACATATATATACATGTCGAAGAATTCATAAACCCCAATCCACTAACTATGTAGTAGAACATAACCATAATTTCCTTGAATGAATCCACAACATACCATAGGCAAAAAACCATTATGCCCAAAACCATACACAAAAAGCATGCACAAAACCACGCAAAAAAAATTCTGGGGCGCTGGCCCAGACCCCCCAAAAATTATTCCTGGGGAAGTCATGGAAAGAATATAACACATACCCAACATTATGTTTTGGTCTAAAATTATAGTTAAGGATGAGAATGACAACATGATAACATCTGGTGTAGTGGGAAATATAATTGTGAATCCCAATTTTAATATGGCACTCCATGGATGGTTTGCCCATTCATGTACTGCATCAATTTATTTTAAGATTAGAAAAAAAAAGGCGAGAGAAAGTTAATGTTGACCATAATACATTATTTCAGTGCTCTAAAAAAATTATAAAGAAATTTGGATATGCAAATAAATGCAGTATAAATCATAAAATGATTTAAAATTTGAAAAATTGATTTAGAAATTTGAGTATATTTTTGAATGTACAAATGAATTATAAACAATAAACAAATTTAAACATCTGAAAATATTTTCAAAGCTCATAAATAGATTTATAATTTCGAGTATACAACTAGATTTAGAATTCTTAAAATATTTTTGAATGTACAAACTGGAATTAAAATCATAAAAATTACAATAAAAAGTAAATAAAAGAGTATAAATCCATCCTAACTCTGGATCTATGATCTCTCCTGGTGCAAGTCTTTCATAGTACTCAAAAAATCAAAAAATCAATGGTAGAGAGTGATCACATCTCTCAAGGTGCAAGTCTTTCATCAATTTTTGTACTCAAAAAAGAGGTTTGCAGCTCGAGATATTTGATCCCTCTGGGCGCTTGATAGATTGAGAGTTAAAAGATGGATCTATGTTGATTATAATTTTGATATAAACATGAAAGATGTTAATTGTCTTGATTTTATGCTAGATCTTATTAATATAAATTTTATTTATGTATTGATAGATTTGAATCTCTGACTTAGTGGGAACTAAACCCCACACAAAATAATTGGTCTACACCTCATGGGTCAAACAATAATTGATTTTAGTTACCCAAAACAAATAACAATTTCTGTATACCCCAAAACAAATAACAACTTCATTATTAATTTTAATCCATTAGTCTCCTTTAGAGATGGATTAGTTGGCACAGTGGAATGTTATCCCCTCGACCTAGTTTAAAATCCCACATGAATATATCTTTGGCCCTTTGTGATAAAGCTCAAGGAGTAGGCTCCCTAACCTTCTTACAATCTCAACTCTTGCTAAGTCATAAATTCTTGATATATCTAGCGTATAGGTTATTGGATATACTCTTAGTGTTATAGTAGCAACATCTAAATTTGATTTTAAGCCTCCTGTAAATTACTCAACATATCACCAATTCACAGTGAGTTAAAAAAAAATAATCTCGCGAGAATGCAATAGTAAAAACACCTAACATCTCATCTTTAATTAAATAAAATTAAACCCATCACAAGGATGGAAACCAAATCAATGCAAGTTGTGATAAAATTTGAAGCCATCTTTGTTACCGCGGATTGAACCATGGTCACCGAAAAGTTATCTGCTCACTTCGAAGTTAAAAAAGATTATTTTCACTAACCCCAAACAATTAATTACTTTATCGTGCTGGAATTTTCACTCCATTCTCTATGGTTCAGAGGGAAACATGTCATCTCATTCATTATCGGTCGCAACGATGGAATCTGAGTCTCGGGTTTACCAGCAAATTTGCTGTTGGAGGCCTTAAAATGCAATTACGACCAATTTTATTGACATCATCATTGCCAAGGATCAAACCCGGTTCAGCCTTGTGACAAGCAGGAATAATTTCCACTATACTACAATGAGTATGAATAAGGGGCAGTTGCTCACTTCAAAACTGAAAGAAATTTACAAGAATGACTGGGTTGTGAAATTTTTCGCTCACTTTACAACCAATTGGAAATTCCTTGCTTACTTTACTTTAAAAATTAAGGTACGAACAGTAACCATGGACTTAGATGCAAGGATATCTGTGGGGAATTTGAAATTTTTTTTTTGTGTTCATTTCTCTATTATTACTAATTAAGATTCGCTTAATTTTGGATCTATGATGTGTGGAGAGGGATCAAATTTCTTGTTGTGCAAATTTTCTTTTTGTAGTGTAAAATTTGAAGAAAGGTTTTCACCTCGAGGGATTTGATCTCTCTCGTACATGATAGATCGAAAGTTAGAAAGATTTAAGCTAGTTCCAGTTGAGGGCAACAATGACATATTTTTAGATTATCATTATTATGCATATGTTTGAGATAAACATCATACTTTAAAAATTACATTATGTTTTCTTTGTTTGACATGATTATAACATTCTCTATTTTAATTTTGTTTTTGTTGTTTGCCTTGAATTTGTTTGTGCTTACTCTGAAATCAATGCATCTAATGCAAGCAATCAAATAAGATTAGAAAACACCTAAAGTTAAATCAATGAATATAGTGCAAGCAATCAAATAATGAATATAATGTAAACAATCAAATAAGATTAGAAATCAACATCTACACTATTATCAATGCATCTACTGCAAGCAATCAAATAAGATTAGAAAATCCACATCTACAATGAAATAATGCATCTAGTGCAATCAATCAAATAGGATTATAAATCAACATCTACACTAAAACCAATGTTTCTAATGTAAGCAATCAAATAGGATTAGAAATCAACATCAGCACTGAAATCAATGAATCCAATGCAAGCAATCAAATAGGATTAGAAATCACCATGTAGACTAAAATCAATGCATCTAATGCAAGCAATCAACTAGGATTAGAAATCAACATCTACACCAAAATCAATGCATCAAGTGCAAGCAATCAAATAGGATTATAAATCAACATCTACAATGAAATCAATGCATCTAGTGCAAGCAATCAAATACATTAGAAATCAACATGTACACTGAATTCAATGCATCTAGTGCAAGCAATCAAATAAGACTATAAATCATCATCTACAATGAATTCAATGCATTTAGTCCAAGAAATTTTCTTTCCCCTCTCCCCCCATCTATATTTATATCTCCCTCTATCTCTCCTTCTTTGTCTTTCTATGTCACCCCAAGCATACAGACTCTCTCTCTCTCCATCATTTCCTTGTTACTACCTCTCTCTCTCTCTCTCTCTCCCCTTCCATATCCATCTATTTGTCCCTCCCTCTCTCCTCCTCTCTCTCAATTCCTCTCTCTCCCTTTTTCTCTTCTCTCTCTCTGTCTCTTTGCCCTCCAACCCTATCACTATCTCCCTCCCTCTCTCCTTCTCTCTCTTCTTGTCTCTCCCCCTCCATTTTTATGTCTCCCTCTCTATCTCTTACCCTTCTCTTCCTCTCTCACTCCTCTCCTTCTCTCTCTCTTAATTCCTCTTCTCCCCTCTCCTTTAGTGCAAGCAATAAAATAGGATTAGAAAACACCATCTACATGAAATCAATGCATATAATGCAAGAATTGTTATTCCCTCTCTCCCTCCTCCATCTATATTTATATCTCCCTCCATATCTCCTTCTTTGTCTCTCTATCTCCCTCCATCCCTCTAGCCCCCCTAAACACACATGATTTCCTTCTCCATATATATATATATCTCCCTCTCTCTATCTTTTTATTCTTCCTTCTCTTCACTTTCCATCTATATATCTATATCTCTCTGTCTCTCTACATCACTCCCAAAACATATATACTCTTTCTCCATATTTATCTCTCTCTTCCCTCTTACTTCTTGGTCTCTTTTCTCCCTCTCTCTCCATCTCTCGTATCACTCCCTCTCTCTCTCTCTCCACCTTTCTCTCTTCATGTCTTTCTTCTTACCTCCCTCTCTTTCTCCTTTCCTCTCTCCTCTCTCATGCAACCTGGTTCTCTTCCTTCCTCGCTCTCCCTTTCTCTCCCACCTCCCTCTATCTCTCCCCATCATCTCTCTCTCTCTCTCTCCAACTTTGTCACTATCTCTCCTCTCCCCTTCTTCTCTCTATCTCTCATTCTTGATCTCTCTATCTCACCCCTAAACTTATACTCTCTCTCCATCTCTCCCTTGTCACACCCTCTCTCTCTCTCTCCACTTTTCTCTCTCTATGTGTTTCTTCTTCCCTCCCTCTCTGTCCTTCCAACTTCATTTCTCTATCCCTCCCTCTCCTCCTATTTCTCAAGTGCTCTCTCATCCTTCCTCTCTCCCCCTTTGTCTCCTTCCTCTCACTCCCTCTATCTCTCCACTTCTATCACTCTATGTCTTTGTTCTTTCTTCCCATATATATCTAGAGTTAATATATATCATGATATATTAATATATATTATAATATAACAAATTTAATGTTATATTAAATTTGATGATATTGTATTAATCTTAAGTTATTAAATTTATAATATTAATATTTCAATATTAGATTTAATAATATTTTTTACATGGCACGATAACACAATTTTCAAATATTACAACTTGTAGGTGGAAATATTTATGTTTTTAGAAATTTTAATATATCCATGGGATATGGTTTTCCTTTTAAACAATCATTTTACAAATATTTAATTAAAAGAAATGTTAAAAGATTTTGGAGCAAGATTTTTTATTCTTTGTATTGAATTAACCTTTTTACTTTGTTTTAAGAAATGGTATTGGCTTTAGTAAAGAGTAAAGTTTAAAATTTTATTTGATTTGGAATCTTAATGTGGTATAATTTTTATTGAAAGTAAATTTATGATCCATTCAAATTTAAATTATATGATAAAAGAACTATTAAACGTATAAGATAATTGTATTGTAACTTTTTTTTTTATTTATATGGCTATTTTCATTTTGTTTAGGGTCCATATTAATTTTTTATTTATTTTACTATTAAACTTATAAGATAATTGTATTGTAATTTTTTAATATGATTATTTTCATTTTGTACAGGGCCCATATTAATTTTTTCTATTTTTATTATTATTTCTTTTTTCTAGTGACATTAGTTATTTTTTCTATTTTTAGATATTTAATTTTTTTTAATCTTGAGTGATATTAAAAAAATTTCAACTTTGATGACAAATGGACATCTTTACACATCATATTAAGTCGTAAAATGTGCCTCTCAATCCAAAAACCAATTTACTTCCTTACACATTATATTAAGTCGTAGAATGTACCTCTCAATCTAATAACCAATTTACTTTAGTAAATTATATATAAAATAAGCCACTCTTCCTCACTCCCTATAACTCTTGAAACCTTAACTTATCTTCCTATAACTCTTGAAACCTTAACTTATCTTCGTTATTCTATTTTTTTACCAAAGTTAACCACGTAAATCGAGACAAAATAAGTGCACAGGGAGGAGATATGTAATTATTAATCTCATAGAAAATGGAAAGGGAGAATTAATGGCAATGCTTCTTAAGTATTAAAGGTCGATCAGAATATTATTAATACAATAATTTAAATTAAATTATGTTTTTTATTTGAAAAAGAAAAAAAGAAATTGACAATAATAATTATTTTAGTTTATAAAACACTATAAAATTATTTTATTCGGTCAAGAATTTGTTTTTCTTGGACTTAAGAAAATAGGTTAATGGTCCAAGACTTAAAGGTATCTCACGGAAGTAAAAGTTTGTCCCTCCAAGATTACCAACAAGGTAATTATAGGTGGCATGGTTTTCCTTGAATAATGATGAGTCAGTTTGCATTTGTAGATATCAACCAATAATGATTGTCCTCACTACTAATGCTCACTAATCTTCAATGCTAATCTGACAAATAAACTATGATAAATTTTCCCATTATGTAAAAAATTGTTATATCATATTATTTCTTTCCAAAAAAAACTTTAATTATAATTTTTAACTAATATTATAACACTTTTATATCATATATTTATTTTCTATTATTTTTTAAAAAGAATATATATTACAAACATACTATTGATTAATACAATAAAATTATCTTTAACTAAAAAACAAAAAAACTATCAGATAAATACAATAAAGCGATATTGTATTGATTCCATATATATTGCATTTTCTTCCATCGTCTCTTCTGACCGAGATCAAGATGCCTATATACAAATCATTATTCAAGACTGCGGTCTTCAATGTATCCATGATCCATATATTTCTCTTCAATATATAACATGCTGATTTTTTCTTACTGAAAAAAAAATACAATAAAGCGATATTCTAAACCAAAAAATATCAACAATTCTACATATAACAAAAGCCAAAAGATATTATAACTAAATTAAATATAGAAAAAATATTCATATTTGTTTTTATCTATGTTTTAATATTTTTTTGGCAAGGCATTTTCTGAGGCTAAATCTTAATTTTTATTGTCAAAATAAATTTTTAAGTGCATATATAAATTTAACACCCTGGGATACTTGAATTTAAATTGTGAATTTTATTTTGAGTGCATATATAAATTTAACACCCTAGCATACTTGAATTTAAATTGTGAAAAATTTACAGTTTCGCGTGTTACTCTGTGACAAGTGGTAATGGTATTACTTTTTTTCAAAAAGAAAAATCTATATATGTTATATTGAGATCATATAAACTGTTTTGATAAATACATGGCAAATATGGATCGGAAAGATCCATCGATCACATATCGCATCCGATCAGTGTCATTCTGTGTCGAAAAACAAAAAAGGAGAAGTATGTTCAAAAATCATAGATACAAGTATTCACTGATATATTGTATGTATTGAGACATATTGCCAATGAGAATAGATGCTAGCAGATGAGGAACCGCCTGTGGAATGGCCGCCTGTAGAAGGGAGCCGACATCAGATGAGAACTAGTCCGGTGGCAAGGAGCCAATAATCAAGGAGATGATGTTCTCGGGAGGTGGATGGGAGTCCCGAAAAACACATCAGCACCGCCACTTCCAGACATGCCAGAGCGTGAGGAGGAAGATGGCGTGCCAGTGGGGACGCTGAGAGGACCACCAGGAGAAAGCAACCTTAACCGAGGGGAAAATGAGGACAGGAAAACCATAGCATTGTGACAGCTCGATCCAAATGGCAGAGGTGACAGTGCATTGGAAGAACATGTGGATGTTCGTTTCCAAATGAGAACGACAAAAGCAGCACTGACTTGGACCCTGCCACCCCTTTGATTGAAGAACATCCCATACAAGATTCCTGTCATGAAAAAGAAGCCAGCCAAACAGAGTGGATTTGAGTGGGCAGTTGGCTTTCCAAAGTTTGTGTGGGAAGGGGGAGGGAAGAGGCGGGGTGAGCGTGGTGAGGGCGGAGTAAAGACGTTTAACAGTGATGGGGTGGGTGGTGTAGTCGGTGGAGCAGATGAGGGAGTCTTGTGAGCCCATTTGAAGGATGTTCAGGCGAGAGAAATGAAGGGTGGCGGAGGACCAAAGGGGGCGAAGGGGGGGGGGGGAATATGAAGCTGATAGTCCGATTTCCAGATGGGCGACAGTGAAGACCATGAGTCGATGAGCATGGACCAGGTGAAGATGCCCCTGTTGTGAAAAAAGGTGAGTAGCGCCGGGGGAATTTGAGATTCCAGGTTGTGTAGGGTGGGATCAAGTGCAATGAAGACGGAAGAACCAGAAGAGAAAGTCCATTTGAGAATACTGAAGAGAAAACGTTGATTCTTGCGAAAGCAGCACCAGATGGGAGATCCATGGCAGATCCCAAGAGTGGATCTTCTGAGCCAGAAATCTAAGTTGCGACCCTTTAAATATTTCTGTTTGATTAGAGCAGACCATGGGCTGTTCCCAAAGAAGGCCCTGTGCATGGATTTGACGATGAGCGCATTGCCAAAACGCCGCATGTTAATAAGACCCCAACCTCCATTCTTTTTGGGAATGGTGATGAGATCCATTCTAGCAAGGTGTAATTTCGATTGATAGGAGTGGCCTCCCCAAAGGAAATTAGCGGCAGTAGACTGAATGATTTTGTGAACTTTGGCAGGGAGTACAAAGAGATGACCCCAATATACTGCTAATTGGGATAAAACCGCTTGTACAAGGACGAAACGGCCAGCAAGAGATAAAAGTCGGTGTTCCCATTTGGAGATTTTGGTGTAGAATCTGTCAATGAGCCATAACCAATCAGCAAATTTGTTGTTTTTGACTTTGAGTTGGAAGCCAAGATATGGGAGGCCGTCCGAGAGGAGAGCGAGATTGACGCCGAAACGAGCCGCTACCCAAAGGGCAGTGGCAAGGTTGGAGTTGTTATGAAATAACTTTGTTTTGTCATTGTTGATGAAAAGGCCGGATGCCGCATGGAACTTCTGAAAGATGATGTGTAAGCATGCCCAAGAAGATTTACATAGCATGGCGAAAATAAGAATGTCATCAACAAAAAAGTTATGAGAGAGAGAGATGTCCTTACAAATCATAACCGGCTTACACCTCCCTTGTGAGACTGCAAGATTGATATGCGAACTTAGAGAGTTCATAACCAAAATAAAGAGGAGAGGGGATAGTGGACATCCCTGACGGAGCCCTCGTTCCGCCTTGAAGAAGGTTGATGGAATTCCGTTGATAATGACAGAGTAGTGAACGGATTCAACACAAGCCATAATCCAGCAGCAAGCTCGCGGCGAGAGTCCAATTTTTGCAAGTAGAACTCGGATGAAGCTCCAACTGACACAGTCAAATGCCTTTGAAAGATTAATCTTAAGGGCGGCCGCGTCGATGTTCTTGGAGGAGATGGCGAAAAGGCCTTCTTGTGCAAGGGCGACAGCATCAAGTATGAGCCGATCCTTCAAAAAAGCATGTTGCTGAGGAGATATAAAAGAACTGAGTGTTTTTTTCATGCGTTCAACAATGATCTTAGAAATGATTTTATATAGAGCATTGCACAGGGCAATGGGCCTGTAATCCCCGAAGGATGTTGGATTCTCTTTCTTTGGAATTAAGGCAATGAAGGTGGCCGATAGGGCACTGTTAATGTTCCCAGCTTGGCAAGTTGCATTTACCATGTTGAGGAGATCATCTTTAAGAAGATCATAAAAGTGAGAGTAAAATTCAATTGGAATACCGTCAGGCCCGGGGCTTTTTTCCTTCTTGAAGCCTTTTATGATGCTTGAGAGTTCCCCTTCCGAAATAGGCCTGAGGAAGAGTTCATTAGCGGCGGCGTCAAACATGGTCGGGAGGTGGTTAACCGCCCACATCATGTCATAGATGTCATTGTGTTGACGTTTGTATTGGCCTCTGAAGAATGAAGTAGCCGCAGCAGAGATGTCATGCTGAGTGTTGAGGGTGTTGCCCATCGAGTCATTCATACTCCAAATTGAATTTCTTGTTCTGCGCGCGCTGGCGAAGGTGTGGAAAAACTTAGTGTTCCCATCGCCCTGTTTGAGCCAGAGAGCTCGACTTTTCAATCTCCATGCGGCCTCCTCTTTTAGGAGCAGTTCTTGTTTCCTTTTCTCAAGGGACCATAGGAGAACCTTCTTGTCGAAGGAGAGACCCTGCAAATGGATGGAGGACGAGATGTAATTTATTTCTCGCGAGATATTGCTTAGTTCCCGAGAGTCGGATGCTTTTTTCTTGATTTGCCATGTCTTGACATCCTCCCTGAGTTTGTCCATCTTTTCGCGGAAGGTGAGGAAAGGAGCATCCTCGGAGAGAGTGATATGGCCCCAGGCGGACTTGACATAGGCCTCAAAGGATTGATCCTGTAGATGAACTGTATTAAACTTGAATGAGAATCCCTTCCTTCGAAGATCATTAACCCATGCTAATGATATGGGCTTGTGATCGGAGGTGGCGGCAGTTCCAGTTTTGGCAATGGGCATCCCCCAGTCTTCAATGATAGAAGATGACAGGATGAAACGATCAATGCGCTTAGCAATGTAAGCATTGCCCACTCTTCCATTGTCCCACGTGGGGGCCATAGGAACCGGAGGGATGTCGACCAGGTCCCGATTGAGGAGCTCTCCACGCATTTTCACTGCTAAACTGTCCATAGACGAGCAATGTCCCCAACATTCCTGTGAGCAGAGCGTGAAGTTCAGATCTCCTGCAATGATCAAAGATTGTATGTCAAGGATGCCTGTGAGGAGAAAAGAGTCCCAGAAGGGGGTTCTGTTCTTGTAAGGCGCGTAAACATTGAGCAGATTGATTGGTCGGGGTCTTCCCCGAATGCTCGCAGAGAGGAGAATACCAGCTTGACATTTGAATGCATTGGCTTTGACCATAAGAGGGTTCCAAAGGGATACAAGACCTCCCGACAGGCCCTCAGCACTGATTGCCGACATGTGCCAGGAGGGAAACATTCTTCTGAAGAAAGCAATAGCAGACGAACTGGTGTGCATGGTCTCCTGTACAAAAATGATGCATGGATTTTCTGATAGGAATGTAGCTTTCAAGGCCAAGAATTTTGGGGCCATTCCTAAACCCCGGATGTTATAAGAGACGAGGAAGGTCATTTAGAAGAGCTTCCAGCCAAACTTGCTCTAAGAGGCTGTGGGGGAGGAGACTCAAGGATAGGGACGTCGATGAGAGGGAGGTTAATGACACCCAATTCTGTGGCGATCGAGCGTCCCCTAAAATGTCGGCTGCCACCTCTGGTTTTTTTGCGGACGGTGATGTTCTTGGCGGAGGCGGGACTGATGGATGGGAAGGCGGGTTTGTGGATGGTGAGCGGTTCAAGGATGGTTGGGTGTCGGTTCAGAAGTTGTTCGATGTCGTTGTCCGGTTCGTTGAGAGGGGAGGAGACAGGGGAGTTGAAAGGGGTCGAAGAAGGGTGATAATCTTTGGTTGAGGGAGATGGAGGGGACGAGGAGATTTGGATTGGATGGGAACCGACAACGAAGTCTGCGACATTCAAGGGGGGCGGGGAGGGAACCGAGTTCTCTTCTGGCTGTTCCGGGATGGGGGGGCATGAGAAGTCGGCCATATTCATGAGAGGGGGGGATAGCGGGGGGCTTTTAAAGTCGGCGAGGTTAGGCGATTCTCCCTTATTGGCATGATCAGAGGATTTGAAGGAGAAATGTCTCCCTGAGAGACTGTCGCTATCAGATGGATCCTTGATCTTTGTAGAGCGCAGGGGCCTCGGTCGCCTGTATTTACAATCATTGTGAAGATGGCCTGTGCGATGGCATGTGGAGCATCTGAAGGGGATGCCCCAGAAATCGATTCTCTGATATATACGGGATCCTTCCCATATGATTTCCAGCTGCTCGGGGTAGCCGCCTTTGTAAGGCCTCTCAATGAGGATCCAAGCAATGCGCTTGTCCTTTTCCCCTCGAATCCATGGGTCAACATAGATAAATTTGCCAATCGCATTGCCAATTGATTCGAGAGATTCCTGCGTCCATAGCTCGAGTGGGAGATTGGGAAGCTTTAACCATATCAAACAGTGGGAAGGTGTATTCTTGAGAGGGTCAAAGCCCATGTACCACCTTGAGAGCGATAGGAAACTCCGTCCAGATACCCACGGTTTATCCAGAACCCTTTCTAAGTCCTCCTGCTTTTGGAAGTGGAAAGAATACCATTCTTTCATCATACGGGAGATAATGGGAGTGTAGCCGATGATAGGCATCCATGTTTTTGTAATCCATGCTCTCATGTCCGCTTCGGCCAGTTCAGGGAAGTACCATTTCCCAACAAGAGCAAACTTCTGAAGACTGTCTATGCGTTCAGTCAAAAAAGACCCTGAGATCGTGACCGCCTTTGGGGGGGGACCGTCTTTGCTGGTGCTCTGTTTTTGTTCCGGCGGGACAACTGTTGCTGAGATGCGAAGAGGGGAGGGTCCCTAAGCCGTGAAGGGAGGGAGCCTGACAGAGTGTCGTGCCAGCTGGGATTCCCGCTGGCAGCATAGATGGCCTCTTCGGTTTCAATGGCCGCCGCCAGTAGAGCCTTTGTACCCGGGGAGTCGCTGTCTGCGGCCATCCCAAGGCCGGAGAGAGATCCCAAAAAGACCGAGGGAAGATCCAAGGGAGGGGCCCCGTACAATCGAAGGCTTGATTTAGAACCGTCGAAAAGATACCGACGGAGAGAGATGCCCGGATAGAAAGTCGGAGGTGGAAGATAGGAGCTGGATGAGGTACGGAGTCCTGACAAATTCCAAGTCCCAACAAGGAAGAAGGCCCAAAAGCTGACAAAGAATGATCTAGGAGAGGAGAATGGTGGCGCGGGTGACGTTGTGAACCGCCATAACCGCAGTTCCCATGCAAGGTGGTGAGCAGAAGGGGCAGAGGTTGCAGAGAGGAAGGTGAGGAATTATGACTGAGAGCCGGGAAATCGTGAATTTTGAAAATGAGCCGGAAAGACAATCGGAAAGATCGTGAACTTCCCGGAGAGAGCGCTATGCTTCCGGGCGGTTGTTACAGTCTATGCAACAGCAACAGCACTGTAAAACTATCCACCATTTCCCAATTCGGATTCTGAAGTCTTGACAGGGCCGGTAAATGTAAAATGCTGCTCTGATTTTCTTGACTAGGACACAGAGCATGTTGCTGACAGCCTGTTGATGAAAGGCAGGGAGAGGTGGAAAAAAAATCCTCTGTGGAGGAGCCAGATTGGCGGAAAAAACTAAAGGCGTGGGAATTACCAGGACCCAGATAGAAAAAACTTATGAGGTAAACAATATAAAAACAGCTATACTGTGAACGATAGCTGATACTGACTGAAACGATGTATAATTCCCGGACCCAGATAGAAAAACTATATAACAGTAGCTAAACGAGCATCTACACAGTAAAAAAACCAGAACTAGACTAAAGACATGGAGAACAAGAACAGAGGAGCCATACCTGGAGTCGCGCAGAGGACACCGGATGCAGAAGGCCGAGCCATGAACGCCAGGAGAGAAAGAGAGGAGGCGTGAGCCTCCGGTCCACAAGGACCAGAGGAGAGTGGAAACGTCGTGAATGAGCCGAGGCGGGGATAAAAGGATGGCGGAAAGTGAAGTGGTGGAGACACGTCGTCGGGGGGTCAGGCGAAGGTTGTAGCGGAGTGTCTAGCCATGCAAGAGCAGATAGGGAAGCCAATGCATGAGCCTGTAGATGTCGCGTGTAGGATTGTGGGTCTGGCCAGCAAAATGCAGATTATTGGCTGGGGGCGATTGGCGTATCCAATGCCTGGCTGGGCAGATGTCGAAGGTGGAAACCGCAGATTATTGGCTGGAGGTAGTTGTCGTGGGAGGCTGAACGCAGGTTATTGGCATCTGGTAAGAAGTCGTTGGCCAGAGGACGCCATGGCTGTAGCGAGCTTCCCACCCGGCGCGCGCGGACTCCAACTCAATCCTCATTCACATAGAGATTTCCAGTCCAGTGATTTGAACTTGTACTCATATCAAGTAATGGTATTACTTACTGAGAATAGAAAACATCAACTCTTACTATAAAATTTGAGGCTTACCCGACCCGTTTCATCACGCGCAACAAGGGCGACTGTGGAATTGTTTTCTCACTTTGGACTCAGATGCAGCTGTCTCAGCGTCGATATCAAACTGAATTGTGGACGGAATTTGAAACCTCCCTCTCGTGCAAACTGCCCAGGTAGTAATGTTGCAGTTCGTCTCTCTTTATTATTATCACTGAACTATTTTCATGGTTCCCGTGTGGGATTAGGTGCGCTATTCATCCCGAACTACTCTGATGATATCCCTATGCACATGAATGAATCAATTAATTAATTCACGGTACTTTTTGTTTTAGTTTATTTCTTACTGTCAGTTGAGAAACACCGTTAAGTAGAAGAAATCAGAGTGAGTTTTCATGGTCGTAGTTTCAGGATTATGTTTTTTGCTTTGAAAATTATGGAAATTTTGTTTATATTTAAAAAAATTAGTAGAGATTTTTGTAAATCTAAATAAAAATTGTCAAAATTCATAATTTTAAGTATTTTTGAGGTTTTTGATGGTACTGATTCCATTTCCACTATCAAAAATATGATTCAAACATTATCTCTATAAAAAATTTTGAATTTTTTTTACCCCGATTCGAACAAATCCTAAACCTCATCTGTTTGAACTTTAGTTATAGTTGTTTTGTATAAATATTGAATTATCACAACATATGATCCATTTATGTTTGTAGTTGCACAGACAAAAAGTGTATTATGTTTCTATTAACCACTTTGACGTGAGAATTAATGGTTGGATATGTTCGACTCTTACATCCAACATTATTTATACCAAGTTCATTCATGTATTTGGAAACTTAATTCTTTTTAAAATCAAAATCACAAGCAACATCATGATTACGGTATAGTTTGTTACATGGCTCAATAATGATTATTTTTTAAAACATATCAACCACATTTTTAATATGATGTCAAACTTTTGTTAAGAGGTCGATAGATTTGTGAGCAAAACTATTAGGACTAGCTACCAAGGTTTCTATAATATTTAGAGAGGTATACATAATACTGGCTCATAGGGCATAATAAATATATATATATATATTTATATATAATAATTATGTAAAAGTGATATTTTAATTTGTTTAATAGAAATAATTTTATTAAACGTTTATATATTTAATTTGAAATGATATATATATGTAAAATTTGGTATATAGAAATATATAAGATAATGGTTGAGTTTGTATTTAGATGTTAGTATGTGATAAATTTTGTCGCAGTGATAATGTGGATGAGTTTCTTTTATATACTTCTTTATATGTGAATGTGGTAAAATTTATGGTGTTTTAAATAATTGTTGATTCTTAGAAAAGGCTAATTGTAAATCAAGGTGAATTTTTTGTAGGGAGTATCAACTACTTGTATGGCATTGAATTGTGCAATAATACCTGAGTGGTCTTTTTTCAATAGCTTCTTCATAGACAATTGGATGCTAGCACAATATATCGCCCCCAAATTGATGTTCAAACTAAATCTCTCAACAAGTGTTTGGAAGCATATTATTGATACTTTACTTTAGAGCACCATTCCTAATGGGTTAAGTGGTTACATTTGCAATACTGGTGGTATAATATAACTTATCATGGTGCCACTAAAATGACTCCCTTTGAGGTTGCTTATTGTCAAAATCCCCCATCAATTCTATCCTACTTACCATGAGATTCTAAGGTGAAGGAGATACACAAAACCCTCATGGCTCAAGCCAACATTCTTTGCACTCTCAAGAATAATCTCATAATGACTTGAATAAGGATGAAGTGGGTTGTTGATCAACATCATTCCCAAATTCCATTTTTGAAGAAGGGGATAAGGTATTCCTCCATATGTAGCCTTATAAAAAAACCTCACTTAAAGACAACCACTTCTAAAATATTGCTTCCATGATTTATGGCCTCTATAAAGTCCTAAAATGTATTGGACTAGTGGTTTAAAATTTTAGCTTCCTAGCCACTCTAAAATTCATCCAAATTTTTTGTCTCTTTCTTAAAGAAAGTGGTCAGGTCTAATTTCCATGTTCAAGCTAGCATTCCATAATTAGATGAGGAATGTGTCATTTAACTGTAGCATGTGGCCTTCCTTAACAAAAGAGAGTGTTGTCTCCACCAACACACTATCCAAGAGATATTGATATGATTTTGTCATCTTTGACCTTGAGTACAATGTTTCTTTATAGCTGGGGGGGTGGCGGGGGGAGAGCGGGTGGGCATGTTAGGGTCCTACCTTACCCCCCTTGAGTACATAGATAGGTTGTTATGTATTGAAGCGATCTCTAGTAATAAGGTTGATGTAGTAGATATAGTGTAAAAAAAATAATTGTAAGAAGGCTTACTAAAAAATTCTATCTACAAAAGGAAGAATCATAGACGCTCTTGTTTCTGCTCTATGGTACTCATTGTAGAAACCCTAGATTTTTTTGCAATGGATTTGCCGAAGGGGGCTCCTCTCCCTCCCCACGACAAGGCTGCTACATTTTAGGTCCTCATGGTTGCACTTTCTTCGAAACCCAGGAGCAAGGATGTGTAATCGAAGTTCGTGAAGAAGTCTAAAGCTATACCCTCGGTTGCCCTTCCCTCAAGGTTTCACATACCAACTTTGGCTTTCTCTGATCATGCCCTTATGGCAAAGTTCACAGGGATGTGGCCTTCTCCTCGTTCAATGGATGCATGGATAGAAAAGAATTGGAAGTCAATGATGAAGGGTTATATCAATTTGTATTCTTGCAGCAATGGTATTTTTCTTTTCTATTTGAACTCAAGGAATATAAGGGTGTGATTTTCATAATTGGATCGTATTTTTCAGCTCTCACTAGATTTTAATCTAGACGAAGGTGTTCCAAATTTAGTCTTGGTTTGGGTCAAGTTCCCTCGGCTCCTGTTGGGGCCTTCGTTTAATTTTGAAAAGGTTTTGATCAATTTTGGTTGACCGAAGGATGAGGAGGAAACGGGTGGCAGCAACAGTTAGCTTGTGGAGGGATCACATAGACAGCAAGGCAGGAATAGGCAGTTGCGGAAGAACTGCGGCAAGGTGCCAGTGGATGACAAAGGCATTTGAGCGGGCGGGAAGGTGCAAGAGCAGTCGAGCAAGAACTGGTAGTCTAGGCGGCAGAGAGGAATATAAAAGGAAAGGGCCAGTAAGCGAGAGGAGTTGGTTGGCAAGGTTGTTGGGGTTGGCGTTGAAAAGACGATAGATGGTGACGGTAGTTCGATATCAGAAGGCAGGAGTTTGGATGAGCAAGATCCTCGAGACTGAGACCAAGCTCATGAGTCTATAAACGGGTATTCCTTGTATTTGCTTGTGGCAAATGCCGAGATGTATTGTACTATTTTACTGTTAAACTAATAGAAAGGGAAGTCCAGACTAGTTGTCGATTATGATATGTATGAATACCCATGATGTGAAGGCTCTTTTAAAATTTTGATTTGTCTTATCTGATGCATGCACTTAGTAGTTTCGGTGTATTAGATGTTATGTCGTTATCTCTGTTATGCGTGCAATGTTATATCTCTGTTATCAGATGATGCGTCGGTTGGTGCTCCCTTGACTCCATGACGAACCCTTCTTACTAATGGTCGTGGCACGCCTTGGGTGAGACTCCTTACTCCTTAGGTAAGGTGAAAATGTCAGTGTTGTCCTAGACTACAATAGACCATTGTTGGTCCTCTGCGCCTAAACCCAGGGTCTTTTCCCCCTGATGACTCTTTTGTGCCAACAAATGGTTTCGTTGTCGGGACCCGAAGTTAAGATAACTAGTTCGGAACATGGTGTCGAGGATATTCAAGAGAGAGATCAAGGATTGGTGGAATCATAAAGTAGATCAGTTTGCAACAGAGCAAGCTATCTTCCATAATCAGTCGATTAGCAAGGTGAGTGAAGGGATTTTCAATGCCGATGGTACCAATGACCAATATGAGATATTCTGGTGCAAGTTTCCGGAAGACATATACAATTGGTTAAGAAGGCTGAAAGGGCAGAATCAGTTAGGGGGGTTGATAACAGTTCACCATAGCTGGACCCCATCAGATCTCGCACTGCTTCAGCAATTAGACAATGATTTGACCAGAGCAGCCGATTTTTGGGTAAAGACTACGGTGGAAGGATATATAGTCGAGTTCGCTGTCGAGAGTTATCAATCATTCTCAAAGGCAGAAGCGATATTTGGATCTGGATTAAGAGGAAGGTTGATGAAGGAAGTACCGATGTGGATTAAGATGTTTATGGTAGAAGAAGGATTATTTCCCTCGCCCACCACAGAGATGGCAACGTAAAACCCTAGTACCGGGGGAAGTACTTAAGGGGTGGATGCTTCCACTTGGGGAATAGAGATGTTGCTGAAGGGATGGATGCAGAAGAACTGAAGAATGCTAGAGATGTCAGATCACATAGGAGAGCCCAGCTAGTAGATAAGTGATAGGCAAGAGTGATTCAGACTCTGAAGGAAAGGAAGATGGTCCCCCACCAAGTAGGAGCAGTGACAATAAAACCCCAAGTCGAAGAGGGAGAAAAGGAAGATGTTGCGCAAAGCAAGATCGGTAGCATGAGATATAGGAGTGATTCGGATTTAAACAGGAACACAACAAATTATAGAGATAACCACAAACACAAAGATGCAGCGGAAATAATACTTCATTTCATTAATGTAAAATACTGAAATATGCTTACAAACAGTAAAGGAAATAAGCCAGCTAGGGCAATGGTAGCTTATCTTTGAGAAGAGATGTGGCGGCTACATGCCTCTGAACTGTGTTACAATGAGGCTCGAAGGCCTTTTTATTGTTGATAAACAATGGAAAACCCTAAACATCTAAAAACCTAACCCTAGAAGATGAAACGCCAAACTGTGGGCCCTGTTTGGGTAAATTTGTACATCAACTTCCCGAGGTCGTAACTTTGGCATATGATCTCCGTTTGACGTGCACAATATCTCGTTAGAAAGATCTATTTGAGAAGAACAACTTTGGGGAGAGAAAAATTGGTCCATGGACCCATGTTGCTCCCAGTTTTCCCAAAAAATGTCGTTTAGGGCCTCAAAATGGCTCCGGAAGTTCACAACCTGAAAAACTGCTAAAAATAGTAAGTTGTGATACAATTAAGGAAACTGAAAAAGCTGAGAGAAACAATGGTGGGGGTCCAAGTGGACTTGGTAGGTGGCCACCAATATCCACCTAGATCATTCCCTCCCCCTTAGGAAGCAATGGTCCCCATTGCATTGAGTTCCTCCATGAGATGAGGAAACTTCTGCTGAACTTGGTCCCTGGTGAGCCACTTGACTTGGTGAAGGAGTTGGCCTGCTTTGAGTTGATACAGTTTGATATTTTGTTTGCGAGTGTGCTTGATCTGTGTGTCCATGATCTGATCACTTGCAGCTTGTTCCATGCAATCTAGCTTTAATTCTATGGGTGTGAGTTGTTCTGCAATATTGGATGTGTCTAGTAATGGTGGAAACTAGGGCCGAAGGCAGTCCACATTGAACACTTGGTGTAGGCCAAGGAATGGGGGAATGATGAGCTCAAATTCATTGTCTCCCACAACCTTGGTAATGGTGTAAGGACCATAGCGAAGTGGTCTCAGTTTCCGATAGGCTCTGGTAAGGCATTCCTTTTGCAAATGCAACCAAACTTTGTCGCCCACCAGAAACTTGTGTGGCACCCGATGTTGATCATGTTGCTGCTTGTAAGTCTTGGCATTTGATTTCTCCAGAATGTCATGGACCTACTGGCAAATATGTTGTATGTGCTCAATGAAGCTGGTTGCTTTATCTGTTTCGGATTGGACATGAGCCGAATCTGTGTGAGTAGCTACAAATGGCATGGCCACATCAATGGGACATAGTGGGTGGAATCCCAAGCCCACTTGAAAAACGTTGTGTCTAGTCGAGTTGTGCAGAGCTTGGTTGTAGCTGTGCTAAACATAGGGGAGGCTCTCATCCCATGTGCATGGATGCTTTGAGTTGTACATGCGTAGAATGTGTACAATCATTCTGTTGACAACCTCTGTCTGGCCATTAGTTTGAGGATGGAAGGTTGTGGACTTAGTGAGTTTGGTGTCCAGCATCGACTAGAGACTGGACCAAAATGTACTGAGGAACCGACTGTCCCGATCTGAGATGATAGACTTTGGGATCCCAAATTGCACCCATACTCGTTCAAAGAAGAGTTTAGTAGTGGCTTCTGTTGTGATATTCTTCTCGTAGGCCGCCATAATGGGCATCTTCGAGAACCTATCAATGACCACAAAAACACAGTCGTTTCCATGCTTAGTCGAAGGAAGGCCTGACATGTAATCCATGGAGATGGATTCCCAAGGTTGACTAGGGGTAGGCAGCGGGGTATAGAGGCCTTGCTTCTTGATGATCGGTTTGGCAATGGCACAGGCAGTGCATGATCTGATGTAATTCCCAACATCTTGTCGAAGATTTGGCCAATAGAAATACTTTTGCAGTAATGCCACCGTTTTCTTGACCCCGAAATGCCCAGCAGCCCGACTGTAGTGTGCTTCCCAAATCATCTTGGCACACTCGCTTGAAGGAACACAAAGGTGACTCAGGTGGCACAACAGGGCATCCTGGAGGTGAAAATATGGAACATGTCGACCCTCCAAGAGTGTCTGGTATATGTGGCCGAATTCTGGGTCGCTTTTGTAGAGAAGTGACCAATCAGAAGTCTCGTTCCCACAAGAGTTGAGGACGGTGGTTAACGCCATGATCAGTGGTCGACTGAGGCAATCTGCAATGTTATTGGTGCTACCCTTCTTATACTTGATATTCAAATGGAATTGTTGCAGGTATGTAGACCACTTCTGATGGCGATCATTCTGCAATTTCCCTTGGGTCTATATGAACTGCAGGGGTCAGTGGTCTGTGTGGATGACCATTTCCTTCCCCAAAATGTAATGCTTCCATTGTCGTCAGGCTTGCACAATGGAATACATCTCTTTGTCATAAGTGGGATACCTCCAGACTGTGTCTGAAAGTGTCTCACTGTGATATGCCACTGGATGCCCGTGTTGAGTAAGGACTACCCCAATACCATAGTTAGAGGCATCTGTCTCAACGTCAAATGGTTGTTGCAAATCTGGTAATGCGAGAAATGGTGCCGTGCAGAGGCGATCTTTCAACTCTGTGAATGCCTTCTATTGAGATTCAGACCAAAAGAATTTTGCTTTCACTCCTCCCTTGGTGACTTGACTCAAGGGCCAAGTGATATGAGAAAACCCCAACAAGAACCTACAGTAGAAGTTGGCAAGACCTAGAAAGCTGCGGAGCTCTGTTAGAGTGGTTGGAGATGGCCAATCCCAAATGACTTGGATCTTGGCTAGATCCACATGCACCCGTTGTTCATCAATAATGTATCCCAGATACTGAACCTGGGTCATGCCAAAAGTGCATTTCTCCAAATTGGCACATAGCTTGTGTTGGCGTAGTGTTTGGAGAACCTGTCGGATGTGGTGGAAGTGCTCTTCCCAACTCTGGCTGAAGATCGGGATGTCATCCAAGTATACCACTACAAATGAGTTGGTGAATGGTTGCAAGATGTCATCCATTAGCCTCATGAAGGTTGCAGGAGCATTTGTCAATCAGAAAAGGCCCTCCTTGGCTTTGAAGGTAGTCTTCCACACATCGGAGAGTTTGATTCGTACCTGGTGATATCTTGACTTCAAATCGATCTCGCTAAAATATTTTTTCCCCTTTAGTTGGTCCAGGAGGTCATCAATCCGTGGGATCGGGTACCTATTATGGACAGTGATCTTGTTCAGCACCCGATAATCAATATAGAGCCTCCAAATCCCATCCTTCTTCTGTACCAACACGGTCGGGCTCCCACAAGGCGATGAACTCGGACGGATGTGACCTTTCTGTAACAGCTCCTGAATCTGCATCTTGATTTCATTATTCTCCAAAACAGAGCGTCAATAGATTTTTCCATTGGGCAGCAGTGCACCTGGGGTTAGATCGATGGAGTGCTTGACCTGACAGTGCAGAGGAACCCCTGCGAGGGAGGTGAAGATGTCCTTGTACTCCTCCACAACCTTGTCCATCTGTAGTTGTTGTGTGGAGGGGCCCTATCTAAAGGTCGTGGACACTGTCTTCTTCTTTCCTTGAGGGTGCATCATCAGGAAAACAAATTTCTTGGTTTTGGAAATGAGCTTACTGCATTGTTTTGCAGTAACCAAAGAGATGGCGGTAGGTGGTGCTACCTCCGGTATCCTGTACAACTTATTTCCCAAAGTAATAATAACAGCACGGGGCCTTGATTCATACACAACATGTTGCTTCCACAAGTATGGTTGTCCTAATAATACATCACAAACTTCAAGGGGAGCAATGTCACACAATACCTCATCCGTGAAGGGCTTGATGTTGTATGGAAGGCGACACTGTTGGCTCACGTGAAGATCCCGTCCTTGGTGAAGCCACCCGATGGTGTACGGTTGTGGATGTGTTGTGGTCGGTAAGCCCAACTGCTTCACGACCTCTGTCGAAATGAGGTTCTTTTGGCTCCCGCTATCGACAATGAATTGTAGCGGGGATCCCTTTACCCACATCTGGGAGTGGAAGAGACACTCCTCCTCCTCTGGATTTTCGGGTTCTTCCTTCTAGATCTTCATGGTGGCAACGGTGGCGTTGGGCTCCGCATCGATAATTTGCTTCCCTTTGTCATTCCCCTTGTCGGGTTATGACTCAGAGTCGAAACATGCACCTGATTCTGAAACCTTTAGCTCAGCTACCAGTGACTGCTTAGCCTGACACTCACTTGTGTTGTGAGTGGAGCTCTTATGGAGCTCACACCATTTTCTCGTGTCCTTTTTCAACTTTGCAGAGCTGTTCTTTTCTTGCAGCTTTGGCGGGTTGTCTTGGGCTACCCGGCCTTGGCTTTGTCGTTTGTTTTGTGGTTTGGGGCCACCTTTCCCTTGCTTCGGATTCGCAGATCCAAAGTCTCGCTTCTTTTGTTTAAACTTCTGCTCGACCTTGATGGCATATCGGTATGCTGTGCCGCGCGAGGAGATGTTCAAGAATTATATTTCTTCCTGGATGTACTTATGTAGGCAGCCGCGATATTTGAGTATCAAATGCTGCTTCGAATCCTTGATACCCAACTTTGTGCGAAGGGTATGGAAAAGATTGGTGAACTCCAACACGTCTTGGTCCCTTCCCTGCCGCAATGTGGTCCACTTTATGTATAGATCCTCATAGCTTCCAATAGGGTAGTAATACTCCTTGATGGCATCCCGGAATGAATTCCAAGTGGGTGCGGCTAAAAATAGTGAGCTGGTACTTTCATCCTTCTGCTCGCAGTAGGTTTCCCACCAGTCCTTGACGTGGGGGGCTACTTTGAGAAGAGTGAAAACAATCTTTTCCTGACTCGAAAATTCATGAACAGAAAAATAACCCTCTAGCAGATTTAACCATTTATCTATGGCATCTGCATCTATCTGACCCTCGAATATGGGGATTTCAAAATTAACTTGTACCTTGAAGGGCATGGCATTTCCAGAGTAGCTGCTGGAAGCCGATGCGTCGCCTTTGGGTAGCCGCTGAAGGATCTGGGCAAAGTTTTCCATCATCGCATTCCTTTGTCGCTCGAGGGCTTCTTTGAGAAAGATTTTGATAGGATCTCCTGCCCCCTCGTCTTTCTTCTCATCTGCCATGGGAGGCCGTCGGGATTTGTGAGGCTGGTCTTGCAAAGGTTCGACCAGTTCAAGCCCTAACTCCTTATATCTCGACCTCATTGGGGACATGTAAAGAAAAATAAAGAAAAAACAAACTACTCTGATACCATTGATCCAGATTTAAACAGGAATGCAACAAATTACAGAGATAACCATAAACATAGAGATGCAATAGAAATAATACTCCATTTCATTAATGTAAAATACTGAAATATGCTAACAAACAATAATGGAAATAAACCAGCTAGGGCGATGGTAGCTTATCTCTAAGAAGAGATGTGGCAGCTACATGCCTTTGAACTGTGTTACAATGAGGCTCGAAGGCCTTTTTATTGTTAAGAAATAATGGAAAACCCTAAACATCCAAAAAACTAACCCTAGAAGATGAAACGCCAAACTGTGGGCCCCGTTTGGGTAAATTGGTACATCAACTTCTTGGGGTCGTAACTTTGGCATATGATCTCTGTTTGACACACACAATATCTCGTTAGAAAGATCTATCTGAGAAGTACAACTTTGGGAAGAGAAACATCGATCCATGCACGCATGTTGCTCCTATTTTTCCTAAAAAAAGGTCGTTTAGGGCCTCAAAACGGCTCCAGAAGTTCAGGACCCGAAAAACTGCTAAAAATAGTAAGTTGTGATACAATTAAGGAAAATCAAAAATCTGAGAGAAACAATGGTGGGGTCCAAGCGGGATTGGCAGGTGGCCACCAATATCCACCTGGATCAAGGAGCTAGAGGGATGAAAAGGGACCTTCCCTACAGGTCACGGAAGGGACATCGTAAGAGAAAACGCTGAGTGGGTATGAAGAGGAGAGAGAGGAGGACATGGGCAACGTGATGAGAAAATTATTTAATGAAGGAGAAGCATCCATTAGGAGTCAGCAACAATACCCCCAAGACACAGGTGGCGTCTCCCCTGATCTTCCCCTTGTACCTTATTACAATTCGAAGAAATTTGTTATTAGCTTAGCCAAGGCAGTTCAGGTATATCGGGCACGTGGGAAGCATAAAACTAGTTTTAATATTGGAAGCAATAAAGAAACTGGTAATATTACTGGTATCCCAACATCCATGGAACAAAGGGTTTGGATTACCGGTATCCCAACATCCATGGAACAAAGGGTTTGTGTTGTTAGCTCATACCCAAATCAATACAGCGGGATCTTTTACCCGATATCCAGAGTTTGTAAGAAGGGGAAACGAGGATGTGGAACAACACTGGTATCTCTGTGAAGCTATTTGGAGAGCACAACAGACTCCAGACAACGTCAAGACAGTGGAGTTTCAGACTACGATGAGGGAGAGGGCTCTGCGTTGGTTTATAAAATGGGTGGAGCAGAGCCCGAACTCCACAATAGATGATATCAAGAGAGGATTTGTGCAGGAATTCAAAGTACCATAGACATACCAACAGGGGTTATCAGAACTATGGGAGATCAAGAAGAAGGAGGGTGAGATGGCTTGGGAGCTCATGCAAAGGTTTAAGGATGCCATTGCTAAGTTGAGTTACACTCTAGACCTGAATCACCAGTGGGACTGGTTTAGCAAGGCACTCTTGCCCCTAATGAGAACGCCACTGATGCAAAAAAAAATCGGAACCCTCCAAGATGATTGGGAGCAAGCATCACGAATAGAATCCATGGCTGGGCATCCTCATGAATACCGGGGAGGGACGATCTTGCAAGACCCGTCGATCATGGGTCTCAAGAATCAAATCGCAACTTTAACGGAGAAGATGAAGGATCTTCAGCCATTATGACTAGCCAGACCCGACGTATGATGCACCCACTGCATGGTGGAAGGGCATGTTGTGACAGAGTGCCCTAGGTTGCGAGGGATTAATCATCTAGGGAGGGTCGCGGGGTCGTCAGGGGCCCCACCAACCGCAGGAGTTGCGGCAATAGGAGCGTAAGGAGCTTTTTCGGGAAGGAATAGCCAAGAATTTTGCGAGATTTGTAGAATGTATGGACACCTACCATGGATGTGCCCGATACTGCATAAATACTCCAACGTCCCCAATAACAACTACTGTGAGTTCTGCACATCTACAACACATCACATTGACCAGTGTAGAGCATTGGATGCTCTAGTAGAATGATTGGACATATCTACGTTCAGAATTAATAAGTCAAATCGGGGAGTATGAGGAGGAAACAGGAGAGGAAGAAGAATGGGAGGAAGAGGCCCCGTAAGGTGTTACAAATGCGACCAGGAAGGACATGTCGCCAGGGAATGCCCATTCCCTAGGATACCCTAGTGCTCACAATGCAGTATTAACACCCATGCCAAAGGATTGTCGGAACTCATTGCAAAGTGGGAAGAATGGACTAGACAGAGGGGGGCTAACCTGGTTAATGTCGAACCTCGTACTGATGACAATCTTCCCGCAACCAATATTAATATAGTCACCTAAGGAGGAAAGAAGATGGGGGAGGATCATAGCACAGTGGACCCACCCTTGGTTGTTAAATCAGCATATCCAAAGAAAGTGTATCAGCCTGAACGCTAAAAGTATTATTATCATGAGGCAGCTAAGTTGTTCAAGGGGATGACTAAGAAGAGAGATGGCTAGGGACCAAATGGCCACGTACTTGATCATAACTAGCCGATTGAAGAGTGGTTTAAACTATTCCTAAAGATTGTCGAAGATGAATGCATGTTGAAGGAGTTGCGGAAAAGTTTAAAGGTTGTGTTATCCATAGAGGAAGGGGAAGTGGAGCGGTCACTTGCCGACTTACCAGAAAAGAATTCTAGAAGAGTGAGACGAAACAAGAGGAGAAGCAGAAAGAAATTCTAAATCAATGCTCAGGTTGTGAGATTCCATACAATGTCAGACTTGGGATCAGATGTAAACATCCTACCTAGAAAAACATGGGAGGCAATGGGAAAGCCGCAACTGAAATACTCACAAATTCAACTAAGAATGGCAAACCAGTATTTTATATTGCCCATTCGAAGGTTAGAAAACATGGAAGTAGATGTGGTGGGGGTGAAGACGCACATTGAATTTGAGGTAATTGACATCATGGTGGATAAGGACTCATACCCAGCTCTCCTTGGGATCAATTTGGCCTATGAAAACTATGTTTTCATTGACCTAAAGAAAGATCTAATGATTTTTTAAGCAGAGGGACTGAGGATGATCCAACCCTTGGACCCCTATCAAGGCCCTAGGTTCACATAACTAGTAGATGACAGGGGTGAACCAGGAATGCTAGACCAGCTATACACACTCACAACAAGAAAGAGGGAAGATTACATAAATCCCACTGCAGGAGGATCCGTCAGCTGGAGAAGTATCCAAAGCTCAGAGACCGGCTTGGAAGTTGCATGGGATGCATGGAAATAAGGTAGGTATGAATTAAACACTAGACGTTGTGCAATGATAACCCGAGTAAATTGGATAGGAACAGAGATAAGCGACTATCCCAAATATTATGGCCTTGAACCGGTGGACACCTTCTTGAACAGGGTAGACCAGGAAATGGCAGAGGATCAAAAGATTCCCTGTCTTGATATCAGTCTCATGGCAACACTGGCAAGATGGTGGAGAACGCACCGCAGTGGAGAAGAGGGCATCGGGAGACCCCAACATGAAAGAGATAAATGAGATAACTTTCAAGGTTTGGTATGAGTATATGCTAGCCACCATTAGGTCAGCAAAGAGGATACCAAAGGCTCTACTGTACAAATTCTTAGAAGAGGTCTGGTTTGGAGCCTCACATGCACACACCTATCTTAGACCACGATGTGTCCACCCAGAGACCTTTAATATGAGGTCGCAAAGGTTCGTTCTAACAGAATCAATGCTACATAAGGAGGTGGGATCATGGTCGGGAGTGGCCTACGAAATCATGGAAGGGAAATACAACTACCTATTCGAGGCCTTGAAGCAGCAGGAGCAAGGGGAAGATGTGGTGGAAAGCAACATGAAGCGGCCAGCAGAAGATGTCCTCCACCCCATGGTGCTCTTGATGGAGGAGAAAATGTTCAAGCTAAGGTGAACAATTTCCAACTTCGAAGGACAATCAGGTGAGAGAAATTACCCTGCCCAATTTCAAGGTTCTACCATGTTCTCACCCATTATCACAACCCTACTGGCCATGCAACTCCCCATGGGAGTAGCCCACTCTCCCTCTCAGCCAGTGGTCCCCAAGCCAAAGAAGAAATGAGTTGTCTGTAATCTGGCTGTAAAAAAGATGAAAACTACTCCACCACCCCCAATTGTTGACCTTACTGACGAGGTTGAGCCCTCAATTTCTGCATTCCCCATAATCGAGGAGATTCCCACCACCACTTCCATCGCTTTACATCATTCGCGGGAATCATCCCCGCACACGGCCTCCACCTCCGCGACCCTGTCAGAAACCCCCCTGTCAGGCCGGCGAAAAATGACTGTGGAAACAGAAGTTGAGTCAGACGGGCAAGCACAAGGCACCACTTCTATCAAAGATACACAACCAATCTCACTTGCATCACCAATGCATGGGTCGGACACACCACAAGGAGGAATCCTAGACACTATTCTGCAGGGAGAAAGAATTGAACTGTACCGACCACTTTTTCCTATAAAGCTCACAGTGGTACTGAACCCTAGCATCATTCCCACCACTCCACAATTCACTCTGCAATCACATCAAGCTCATTCACCTACCTCCCACTAGAAAAATCCATCGCCAGTGCCCTACCCATATAACATAATTTCCCTGAACCCAATAAAATGCAGGCCGACATGCTTCGACACTAGTCGTCAACACAATTATTTACATGTATATAGCAAGCAGCGCAGAGGGCCGAAAAGATCCGTGAGGATTTGGCCAAGGAACATGAGGAGCAGACAAAGCAATTGCAGGAGGTAAAAGAAGAGTGTGCTCACCTGCAGCAAGCAAATACAGATTTGCAAGCCCAGGTTTACCAAGTCACGCATCGATTCAGGTTGTTATGGCCAAAAATCATTGATGCAAACATAGAGGCGGCCGCAGACATCACGACCTGCACACTGCTAACCTGTTGTGACCACATCCAGGCAACATGCTCGAACCTGGTAGCTACCAATGCCAACATGAAAAGGAAGCTAGAGACGGTGAGGTCAGCACTGCCGGACACAGTAGATATCTACACAAGGAATGTCGAGGGAAAAATAAATGAAGTGGAAGCGAAGAAGCAAGCATTAGTCGATGCCCTTGCGGACAACTATGCTCTAATGAACAAAGTCCATGACTGGCCAGGAAGCCTGGCGCTGAAAAATCACTTGGTCTACCTAATGAGAGAGCGAATACAGACCTTATTCGTCAGCACAAAGGATTGTACAAACCCTGCCCACCTATAGTAGATCAACGACCAAATTGATGTCATCCAAGCCCAAGTTGATCAAATTGAGGAAGAGTCTACAAAGACAAAGAATCTTATTAGAGACCTGCGGCCACAAGTCCGAATGCATATTTTAACTCTAAAGGAGGTATGTGACTCAAGCGGTCAACAATGGAGTGACCTACAAAGCTAGAGGCCAACAGAGTTAACGTCAAATTCGACCGAAGAATTCACTATCCACGCTAACGCAATCCTCGTTGGATGGGACACTGCCATTCAGAGGTACCGGGAATTCAGGCAGCAAACCACGACAGTTGTTCCGGAGTTAGAGCCTTTGTTTGGAATGGGGGAACCTCAGAGGGAGGAAAGTAGAGTAGAAACAGATACCACTTCATGAGAAATGACCAAGGCGAAAGAAGCGTCAACCCAATAGTCAGTAGAACCAGTGCAGTTGAAAGTGCAACCACCACCCGCAGAGCCCATGGAAATACCAGCAGGACTGACCGAGGTTGAAATGAATTGACTCGGGGACGAGTCAAAGAATTGTGGTTGGGGCCTGTTGGGGCCTTCGTTTAATTTTGAAAAGGTTTTGATCAATTTTGGCTGACCGAAGGATGAGGAGGAAATGGGTGGCAACAACGATTAGCTTGCGGAGGGGTCAGCTGGATAGCAAGGCAGGAACAGGCAGTTGCGGAAGAACTGCGGCAAGGTGGTAGTGAAAAAAAAAGGTAGTCAAGTAGGCAGGAAGGTGCAAGAGCAGCCGAGAAAGAACTGGTAGTCCAGGTGGTAGAGAGGAATATAAAAGGAAAGGGCCAATAAGGGAGAGGGGTCGGTTGGCGAGGCTATTGGTGTTGGTGTTGAAGAGAGGATAGCTGGATGCGGTAGTCCGATATCAGAAGGCAGGAGTTCGGATGAGAAAGATCCTTGAGACTGAGACCAAGCCCGTGAATCTATAAATGGGTATTCCTTGTATTTGCTTGCGGCGAATGCCGAGATGTATTGTATTGTTTTACAGTTAAAATAATAGAAAGGAAAGTCCAGACTCATTGCAGATTATGATATGTATGAATACCCATGATGTGAAGGCTCTTTTAAAATTTTGAATTGTCCTGTCTGGTGCATGCACTTAGTAGTTTCTGTGTATTAGATGTTAGGTCGTTATCTCTGTTATGTGTGTAACATTATATCACTGTTATTGAATGATGCGTTGGTTGGTGCTCCCTTGACTCCATGACGAACTCTTCTTACTTTCGGTCGCATCATGCCCCGGGTGAGACTCTTTACTCCTTGGGTAAGGTGAAAATGTCGGCATTGTCCTAGACTACAACGGACCATTGTTGGCCCTCTGCGCCCGAACCCAGGGTATTTTCCCCTTGATGACTCTTTTGTGCCAACAACTCCTGCTCTATTGTTAGAGGGATGATTGTTTAATAGAAATTGGAAACAACATTAGAAAATATATGGATAGGGATGAACCCATCTCAGTTTTCTTGTGCCAAGATATGCATGATCTTGATTTGGAGAAGGGTTTTACCTCTAAAATCAATCTCACCATAGGGTGTTTATGTGTTTGGATTTGGATGGTAATGTTTGTGAATCTTAAAATTGTTGTGTTATATTTTTATATGTGTATGTAATTGTCTATTAGTAATTAGTTGGTGATGAAGAAGAGAGATAATCTTGTCAATAGTTTGCAAGAGGATTGATACTACACATTTATTTCATTTAGTTTTAGGTATCACAACTTTTGATAATTAATTAATTCTTAATAGCGTCCCTCCAGGTATTATTAAATATATCTTGAAGAGTAGTTTTAATCATTTACCGCGACAAGATTACTCTTGAAATAATTTGCTTCATTGCTAATCTTTGAAATAATTTATTCCCAATATATATATATATATATATATATATATATATATATATATATATATATATATATATATATAGTTTGTTTCACAGAGTCAAGAAGTAATGTATTTTTGAATTTTGTTTTACTGATTGGTCAAATTTACAAAATATTTACATTATTCGTTAGTTTTTCCATCTTTTCATATCGATTATATGAAAAGGGTAGTTGAAATCATAAACCATTCAATCATTTAACTCGAACTATTGTTGTAAACATCATACCTTGTCTCTCTTTCTCTCCAATATTAATAGGTTGAATTACTATAACACAAAAATCAATGCACATCGTCAATAAATATTTTGTACTTACACTAAAATCAATGGACATTGGTAATCCAATCACTTTAAATTAATGTACCATCATGCATTGAGTTGCATAAAATCCGAAATCATCATCTACATTGAAATCAATGAATCTAATGCAAGCAATCAAATAAGATTAGAAAACATCTACACCGAAATCATGAATATAATGCAAGTAATCAAATAATATTAGAAATCAACATCTACACTAAAATCAATGCATCTAGTGCAAGCAATCAAATGAGATTAGAAATCAACATCTACATTGAAATTAATGCATCTAGTGTAAGCAATCAAATAGGATTAGAAATTTCCATATACACTAAAATCAATGCATCTAGTGCAAGCAATCAAATAGGATTAGAAATTTCCATGTACACTAAAATCAATGCATCTAGTGGAAGCAATCAAATAGGATTAGAGATCACCATCTACACCGAAATCAATGCATCTAGTGCAAACAATCAAATAAGATTAGAAATCAACATCTACACCGAAATCAATGCATCTAGTGCAAGCAATCAAATAGGATTAGAAATTTCCATATACACTAAAATCAATGCATCAAGTGCAAGCAATCAAATAGGACTATAAATCATCATCTACATTGAAATCAATGCATCTAGTGCAAGCAATCAAATATTATTAGAAATCAACATCTACACTGAAATTGATGCATCTAGTGCAAGCAATCAAATAGGAATAGAAAGCACCATCTACACTGAATTCAATGCATTTAGTGCAAGAAGCTTTCTTCCCTCTCTCCACACCCCTGCCCCATCCATCTATATTTATATCTCCCTCTATCTCTCCTTCTTTGTCTCTTCATCCCACCCCCAAGCATACACACTCTCTCTCCATCTCTTCCTTGTCATTCCCTCTCTTTCTCTCCACTTTTCTATCTCTATGTCTTTCTTCTTCCCTCCCTCTCTCCCTTTCCATATCCATATATGTTTCCCTCCCTCTCTTCTCCTCTCTCTTAAGTCTTCTCTCCCCCTTTATCTCCTAACTCCCTCTCTCCCCCCATCTCTCTCTCTCTCTTACCCTTCTCTCCCTCTCTCACTCCTCTCATTCTCTCTCTCCTTATTCCTCCTCTCCCCTCTCCTTCAATTTATCTCCTTCAATGCAAGCAATCAAATAGGATTATAAAACACCATCTACATTGAAATCAATGCATCTAGTGCAAGAATTATTATTCCCTCTCTCCCCCCTCCATCTATATCTATATCTCCCTCCATCTCTCCTTCTTTGTCTCTTTATCTCACTTCCCCCCCCAACACACATGCTTTCTCTCTCCATATATATCTATATCTCCCTCTCTCTAACTCTTTATTCTTCCCTCTCTTCACCTTCCATATATATATATATATATATATCTTCGTCTCTCTTTTGTCTCTCTATTTCACCCTCAAAATATACATACTCTTTCTCCATATTTATCTATCTCTCTTCCCTCTACCCTTTCACTCTCCTCTCTCCATCTCCCATATCACTCACTCTCTCTCTCCACCTTTCTCTCTATGTGTCTTTATTCTTACCTTCCTCTCTCCTCCTCTCTCTCACATCCTCACTATCTTCCTTCCTCTCTCTCTCCTTTTCTCTCCTGCCTCCTTTTGTCTATCCCCCTCATCTCTTTGTCTTTGTATTTCTCTCTTTCTCTCTCTTCCCTCCAACTTTGTCACTACCTCTCCTTCTCTCCCACTCTTCTCTTTATCTCTCTTTCTTTATCTCTCTATCTCACCCCCAAACTTATACACTCTCTCTCCATCTATCGCTTCTGTGTGTGTGTGTGTGTGTGTGTTTCTTCTTCCCTCCCTCTCTCTCCTTCCAACTCCATTTCTCTATCCCTCCCTTTCTCATCCTCTTTCTCAAGTTCTCTCTCATCCTTCCTCTCTCTCCCTTTTTCTCACTCCCTCTATCTCTCCACCTCTATCACTCCATGTCTTTGTTCTTTTGTCACCTATATATCTAGAGTTAATATATATCATGATATATTAATATATATTATAATATAACAAATTTAATGTTATATTAAATTTAATATTGTATTAACCATAAGTTATTAAATTTATAATATTAATATTAATCTTTGATTTAATAATATTAATATTTCAATATTAATATTAGATTTAATAATATTTTTTACATGGCACCCCTGATCGTGGTGTGGTAAGTGCAAAGTGGTGACGGAAGCCAAGGTGGGTCAGAGGGTATGGGGGGCCGAGGTAATAGAAGCCACATAGCTGGCCCAAAGGACATATGGGGTATTAGAATGCGTGAGGACACGGATGCAGGTGGGGCAACATGCAGGACATGACAGGGCAGTGGAAAATACAGGGTTAATGTAGTTGTCATTGAGGGTGGAGGAGAGAGATGGAGCTCTAGGGTCAAGCGCGAGGGCAGGCATACAAGCGATGTCAAGTGGAAAGGCGAAAGAAGGAAACCCACAACAGGAGCAGCCGATGGCACGAGTGGAGTGATGGAAGGCAATAATGGAAGGGTCAGGGAAACCTCATCCCGAGCAAATCGAATGAGGGAATGGGTGGCGGAAAGAGGATGAGGGCACGTGGAGGACGATTTGGATGCTAGGTGGGGCAGATGGATCAAGAAGCTAAGGCAACTAGGAGAGAAGGCATTTGCACACAGAGGGAGCAAGAGGAAGAACGTGTTGCAGAAGGTGGTGGAAGCAAGCTGGAAGACGTCGAGCGGAAAACGGTTTTTATCGGCAAGAATTGGTATGTTACATTAGTCCCCATTCTCGATTTCATAGTAAAAATGAATTTTACAGAGGAATATGGGTTGATGGCTGAGGGAAGTCAAGACCTCAGAACGAGTCAAGACCTGTTCTGCCTGGGAAACTAGCCCAGTCGCGTGGAGTGTTTTCACCTGGAATGTCGTCGGGGTGAGGGGGCTCGGGAAAAATATAATGCATCCCTGGGTAGATAGGGATTGAGGGAATGTGGCCCGCTGGGATGCCCAATGGGGCTTCTATAATGGCAAGAGTAGGAAAAATGCCGCTCCGGTAAGGTGGAGCCTATGGCATGCAAGGGAAGAAGTTATTGTGATGGGAGGGGAGCTTGTAACCATCATGGAACATGCAGCAAGGCTGAGGTTTATCTGGCTGGAATCGAGCCCAAACCCGGCTGAAGGCTACAGGTCACAAGGAAAAATCAGGGGTAGCAACTTGGAGAGGGAAAAAACGAGGAGAAAATCTTGGTCTGGCCCCTCAAACGTGACCCAAAATACCTATAACGAGACTCAGAATCGGGACACATGCAGAACTGCTAATTCTGAAATGCATTAGCCTGTCTATTGGGGTGGGCATAAGCAGGGAGGGGAGGAAACTATAGGAAGGGGAAACAGAGAGACCCCGCAGGAATTGGGAAACTAGGATGTACAAAATACAGACAATCATTGGCTCAAAGTGAAGGGTAGAATCATGTTCGTCTCTAAGAAGGAAGGGGGGAATTCGGGGGATAAAGAGGGCAACCACAATTCTCCAAGCCAGGAGTGGGTGGATAAGCTCGGGTCGGAGAAGCTCAAGTTCACTTTGTTTAAAATGATTCTAGCTTATAAAGAATTTTCATTGGTTTATGTTCTATGTAATATAAATACCAGTGTGCAGCGATGCCCAGTGTTCCAGAACCCATATAGTGCTCCAGCCCAGGAATAGGCAAACAACCTGGAACTAGTGAGCCGCCCAAGAAAAGAAATATTAAGCAGGAAAGAGGACAACATGACAAAGGAGGGAAAAGAAGCGGGCAAAATAGGAACCAGAGGAATAGGTAAGGCATGAAAAAGGACAAAGGGGGTGGAAGCAACCTCCAGCAGAGGTCCAAACAAAAGAGGAAGAAAGACATGGAAAGAAAACATGCAGACCCTCATAAACGCGTACATGGATGACACTCTGCCGGAGGTGAAAGCTCAAATATCAAAGTTGGAGAGGGAGCTCAATGACAGTATAACCAATCAAGAAATGGATGCAGAAGAATGGGAAATTATGGTGAAAGATCTGGGGAACACCAGAGGTCATCACACATTGTTTTGGCAAACAATTCAACAATATTGAGTTATGAAGAATATCTTGGCCCGAGCAATGAAATTACATAAGGAGCGAGAGGAGCATGAGGAGGCCAAACCAACGAAGCCTAGCATGAAGGATCTACACAGAGAAATTTTTGTAGTCTAGATACAAGTGTACCGAAACAATCTCACGGTGAACACGATCGAGTAGAGCATACAGGACATGAAGAGGAGCGAAATCTCGGGGTCCAATGCGAAAGCCCCAGCCTCGGTGGACTCATCTGATGTATGAAACAGGTCTTCAAACATAATTTTGTTTATATGTCAATTAGCTTTTACTGTTTTAATTTGAAGTTTATAGTAGATCAAACCGCAAATGTAGCCTGGATGGTCATGAAAAAATTATTTAAATTTTGGATAGCATTCAATGCAGACAGCTGGCCAACACACATGGTTTCCTGCAGGCAGGTTGATGCCACCTGCAAATTTTGTTAAAGACATACTTATGTTCAAAAATTATTAATAGAAAAAGAATCTACCAAGCTTACACAAAAAAATAATATTTTTTACATGCCATGATAACAAAATTTTTAAATATAAAGGGAAATTTTTAAATATAAAGAGTTATACCTCTTGAGTATTAAAGATTGATCAAGTTGAAAGGGAAATGTTATATTTCATTTTAATAAGAAATTATTAATACAAGTTTTTGTAGGTTAAGGATTTAAATTAAATTATGTTTTTTTATTTGAAAACGAAAAAAGAAATGGATAGTAATATTGTTTTATTTTATAAAATTCTTTAAAATTATTTTTATTTGATTAAGAGCTTGATTTAAGGAAATAGGTTAATGGCGCAAGACCTAGAGGCATCTCACAAGAGTGAAAGGTTGCCCTTTTAAGAATTGTAAACAACTTAATTCTAGATGGCATGGTTTTCCTTAAATGATGGTAATGTGTGAATCTACATTCGGCCAACGATGATTATCCTCACTGCTATATCACAACATAAATTTTCCCATTGTGTAAAAAGTAGTTATATTGTATTATTTCTTTAAAAAATTCTTTAATTATAATTTTTAACTAGTAACACTTTTATTTTCTTTAAAAAATTCTTTAATTATAATTTTTAACTAGTAACACTTTTATATCATATATTATTTTCTATCATTTTTTAAAAGGAATATATATTACAAACATACTATTGATTAATACAATAAAATGTCTTCAAGTAAACCAAAAAAAAAAACAATAAGATAAATATAATAAAATGATCTTCAACGAAGCCAAAAAAAAAATATCATATGAATCTTAGATGAAACAATTTAAAAGTTGAGAAAACATAAACTTATTTTACATATAAAAAGGCCAAAAGGTATTATAAGTAAACTAAATTTGGAAAAATATTCATTCTTGTTTCTACTTATGTTTTATATTCATTTGTTAAGGCATCCTCTAAACATTTATGTTTTGAAGTTTTGGCTGAATCTAATGAAAGAATTTTTTAGCCAAATCTTAATTTTTGTTAAGGAATTTAGACTTCTGTGATCCATAACATTGTTTAGATAATCTTCGGCAAAATCACATAATCAATCTTTTGTCGACGCGTTTCGAACCAACCAGTGTGGTTCATCGTCAGGACAAGTTGAAGAACCAATCCGGCTAAGCTGAATAAATAGAGAGTGTAGAGACTCCAACGGCTATATTGCCAACTGCTAAATTTGACTTAAGGATCCTAGTCAAACCCCTAACAATACTATAAATAGCTACAACAGGTAAACTTGTTAATTTATATCTAAAATTAGAATCGATTTGATATTTTTAGTATATAATATAGTATCATATTAACTATAATGGTCATATGTCTATAATTATTGTTATTTAAATATTATGTCATTCTTAAATTTAGTTATATTAGGTAATTAATTCTTTAAGATATACTATTCTACATTATATAATGGTCCAATCTAATAAAATAAGTTTATTAATAAATCTATATTTACTAAAATTCTTAATTCAATATTAAAAAACAAACAAATAAAATCCCTATTACCATTCTTAGACTAATATATATGAACATTATTAATTATAAAAATTAGTTATATATTTCAATTTAATACATATTAAATAATATACACAAAAACTATATTGAATTTATATTATATAAAACAAATAAATTAATTAATTTTATATAAATTAATTATATTATTATAATATAACAAATATATTAAATCTGCCATATATTTATATTTAATATATATTAGACAGATTAATATACAAATAAATTAATATTGAATTTATATTCTATGTAACAAAAATATATTAAATTAATATAAAATAAATTTATATTATTATAATTTAACAAATATATTAACTTTATATAAAATATATTAAACTTATATTATATATAACAAATAAATTTTAATCTATATTAAATAGATTAATATACAAATAAATTTATATTATATATACCAAATAAATTAATATTGAATTTATATTCTATATAACAAAATTATATTAAATTAAAATAAAATAAATTTATATTATTATAATTTAACAATATATTAACTTTATATAAAATATAATAAACTTATATATAACAAATAAATTTAAATTCAACTTAATGATTTATATTCACTCTACATTCAAAGGACAAACCTGCCAAAAGAGAAATTAAAGGAGGAAGACAAAAACCCTAAGACCTAACCCAAAGAGGAATGAGGAGGCTAGGAAGACAGGGCTGGGACCCAGCAACGGCTAATCTTCCAACCATCATCCCTATTAAGATTGTTCGGCCTTTTCTCAATCTCCAGGGCCTCTCTAAATTTGCGATGGTGAAACTGCGGAATTTTGGCAATGACTTGAGCATCCTCTATGCATATATGATGCATAGTCTTCCCCGCATGCTCAGCCAGGGCCGAGGACTTGGTCCCTAATTTTTGTTGTTCAAAATGAGTTTTTAAGTGTATATATGGATTTGGCACACTCACAAACCCCCGGGCACTTGGATTGCAAAGAGTTTACCATTCAAACTTGTGATTCAAAAATATTTCTACTAAATTCAAAACCAATTAAACTAAAAAAAATACCAAAAAACCTTCCAAAACCTAAAACAAATATATTACAACCTTTTGTTATTGTTGTTAATATCCAAAATCAACCACTTAAAAATTATATATTATTATATAATACTTATTTATTAAAAAATATAAAATATAAAATTATTTTTTAATAATAATAATATCTTTAAAGATTAAACAATAAAAAATTACATTAATTTCATTAAACCCAAAACAAATATCAATATTAATTTTTACTCCACAATATCCCAAAAACAACTTTAGTATTACTTTTTAATCCATTCTCTATGTTACAGTGAAAACACTTAACATGTCATCTTTAATTAATTAAAACCGTCGTTAAGGAAGGAATCTAAATTTGGGTTTACAAGGAGGTTTTTAAACACAAATTATAAAAACTTCAATACTAATTTTTGCTCTATTCTTTTACATTAAAGTAAATAACGACATATTGGCCTAAGAGATTATCACATTTATGGGAATCTGTGCAGGTAGATTTCAGTAAAAGTTTTTTTTCCAGTACGAAAAAAACTATATATTTATATTATAATTCATGATATGATCTTTATATACATACATGTCTAAGATTAATGCCTATTCCATGCACTGTAGAGTGGAACACACCACATCTTTGACGTTGACCAAAAATGAAGGATGTCCAAAATACATACACAGAAACTGAGTGGATATCAGTGGATATAGAGATCAAGGAGATTTTCAAAACTACAATATATGACTGCAAAATAAGAAAGTGTTTACTTTCATTGCCAGATTTACCATGTATGGATATGAAAAATATAAATATACCAAAATTATTTACCATTCTTTATAGCTATATACTTTGAAAATCTTGGATCTGGTAGATGTTGCTCTTTGCCTTAATCTGCATTCTCTATATACCTTGGGGCGAAGTTAGATCCATTTTAGATAATGCATCAGCCTTTTGGTTTTTGTTCCTATCAATATGAGAAATAGAATAGTCCCTCCTGTTGTTCCATAAAGCTGAACCCTGTGCAACCATCCAGTAAGATGAATGTTTTTTATGTAATGCTTTGACAAAACATGATCAATTATTACCTTGGAGTCTCCATAGATTTGCATATTCGGAATATCAAGAAAAATGCCAATGGAGAGAAGACCCGCTAAAGCCACCGCTTCAGCTCTGTTGTTTGACCCCGGACCAGCATTCCAATAGATTTCTATAGCCTGTGTGTTAGCTGTTCTGATGTATACACCACATGCACATATTCCGTGTTGTGCAGCTCCATCGAAATATGCACATGGTGTTGCCGTGGTAGTCATTGTCGTGGTTCTTCTTCCATTCCCGTTCCTGTAGATTGTTGACACATGGTTCCTTCCATAACTGATGTTGTTCTTCCCAGATATTTCGAGGGCACTGTATAGGGATATTATAGATGCAGTTACAGAAGAGCTTGTTTCCACTTTTGAGCTGAAGATTCTGCCATTTCTCCATTTCCATATGCCCCAAATGACCATTAAGGGTATGGCTCTCCATTCTTTCTTCATGGTGCTCCATTTTTTGAATGCTTCAGAAATGGATGGGAAGGAACAGAGGGTGAAACCATAGAGAGCAGCAATATTCTGCCAGATTGGCCGCACCTGTTGGCAGTCGAGGAATAGATGTAAATTATATTCAGAGCTTTCTCTACAAAGCGGGCATATGGCAGGCCCGTGCCAATTGCGTTTTTGTAAGTTTTCCCACGTGAGGTTCCTATTGTTAAAAACCAACCAAGCAAAGATGATGATCTTGGTGGGGCATCCCAATTTCCAAAATGTGGGAGGAAAATAATTTCACCAACCCTTGAATTATGAAAACACTTCTTTCAAGTATAAAAACGATTAACAACCCGAACACTTTCAAAATTTATGTTTTTCAAAATAAGTGTCTCTCTCCAAGAGCCAAAGAAACCTGGTTGTGGATGGAATGACTCAAAAACTGCTTCAAGCTCTAAGAATTCTATAAATCATAAGAAAGATTGTGCTCAACAGAAGAAGTCGTCCTCTAACATCCCAACCTCTCCGGACTTCATTCAACACCCATGGCTCCCTCCATAGAGGGGATCTTGGTGGAAAAGGTCAGTGATAAAGATACAAAGATGATATTACAATAACTAGTAGGTAAAAGCTCACCCATGAATCCGAACACTCAGATAGTGAAAAAAAATAACAAAGAAGACAAATTTCACATTTTTAGAAATTTTTTCGAAATTTTGAAAATACAACTCCACTTTCAACTATCAGTAGTAGCTTTCTAAATTAAATTGATGTAAAAATGAGAAAAGTTAAAAAAAACACATGGATCGATTAATCTGGTATGTGAAACCAGAAGTGTAAAAGAGTTTTAGTTAATAGCGTATTCTCATGTAAATGCTTTTTTGATATCAATAGAATAGAAAAAAAATTCTTCGTTTTCGATGCTGCGTTAAAAACAATTAACATGTCATCTTTAATTAATTGAAATCATGTCAAGGAAGGAATTTGAATCCGGGGTTTACAGTAAACTTGCCTGAGGAGGTCTTAAAACATAAATTACAACAAAATTTGAAATCATGTCAAGGAAGGAATTTGAATCCGGGGTTTACAGTAAACTTGTCTGAGGAGGCCTTAAAACATAAATTACAACAAAATTTGAAATCATGTCAAGGAAGGAATTTGAATCCGGGGTTTACAGTAAACTTGCCTGAGGAGGCCTTAAAACATAAATTACAACAAAATTTGTAGACATCGCCATCGTCGGGGATCGAACCTGGGTTACCCGTGTAACAAGTGGGATTACTTACCCCAATACTAAAACAAAATATATACTCACTTCCGAATTTACGCTGATGAAGTTAAACAATCCAGAATACTTAACGCAAACAATACAATATATACTCACTTCCGAATTTACGCTGATGAAGTTAAACAATCCAGAATACTTAACGCAAACAATACATTGCCGTTGCGGAGAATCGAACCAAGGTCATGCGCAACAGGGGCGAATATGGAGTTGTTTTGCCACTTTAAAAGTACAAGAATAGGTTTTCAGTACTAACGAAACAATGGACTCAGCTGCAACAGTTTCAGCGCTTGTATCGAACTGAAATGTAGAGTGAACTTGAAACCTCCGTTTCGTGCAACATCTCATCACTGCCCATGTCCTATCATTAATGTTCATCTCTCTTAATTATTATAACTGAACTATTTTCACGTTTCCCATGTGGGATTAAGCGCGCTATTCTCCCGACTCACTTTGATAGTACCCCTATGCACATGAATGAATTAATTAATTCACGGTACTTCTTGTTTTAGTTGATTTCTTACAGTGAGTTGAAAAACACCACAAGTTACCGGAAATGAGAGTGGCTTTTGATCTCTTGAATTATGTGTTAGTTGTTTATTAAGTTATCATATCATTTTGTTCTTTGTAAGAAAAGGGCAAGCAAAAGACGAGACATTTCTGACCATTACTATTGAGAAGCATCACCATGTCCTACCTGAGTTAGACCCTTGGTTCAAGAACCAATCAACTAATACATATTTAGCATTCATCAATCATAAGTTTTATCGTGTATTTTATTAGAATAAATTTATGTATGAAAATACAACGGGATATGTACAACATAATAATAAGGAACACACTTATAAACTTTTATAGTTTTTAAATGTCTAAATTTTAAATATTTCTTTTCTAATTTTTTTTTAAAGAAATACATATACCTTTTTATATGTGAAGGTGGTAAACTTTGTGGTGTTTCAAATATTGGTTGATTCCTAGAGAGGACAAATTGCAAATCAAGGTGAATCTCTTGTGGGTAGTGTCAACTAATTGTATGGCATTGAATTGTGCAATAATACCCGAGCAATATTTTTTCAATAGCTTCTTCATAGACAATTGGATGTTAGAACAACATATCACCCCCAAATTGATGTTCAAACTAAATTTCTCAACAAGTGCTTGGAAACATATTATCAATACTTTACTTTAGAGCATCATTCCTAATGGGTGAAGTGGTTACCTTTGCAATGCCAGTGGTATAATATAACTGATCATGGTGCCACTAAATGACTCCCCTTGAGGTTATTTATTGTCAAAATCCCCCATCAATTTTATCCTACTTACCATGAGATTCTGAGGTAAAGGAGATACACAAAACCCTCATGGCTCGAGCCAACATTCTTCGCACTCTCAAGGATAATCTCATAATGACTTGAATAGGGATGAAGTGGGATGTTGATCAACATCATTCCCAAATTCCATTTTTGAAGAAGGGGATAAGGTATTCCTCCATATGTAGCTTTATAAGAAAACCTCACTTAAAGACAACCACTTCCAGAATATTGCTTCTAAGATTTATGGCCTCTATAAAGTTGTAAAATGTATTGGGCTAGTGGTTTAAAATTGGAGCTTCATATCCACTCTAAAATTCATCCAAATTTTGTGTCTCTTTCTTAAAGAAAGTGGTATATTATAATTTCCATGTTCAAGCTAGCGTTCCATAACTAGATAAAGAAGGTGTCATTTAATTGTAGCATGTGGCATTCCTCAACAAAAGAGAGTGTTGTCTCCACCAACACACTATCCAAGGGCTATTGATATGATTCTTTCATCTTTGACCTTAAGTATAATGTTTCTTTATTGGGGGGGGGGGGGAGGGATGTTATGGTCCTACCCTAACCCCCTTGAATACACAGATATGTTGTTATGTATTGAAGTCATCTCTATTAATAAGGTTGATGTAGTAGATATAGTGTAAAAAAATAATTGTAAGAAAACTTACGAAAAAGTTTTATCTACAAATGGAAGAATCAGTATTAGCAAATCAAATACCTTTTCATTTTCATACTTAGATACATATACACTACTTTAGTTAAGGATACCCGTGTATATACGCAACTGTGTTTAAAGCAACTAGCGTATATCCAATAAACTTATGATTCAGTTAATTGATCTTCAATGAGTGCCTCAGAACATTATTAACCATATTAATAGTAAACAGGTGCAGTAAAACAGAAATGAACATCACACATAAGGAGCACACATGAACACCATGATATAAGGTGGAAACCCAATGTGGGTGAAAACCACCTGCTGCAATTTGTTTCTATCTTCTTTTAATAAGAAACTTCTTTTACAATGTACTGGTGCAGTCCTTTACCAGCACATAGGCTGCAACCTGCAGAGGGCTACAACCCTCTCTCGTTCTCCAGCTTCTCCTGGAAGGGAGCTACAACCCCCTTAGCTCTTGTACTAGCTAGTACTTAGTACGTAGGTGTTGGCCTACAGAAGGCTACAACCTTCTCTTCCAGGGACCACGTTTCATAAATTTTCAGACTGGATCCACAAATAACATCAATCAAACATCAAGAATTTATGCATCAACCAATCACCTTTTCACCAATCAAAACTGAATCAGAATAAACACTTCTCTGACAACTGTACCCAGATCATAGTAACAGTAATCACACCCCACTTCTGAACCCAGAACACTATAGCAATAAACAGAAGCAGCTAGAACACAAATCAAGAGATGTACGCTACTTCACTATTCAGAAACCTGTGTGCGTACGCTTCTGTGTCAATACTGACCTGCGTATACGCGACTTTCCCTTACAAAAATAGCATGTATACGCGCCTTTACCAGAGAGAACCCGCGTACAGATCTATAGATAATTACTTAAACCTTCGCTGTCATCAACTTGATTCAGATCGAGCCAAGCATCACAAACCCATAACAATCATGCTCGAGCTTCACCCTTCAACAAACATTCATTACACACACCCCCTTGGCCTAATGATCTTCTCCTTATATAGGTTTAGGCTTTTCTCAATACCATGGTCCAAAACCACGTCGAACCAATACCTTGGACACAATACCTGGGGTCGTCACTTCGGACCAAATACCACGGACCAAAACCATGGTTTCCAACATGTACGCGCCTTTACTTCTATGAACCCACGTGTGTACATGTACGCACCTTCTGTTCCGCTAACCCGCGTGTATACACGCTTCCATCAAGGTCAACATGCATATATCTCTTTCTTGTCCTCTGATTGAGTTGCCACCAAAAACAACACTTGTATCATACCCCTAAGAGAGTTACCATCAAGGACAACACCTGTACCATAATGCCAACACCCTAACCCCCTTGAATACACAGATATGTTGTTATGTATTGAAGTCATCTCTATTAATAAGGTTGATGTAGTAGATATAGTGTAAAAAAATAATTGTAAGAAGGCTTACGAAAAAGTTTTATCTACAAATGGAAGAATCATAGACACTCTCATTTCTACTCTGTGGTCCTCACTACATAAACCCTAGCCTTTTTCCTGATGGATTCTCTAAAGGGGGATCCTCCCCCTCCCCCCAACAAGGCTGCTACATTTTAGGTCCTCATGGCTACACTTTCCTCTAAACCCAGGAGCAAGGATGCGCAATTGAAGTTCATGAAGAAGTCTAAAGTTATACCCTCAACTTCCCTTCCCTCGACAGTTCGCAGAACAACTTTGGCTTTCTTTGATCATGCCCTCGTGACAAAGTTCATAGGGTTGTGGCCTTTTGTCGGACCAATGGATGCATGAATAGATAAGAATTGGAAGTTAATGATGAAGGATAATATCAATATGTATTATTGCCGAAATGGTTTTTCCTTTTCTGTTTGAACTCAAGGAAGATAAAGATGTGATTTTCAGAAATGGATCATATTTTTCGACTCTCAGGGAATGCATTTGAATAAGTGGTAACTAGATTTTAATCCATACGAAGATTTCCCACATGTAGTCTTGGTTTGGGTCAAGCTCCCTCGACTCTTGCTTTATTGTTGGAGCGATGATTGTTCAATCGAAATTGAAAAAAACATTAGAAAATATCTAGAGAGGGATGAACTCAAAGGATCTCAGTTTTACTGTGCCAAGATATGCATGGATCTTGATTTGGATAAGGGTTTTCCCTCTTAGATTAATCTCGCATTAGGAGGTTGGACCCATTGTCATAAATTTTGGACTATGAGAAAATCCCTTCTAAGTGTAGTTTCTACCATGAATACAACCACTTTGCTAGGTATTGTAAGAAAGCTCCTACTAGGAAAGGGTTGGGTCCACATGTAGAACAAGACGAATAGTGTAAGACTCAAAAACATGGAGGGAATAGAGGTAGATATATAGTGACAAAGGATCAAAATACCCAAAATAAAATGATGTTCATCTTCCACAAACCCATTTGGAATAATGTAGAATCAAGCCGAGAATGAACAAGAAGAGCCAAACCCTAGTCAGAATAAAGAGGTCTCTTATGAGGAAGCACCAATAGTAGAGCACGAAGACAGGGAGATAAATGAAAATAAGGAGTTTCCATATCTCATGAATAAATCAGATCCAATCCCTGTAGAATCCCAAAATTCTCCAATAAGAAATCGTGAGATATCCCCTTCCAAAGTCGAGCATGTTGAAGGTGGGCCCTCATCTACAAGGGTTATCACTTTAAAAATGGCACACACCTTAATTTTGAGATGAGGGTAGCAACCATGAAACGAAGAAGCGAGGTTAGCCTCTTAAGAGGATAGTTCGAGAAAAGGAAACAAAACATAACAAGAAATTAGGAAATCAACCTATAATAACTAAGATTCTAAAGCCAAAAGTTTCGAAATGAATGGAAATAATAGAAGAAGGAGGAGGTTCTCATTCCAATCCTCCTAAGAAATGATGGAAGTATTATCTTGGAACATAAGGGGTTTGGGAAGCCCCATAAAATCCTTAATATTTAAAGACATGGTGAAACAAGATAAGCCTTGGATTATATTTCTTTAGGAAACCAAGCTTGAGGAACAATAATTTATTAATATAGCCAAGTTGTTTTGGAGAGACAATAGTGGAATAATGCAACGCTCCAGAGGAGCATAAGGAGGATCAACTTTGTTTTGGTTTGATATTTATTTTAAGGTTATTGAGAGTATGAAATCTCAATTTTGGATAACAACTCTTTTAGAAAGAAGGGATACAAGCAAACGAATCCCCATTATCAATATATATGCTTCGGTGCTTTATGGGGAAAAATAGACTTTTTTGGATTCCCTAAATTTAATTAAGGAGAAATCCTGGCATAATAACTATATAATGGGAGGGGACTTTAATACAGACTTGAGATCTAAATAAAAGAGAAGAGGTTGACATGTTCGAGACCCCTTCATAGAATGCATGGAATACTTGATAAATGAATTGGATCTAGTGGACATCCTCCAAAAATCTAGAAAATACGCATGGTGAAATAAAAGAAGTAGGGATAATCATATAGTAGCCTGATTAGAGTGTTTCTTAATCCACAGTAGTAGGGTTTTAAAAGAGTTGTATTTCTCTTCTTCAATCAAGGTGCAAGGAAAATCCGATCGTCGTCCAATCAAAATTAATGTTGGATCAAATGGAATACTTAGGACCAATTCCATTTAGATATAATTCTGCATGGATGAAGGAAGAAGGTGGTGTTGTTGAGATAATCAGACAAGCCCAGAGGATACCAGTATCATGATCACCCGCCTTTGTATGGGAATCAAAGTTGAAGTTTGTAAAAAATCATATAGGAAATGGATAAAGGAAACATATCAACCCCCAGGATAGAAACGAATGGAATTTGTAACATGTCCCCTCCTAATCCTCACCAAAACACCAATTAAAAGGAGATGGTTACTAGGTTTACCCAAGATCCGAGGTGTCATTATGGAGATTGGATCTAAAAATTTTGGTCTTTTCAAATGAATTAAAACATCAGTTAGACATCATTGTTGCATTCGTCTCATCAAGGTGAATTCGACGATATAAAAGTTTACGTCAATCTGACCTTTGGATCAAAAGATGTGACCATGAAATTCTGGCAAACTAGAGAGTGCAACATCATCATCTTGGCCACATGGATATACCCCATGGCTATCCTCCCAAAACCATTTGGAAATTTCTTGTTGGCTTTTGAACCATTCATGGGGTTGGATTCCACTACGCCACACTATGCACTAACGTGAAATCATATTAATAGTAATATTTCCCAAGTTGACAGACCATCAACTACTACCAACTTTCCCATTACACGACACTATATATTTGCACAATCAAATTCTGCTTTGGGTTCAACCCTCCGAGCAAACCTACCTATAGTCATTTGATGGATCGCTTGTGGATGGAAAATTTTCCATCTCTTGGACTCTATTACCTGGCCTTACCTCCTTTGCGCATTTATGAATGCTCCAAGGTCGATTTTTCGAGATGACCTGTGAAGTGGGTCTGCGCTTGCACCAATGAAAGAAATGTCGAGCTCATGTCTACCCCATTACAAACCTGACTTATGTCATCCCACTCCTTTCAATTGTGTGCTTCGCTTTGTTCTCTTGGAGAATAACTTCCAGGATGATGTGTCATGGGGACCACATCCTATGGAACTTTCGCCAATGAAAAATCTTTCCACTGATGACATCCTCCCATCTTACATCATCCCAGGTTCCCCCTCTTGCACAACCTTTGAACCTTTTAGGATATTTTTGTTGGGGTGATGTGTAATGAGCTCCATCGACGACCTTCTCTCCCCCCCCATCAGCTCTGCCATGCTAGCACAGTCTTTGTCAGCCCAAGCATTCCTTCTGTGCACCCTTTGTGAACTTCTAGGACGTAACTTACATTCTTACGTCATCCTTGGTACCTCCTCGATTGTTGATCTCTCTCTCTCTCTCTAGCTTGATCTCAACCACTCATCACAAGGGCCTTCACTCTTGATCGCGGGTTTGGTCATGATGACACAAGGGAGGGAGCTTAGTTAATGTTAAGTCTCCTCATACGGTGTCATCCTGCATGTTATCTCACACTATAATGAGATGATTTTGGGATGTGATTAGGTAAGGGAAACCCTCTTGTGCACACGCATAAAAATGGTCAGTCAAGGTCACAATGGTTCTACATGAAACTTAGGTTGCGTAAGTCATAGTAACCCTTTTGCAATGAATTCGTCCATATCTCAATCACAGTGGTTCTATAAGAGCTTGGATCTATGTCAAAGTCTTAATTTCAACCTTGGGCACTTTATGAAGCATGCATAGGTGTTATCCCTCTTGATCTTACAACAAGGATACAATATAAAGGTTTTTGGTGGGCACAATGTGAGACACAAAACAAGAAGTTGTCCATTCAAGCTAGAATCTTGTCCATTTAGGGCTAGCGACATATCTATTCATGCCAACGACTATCCCTCTAGTAGAGGTCTATAGACTCCTTTGGTAATCAAGTTAGCATACCAGAACCTACAAAAGAAACCAAAATCACACAAGGAATGCAATTCCATAAGGAAAAAATCTCCAACATGCTCATGTCTTGGAGAAAGAAACATGCCAAACCAAGAAGCAGAAACCCAAGTCATGATATCTCTTTCGAATAAATATCATCCACAACAAGGAGAACATGACCTTCTTGTCCCTAAACATGGAGAAAGTAAAAATAATAATCAAAAACTCGAGTCTGTGTTATGGAAATTCTTAAATAAACATTTCTACGAATTATGCAGGACAACAAAGCCCAAAAGGAAAAAGAAATTTTCAATATTCTACCTTAATATTATATTAAATTCTAAGGAAAACCTAATTTTAATATAAGTTCATACTTCTACAATTTATGAAGGGGTTTCTAGGAAAATTATTAACAACAAAAACCAATATATTAATACCCACTAGTAAAGTTCCAATCAAACTGAGCACCATGGCTATAACCAACCATTCAAGTAGGGATTTACCATATCATCTCTGCACCAAGATGATATATAGAGTATGACGCTCAAATTTGAGAGATTCAACATCAACACATGCATGACAAAGATGCAACTTTATGTGAAGCATAAGAACATAAGACCAAGTCATTCAATCTCATGAGGTCATGCCTTACATAGCACATAATATATATCTATTGGAACGAGTCCTTGATAATTAGATGCGTAGACCTGACACCAGGGTATGCATCACTGAAGGCTTGAAGAAGACCCTCATATAAAATAGCAGGTCTATAAGGATGAAAGAGGAGGAAACCATCAATATGACTACATTACAACACAATAACTAATGCAAGCTTGAAATCAACGTAATCACCATAGTTTAATATGAAAGAGTTCCCATGATAAACATTTTGGTGACATAATTAATATTCTTACATGTTATCCCAGTGACTTTAAATAAGAACACAAGATAGCAGTCAATCTTGTAGATATTAGTCACCCAATTACGTCTCGTTCGTTAATAATACCATTTCAAACTAGAAATGTAAAACACATTCATTATCATGGGAAACACATAAGGAAAACTTATCTTGTGATTTTTCGAGCAACTGAGTATGGGATTATGACTCTCCACTGAACCATAGATAGTTGCAACTAGTTCTCACTTACAACTATCACCCCCAAGCCAGATTCCAAAGGTCGAGGGATATTTTTCTCAAGGGTTGAAACACAACCTTCAATTACTCTAGGGACTCTAGAGATCCTTCCACCTCCACCTCTAGCTAAGTTGCAAGTGACAAAATGCACAGGGAGTCTAGAGACTCGTTGTCTCCACCCTTCAAAACTCAAAATTGTGGTTCCATCCAACTTGGGGACTCCAAAATCTCAAAAAAATCGAACAAATAGCGAGGAAGTATGGTTCCACCCAACTTTGGGACGCCAAAACATTAGCAAAATCAAACATATAGAAAGGAAGCCATTAGGAAATCCTCTAAGAATTTTCCCAAGAATAATTCCTCCACACCATCCCTTCAGGATTTCCTAAGAATCACCATCTCCACCCTCTTGCCACTAGTGGATCGAAAGGCAATTTCTTCCCCACCCGTAAGTGATTTCTTTTTACTTATTTCCAACCTAAATTTATCCCCCCCTTGCTCCTATATGTTCTCTCTATTTACTTATTTTCTTTCGAGTTGCTCGAGTCCTCTTTCCTATTTTTCTATGGAGTTTTTCCTCTCCCTCGCTATTCCATTGTGTTCTTTTTCTCCTCCCATTTCCATGCCTTTCCCCACAAATACCTTCTCTTGGTTTTTTATCTATTCCCCCCAGCAGTTCCCATATGTCCTTCCTCTCCTATCACTCTCATCCAAGGTGGTTCTCCCCATGTTGTCTGGTAGGTTGTGCAAAGCCTTCCTAGTTTGTGTGGTCATGCCACGTCTCTCCCCTTTTCTTGTCTGATAATTGCAACCCAATAACCCACTCTTCGCTTACATGTTGTGGTATAACTAGTCAACGACATCGTCCTCTCTTACTTGCCTTTTCTCCAAGGAAGCATGGCCCTTGTCATCTTTTCCATCTTCCTCCTAATGACATGCTCTGACTCATTTAGAGTGCATACCTACCAACCTCCTTAGCTACCACAATAATTAAACCCATGCAATTACCCTCCTCGGTCTTTGGAATCTGTGTCCCATTACTCAGCCAATTTTATAAAAATATTTACATTGCATACATGAGTGCCAACAATTGGGGTTACCACAAACCCCTCCCCTTAGTGGGGGAACACCATCCTCAATGTTTAATACCATATACAATAAAAAACACTTGAAAAATAGACATATTGTTTCATGGAGATATATAGACTCAACTCTTTACAACATTTACAAAGTTCCACGTGTTTTCTTCAACCAACGGACAAGATAGGATAAACACCAAGTTATAATTCAACTGTCAAATCAAAGTATGATAGGCATTGTATCATAATTTAGTCATTTTCCCAATGGCCCTTTGGAGTATTTTCATGTTTTGGAGGTGCTTAATCCAACTTGGATTATTCTCTTTGCTACTTGCTTTACACACATTGGATTTGTTCCCAACCCGACAAGCACCTAGTAGCCTTTTTTTTTCCTGTACAAACACTAGATCAATTTCCAACCTGAAAAGCACCCAATGCCTTGTTTTCTCTTTGACCATGTAGAAGTATTGGATTGGTTTCCAACCTAACAAGCACCCAATTCCTTCTCTTCTCTTTGACCACGTACCCACATTGGATCGGTCTTCAACCTATAAATCATCCAATGGTGGATATGTGTGTGTGTGATCAAGCCTAGTCACTACCCAACAAATATGGGCACTACCAATCTTGATAGTATTATGTCGACAAGAATATAGGTGTATTCCACACCTTTGTAGGATCAAGAAGTCCCATACATGCCTATCTCATACACATTACGCAACACAAGGGCCCAAACAACCCCATATATGTCTACTCCAAAACATTACATAACGCATGCATGTATACAAAGTGTACCATATCACATACACATACACATAATAATCACAACGAATACACATGCATAACACATATACAATACAAATAGCACAAAACAACATGTACACAACAATGTTGAAAGTCCAAAGACCATACAAACTTTAACAATAGACACCAGGGAACATTGCCTCTAATGTCTTTCCCATGCTTCACTGCGTGCATCCACAATCCAAATCTGGGATCCATGGTTTCTTTAGTTATCCATGCTTGTCCTAGCATACCACAGGCGACACTGCTTTCATTCTACTGATATATCCTTCAACATTCCTTGTTGAAAATATAAACATGGAATAATATAAGATCTATATTCATATGATAATAAAATCATAGATCAACGAGGGCTACTTTGCGCACTTCGTTCCTTATAAACGAAGAACCTTTTATGCCATTCACATCTACATTAAACAAATCAAAATAATCTTCTTTTTACAAGAATGAACCCTGACAACCCTGTCAGAAAAAATTAATAATTTTATATCTAAGTCCAATAACATAATCATTCATTCAACATATATATAAGCACATATGTCCATAAAGTCAAGGTTAAGTGAATTTCCTTTATCCGTGAAAATAATGCACATCACTGAGAACAATAGTTCCCAACTTGGCCAAGGTTTTTTCTACTCAAGCCCATTTACTTTTCCTTTTCTTGTTACCTTTTTCGTGGTTATCCTGCCACTGTCCATTTATCCTTATGGACTCTACCAACCCCATTGATTGCCATATTTTTCCTTCCTACCTTCAACTTCCATTTATTCATTTTTTTGGCTTCATCCAGGTCTTATGTTTCCTATTGGGTTCATCTCACCTCTCACTGAGCTCCATTTGTTTTCTTTTTTACCCAACAAATTCCCAAGACCCTCAAAAGATAAAATGAAAGAACACGAAGGAAAAATGAAGAAAACATAGAAATCCAAAAAACAATACAAGCCGTAAACAAAGTGGCATGGCATGCACCAATCAATAGTAAAAAATGACATTTCAAAACATAAATCCTGTAGAGAAACACAAAACACCAAATGATCAACAACCATACCCACTCAACCCCATGAGTTCTAGTGTTTTCAATATTTCATGGATTAAAACTTAGTCTTATCCTTCTTCAATATTTCATGGAAACCATTTTTAAAACTTGGGCTTCCCTTCTAATTTCTACCGGAAGGGATCCTTTGAAACTTATCAAACGGTCTTGAGGGAAGGAACCATCCTTTTCCCTTTCTTGCAGCAGTGAACTTTGCTGCCTCAAATGCTTGAGGGCTCTTTCCAATTTCTCTTATTTTATTCTACTAAAATTTCTTAATATGTTTCCATTCACACACAATTATTAGTGCATTAATAAATAAAAACCATATACCAATTGCCTTACCCTATTGTACCAAACATGATTCCCTTGAATTGAACACATATCTCAATCTATATATTAATCACATGTCTCAAAATCCATGACATAAATAAGCACAATTTTGTCTCAACATAGATTTTCGAAAACAAAAAATTGCTACATGCATATGTACATATCAATTCTCAAAGTATTTCAATTCCCTTAACGATTTCAACGATGATTAGGAACCAGTTATTATGCCCAAATCAACATCATTAATTTCTTTCGGCCTCTTACACCGAGACCAAACAAAAATTAAATTCAACCTTTATACCAAGGCTAGTAATCAAGGCATCTACAACCTTAAGGGAATTTAATTAGAAATAATTTATCATACCAGCGTTAACTCATATATAATCAAGCCTTTACAAGATTAAAATTCAACATTTTTTTCCCCAAAATTATTAGCCTTAATTATTATCAGTCTCTTTATTGAGACCCTTACTATCATATATTAAGATCAACATCTATTAGCTTCATTCAATCTCTTCACTGAGACATTCATCCCTAAACGAAAAATCAACCCTTCCATATGCAACCATAGTAGCATGTATATATGACCTCTTTATTTAAGTCCATCAACAACAAGTATTTCATAAATTTCATCATCATGTACAATTGTATCATCAACACTCTTAACCATGTCGTCATTACCTGAGTTGTATGACTTAGAGCAGGAAAATTCTCATCAAGAAAATTGTTCTATAAGGTCTGATATGTTAATGCATACTCTAATATCGCAACCTCATTATCTATGCCACATTATTTAGTGGATTTATATTTTTACCTTCGTGTTGTTACAACCAATACCAGTGAATCACCCCCAATCTCGTCACTTTTTTAGCAGAGCTACGAGTTCTTTGACTACAAGTTCTACACAAGACCCTTGCTCTTGAGCTAAGCCAATTCAACCATTGAACATGGATGCCCCCTATTGTAGTGAGATATGACGTTCACAAGCATCATTTAATCCTTTTTCACATGTCACATCCTATTCCTTAAATAAGGAAGGCATTAACCAAGGGGAACAAGCATTCGTAAGGTAGGAGATAACATCAACATATAGGAAACAATCAACTTGTAATGAGGTTCTTAGCCTGCTAACATATATCAACCATGGCATTTCCAAATCCCAACCAACATATAATAAATATGCCTTTCATTCACTGAATCAAACGATGTGTGTCGAATGCACATCACCCGGGGATTTCCCCCAAATCCCTCATATCACATGGGTATTCTTGTGCATAGTCGCTCCAAGTATGTAAGATCATTTCACCCCATCAGTGATGATGATATGCTACAAGTAACCATACTCACCTCCCTACAGGAAACTCTACCAAAAAAAAAGGAAGACAAACTTCCATGGTCACAACCACTGACTGTCCAGACCTTCAAGACACCAATAGCAAGCAGATGCATTGCTAACATATTTGTCAAAGTAACATGCCAAAAATCCTTGTAGTTAATACTATGGGTAGGATACCACCATATTCGATTCAAATATTATACTTAGAGTTGAGATCCACCCCTAAACTAGGTATTCATGCATTATTACCATGCAAGTAGTAAATCAATTATAGACCAACTTTTAACACCTAAATATTTGTTTAGTAAATTTTCAAAAAATCATTAGGAAACCCCCTTATGGGAATTCTATTGTCACGTATCCATGATAGATCCCATCCAATCCAAGAGTTTAACTTGGATGCTATGATACTACTATGTAACACACCCCCCTCCTAATCCTCACCAAAACATTGATTAAAAGGATGTGGTTACTATTCTGACCCAAGATCCAAGGTGTTGTTATGGAAATGGGGTCTAAAATTTTCTATCTTTTCAACTAACTTAAAACCTCAGTTAGAAATCACCATTGAGTTCGTCTCGTCAAGACAAATCCAACGATATAAAATTGTAATTCAATCTGGTCTTTGGATCAAAAGATATGACCCTAAAATTATGGAAAACTAGAGAGTGCCACCTCATCGGGCAGGAGACATGGCTATACCCCTTGGCTATTCTCCCAACACCACTTGGAAATTTCTTATTGGTTTCCAACCCATTCATGGTGTTAGGTTCCACTGTCCGACAGTATGCACTACATGCAATTATATATATTAATATCAATACTATCGAAGTTTATGGGTCATCAACTACTGCCAACTTTCTAGTTACCCAGACCTATCATATTCACACAATGGAATTATGCTCTAGGTTCAAGCCTCCAAGTTGACTTACTTGTGTTCATTTGATGGATCACTTGTGGATGGAAACCTTTCCATCTCTCAGGCTCTGTTACCTGACCCTTCCTCCTTTGTGCACTTATGAATGCTCTAGGGTCGATCTTCTAGGATGGCCTATGAAGTGGGTATGGCCTTGCACCAGTGAAAGAACTATCGGGCTCATGTGTAGGCCACCACAACCTAGGATTATTTCATCCCATTCCTTTCAAATATGTGCTTCTCTTTGTTCTCCTGGGGAATAACCTTGGGGATGATATGTCCTGGGGACCACCTCCTACAAAACTTCCGCCAATGAAAAAATTTTCCACCTCTGACATCCTCTTGGCTTACGTCATCCCAGGCACTCCCTCTTGCACAAACTTTGAACCTTCCAGGATATTTCTGTCAGGGTGATGTGTAATGAGCTCCATCGATGGTCTTCTCCCTCCCTCCAGCTCTGTCACGCTAGCCTGATCCTTATCAGCTTGGGTATTCCTTCCTCGCACCCTTTTTGAACTTCTGGGACATAAATTCTAGGCTTACATCATCTCGGGTTACTCCTCGGTCATTGATATATCTCTCTCTATCTTGACCTCAGCCACTTGTCACGAGGGCATCTACTCTTGATCATGAATCTGGTCATGAGGACAAAAGGGAGGGATCTTAGTTAATGTTAAGGCTCCTCATAAACTGTCATCCCGCATGCTATCTCACACTATAATGAGATGAGTTTGGGCTATGATTAGGTAAGGGTAACCCTCCTCTGCACACACATAAGTATGACTAGTTGAGGCCATGTCAATTCTACCTGAAACTTAGGTTGTGTAAGTGATGGTAACTATTGTCCAATGCTCCTTCCTTTGTTTTGACATAAAATTTCTCAATACTCCCATTTCATGTGCAATTTTTGGTCTGGTGCAAACCATTGCATACATTGGGCTACCAATTACAATCACATATGGAACATGGGACATGTCCTCTTGCTCTTCTTGTGTCTTAGGGCATTGTTCAGCAAATAACTTTACACCTACAGGAATAGGAAACTTCACCGGTTTACTATATTTCATATTAAACCTTTGAAATATTTTCTTGACATACTTCCTCTAGTTTAACCAAAGCTTCCTCTTTAACCAAACTTGTTTAATTTCCATGCCCAAAATATAGTTTGCAACACCAAGATCCTTCATGTCGAATATAAAGGACAATTGGGTCTTCAAATCCTGGATAATTTCTTTGTCATTTCTAATCAGCAACATATCCACATACAAGACCAAATAAATAACATAACCACCAATTAATTTAAAATACAAACAGTGATCCGCTTTTCTCCCGGTGAAGACAAGTCCCCATATATATGTATCAAATTTATGATACCACAACCTTGGTCTCTATTTAACCCATAAAAAGACTTTTTTTAACCTACATACTAGTTCTTTCGTACCCTTCACTTCAAAGCCTTCAAGTTGCTTCATGTAGATCTCTTCTTCCATATCCTGTGAATAAATGTTGTCTTCACATCCATATGTTCTACTTCAAAATGAAAAACAACAATAGATAAAAGTAATCTGATAGAAGTTATCTTGGTAGCAGGAGAAAATATATTACCAAAATCAATTTCCGACACCTGGGAATAACCTTTGCTTACCAATCGAGATTTATATTTCTCCACCTTGCCTTTTGCATTAATCTTCTTCTTAAACGCCCATTTGATGCCAATGGGTTTCCTTCCAACTAACAACTCCACCAGATACCAAGCCGCATTTTTATCCAAGGATGTCATTTCTTCAACCATGGCCTATTTCCAAAGTTTTCCATCCTCTGAATCCACTGCTTCCTTGACAGTTATGGGATCATCATTAGTAATAGATAAAGAAAAATTTGAAAAAAAAGCAGATGGACTATATCTCTCCAGATGCCTTCTCTCTCAAATTGATCTTCTCAAAATTGGAGTCTGTGGTTCTTCCTCTTCTAGTTTCTATTCCGTTGTAGAGTCTAATTATTCCTCCTTTAGTTCGAACTCTATCTTTTCCGGTTCCTTTGGTAGGAATTCATTTTTAATAACATTCTTCACCTCTCTAAACACCACATCTTGGCCATACACAAGCTTCCTTGTTTCCAGATTCCAAAGCTTATAAACTTTTAAACCATCCTTATACCCAATAAAGATGCACCTTCCATATTTACTATATAACTTGGTTCTTTTCTCCTTTGGAACATGTACATATGCATCACAACTTAATACCCTGAGATGTGAGAGAGAGGGTTTCTTACCAGTCCATACCTCATGTGGAGTCGTATCCTTCAATGTTGATGAATGTGATCTATTAAACAGGTAAAATGCAGTATCTATTTCCTCTGCCCAAAATTCTTGTCCTAACCCGACACCATTAAGCATTCTTCCTGCCTTTTCCATAAATGTCCTGTTCAGTGTTTCCGCATCTCCATTTTGTTGAGGTGTGTATGGACTAGTCTTCTATCGTGCTATACTACAGTTCTTAAAATGCTCTTCAAATTCCTTCTTGCAGAACTCTCCACCATTATTTGTCCTCAACACCTTGATCTTCTTCTCCATCTGATTTTCCACTAGAGCCTTAAATTCTTTAAACCTGTCAAAGACTTTAAAGTTATTCTTGAGGAAATATATTCGTGTATTCCTTGAGAAGTCATCTATAAATGAGACATAGTACATAGACTAACCCAGTGATGGAACTCACACATGTATTAATACATCACTATGAAAAAGCTCTAATATCCCTTCCGCCCTCTTAGCACCTTACGGGAAACTCACATGATTCTGCTTCCCATATACACAATATTCATAAAAATAGAAATCCAAAGAGCAATTCAACATACCCTCTACCATATCATTACCATGCAGTTTTCAAAGGCCCTTCTCTCCAGTATGTCCAAGCCTTTGATGCCATAACATGGTTTTTTTCTCCAGAGACCGCTTGATTTTTTTCTCCACTTTTAGGAACCACAAAACTGTGGCACCCATCAATAACAATGATAACCATAAGCTTGTACATATTTCCAATACGAACTCCCTGCATCAATATTAGTGCTCCCGAAACCATCTTGCAGATATCTTTCTTGAACACCATTTTTACAAGTGCATCATCCATCTTGCTTACAAAAATTAGATTTATGGCCAATGCAAGAATATGAAAAAGACTAGGAAGTGTTCTAATCCTTCCACCTTACAACTTCAGCTTGGCTTTTCCGCGTCCGATGATTATGGCCTTCCTATCATCCCCTAAGAATACATCACCACCATCATATTTTTCGTATTCGCAAATCCACTCCCTATGGGGAGTGAAGTGAAAGGATACATCTAATTTAATTAAAAATGCCTCATGATCTACATGTGTACATGAAGAATAATCCATGTACACATCCCCACCTTCATCTTAGGTCGTTTTCGCCTCTGCAGAAGGAGCATCATGAGATCTTGTTGATGGTGCTGAACCCACCAACATGTCAGGGGATCTCCCTGGTAAGAAGTCCCAACTAGACCTCAGACCGTTTTGTGTAGGAGTCCCAGCAGTGGGTCGTATGGTATCGCCTTGACTGCGGTTGCGGTCAATGGCAAGTAAGATGTCCATGTTGATAGCAAGAGCGTGACATGCGCCACAAGCCAAGGAAGGTGCATGAAAGGTTCTAACACACTAAAGTGGAATGAGTGCGCCCCTTGGAAGCCTGTGTGAACACGTAGCTTAGAATGGAACACACGAGCAAAGATGCATCACAAGCTAGAAGGAAGGTGAACCAACAATCCAAAGTGATGGTTAAACCAACAACACATCTCAGTAAGATTCATACATACATATAAAAAAAGATTCTACACATACATGCGTAAGTAAACAGATACATATATTGTTAGAGTAAACAAGTTAACTGAAATACAATAACAACATATGCATGAAATGTGATGGCTCTGTTATATTAAGAAGTGAAAGTTCCAATCATACAATACAACCATGACCAACCACTAGTCCCGATAACGGAACGTTACAGTCACTGCCACCTGCTCCTCCAAAGAGATGTACTAGCTCTACACTGTGGAGAAGCCAAGGCTCATTACAATACTCTCCAAGCTTTCTCTAAGATACTCCTATCGGAAGCTTGGATAACCAAAATCCTATACAATAAGTTTTGATGTACTATAAATAGAAAAGGGTGGGGTGACCCTTGACATTCCCCTTTGTGACTATTCACCTACCCTCATGACTCTTCAACTACTCTATGAATGTTACATTAAACTATCGACACTTGGACTCTCACTTTACAAGATGTTACATACAATCTGCACATGTACCCATGCGAAACAAAATAGGATTGAGCAAGCCATGCAACACATCACCAAGAATCAAATAGTTGTGGGAAGACCAACTCTTCGACATCCTTGCGATGATCGATGGTAGTGAACTGATGCCAAGCTTGATCGTCTGTGATGGTGTCCGCGCACTCAGTGGTGACATCCTGCTGAAAGTGAACTCTTGCCTTCGTTGCATCTGGGTACACTGATATGGATCCTCTGTCCAACTCGTCTAATAACATGTGCATCATCGTCTTGAGTGCAGCTATACCAACAAAATACTGATGCATAGTGTTTGTGATGATCTTCAACTGTGTGCTGGTGACTATGTGCATCAACTTGTTGAAATACATGTTCAGCTTAAGTCAGACTTGGTTCTTTTCTTTGCCTCGGTGAGTGTGCCAATGGGTGGGATCGCATACGTGCACATAATGACATTCATGCTCCTAAACATCCTTGCATACAATCGAAGACACTACTCATCTTGTCTATTCCCTACCAACTGTTGAGCTGGGTCTATAACCTGTATGGGTGTTGTTTCATTAGTCTGTGCATGTTGTGCCTCCTAGTGTACATGTGCTCACTACAACTCCTTCTCTCGTCTGTGAAGCTCCTATTCTTCCTTGAGTTGTCATTCCTTATTCGTTTCTCTCTCTACCTTCGCGCGATCCTCTTTTCGCGCCGTCACCTCATAGCCTCAATCTCCAAAGCTTCTTTCATCATGAGTGGATCTGCTTTGAACTTGAAGCTATGCTCCGCCACTGTGATGTCAACAATCTTCATCTTGCATTAGTCGCATGTAGGTATGCTACCTTCTGTTGCTGCTTGTGGTGCTACTCACTGTGATGTCACTGCCATTTCATCTTGATATCATTGTCCCTAAACAACTTGATGTCTTCATAGATAGGCAAGTTCATAGACACTTGATTGATTGCATCCGTAGTTGTGCTCTCAAAGGTTTCTCGATCTCTATATTTCCACTACTCGCCATCTTCTTTCACCACCAGAATCGATCTCGCAGATCTCCCACTGAACAGGGTCTACCATAGGCCCGAGCGAAACCCCTCAGCAACAAAGGCATCCCCTTGAAACTAAAACTACTATGATACCAATGTAGGTTTTAACCCCGTATAGAAATTACCTACATACAAATTCTAAAACACAGAAAATGAACAATGCGAGAGCTTAACACATAAAACACATATAAACAGTGATTTTCCCCTCGCTCCCAAAATCGGGACTACCAACTTGATTTTTCATTATGTTCCTTTCAATGTTATAATACATATTTATACATGCCGAAGCATCCAATACCATGGACCGAAAAACCATCGCGTCCAATACCATGCAACGAAAACCATCGCGTCCAAAAACATGTGCGAAAATCATGCACAAAACCATAAGTGGGTCTACCCATCCTAACATAAGGTCCAAAACCAAAATTTTCTGGGGCGCTGCCCCGGACCCCATAAAGTGGGGTTACAGGTATGCCTTAAACCCCATGTGACCCCGCCCCCCCTCCCCAAACCCCCCAATTAACTACGTGGGCTAGTCGTGGAAAGAATATAACACAACCCAACATTCTCCCACTTGTTGTTTTCTTTCCATAGGGGGCCATAAGAGAGCTTAGTCATTTTTCCAGCCCTGAAACACCCATTGTCTCTCTACACTAAGATAACTTCTCAGAGCGCACAAATTTTGTCAATGCATCTGCAATATTCTTCAAAGTGTCCACCTTTACCAGCAACACCTTTTTGTCTTCTATCATATCCTTCACAAAGTGATACTGAACATCAATGTGCTTTGTCTTTGAATGATATGCGGGGTTCTTTGCCAAGAAAGATGCACTTTGGTTGTCACAGTCTATCCTTATAGCTCCTGTACTAACCCCATACTTTAACACAATCTCTGCAACCAAACTACTTCCTTGCTTGCATGAGTGGCTGCCATGTATTCTACCCCTGTAGTTGATAGTGCCACTACAAATTGTTTCTTACTCATCCAATTGACTGCACCTCCAAATAGGTTAAACACATACCCACTTGTAGATCTTCTCTAATCCAGATCTCCAGCCCGGTCTGCATCAAAAAAGCCACGAATATCCAACATTCTGTCCAATCCTGATCTTCCTTGGTAGAACAAACCATAATCACTAGTGCTACGCAAATACCTGAAAACCCGCTTCACTATTGTCCAATGCTCCTTCCTATTCGACATAAACCTGCTCAACACTCCCACTACATGTGCAATGTATAGTCTAGTATAGACCATTGCATACATCAGGCTACCGACTACACTTGCATATGGAACACAGGACATGTCCTCTTCCTCTTCTTGTGTCTGGGGACACTGTTCAGTAGATAACCTCACACCTACAGGAATAGGAACCTTCACCGGTTTACTATCCTACAAATTGAACCTCTGCAGTATTGTCTCGACATACTTCCTCTAGTTTAACCAGAGCTTCCTCTTTGCCCTATCTCTTTTAATTTCCATGCCCAAAATATAGTTTGTAGCACCAAGATCTTTCATGTCGAATTTGGAGGACAATTGGCTCTTCAAATCTTGGATAATTTCTTTATCATTTCCAACTAGCAACATATCATCCACATACAAGACCAGATAAATAACACGGTCACCAATTAATTTAAAATACACACAGTGATCTTCTTTGCTTCTTGTGAAGCCAAGTCCCCATATAAATGTATCAAATTTCCGATACCACATCCTTGGTCACTGTTTTAACCCATACCGAGACTTCTTTAACTTGCATATCAGTTCTTTCTTACCCTTCACCACAAAGCCTTCAGGTTGCTTCATGTATATTTCCTCTTCCAGATCCCCATGAAGAAATGTTTTCTTCACATCCATCTATTCTACCTCAAAATCAAAAGCAGCAGCAACAGATAAAAGTAATCAGATAGAAGTTACCTTGGCAACAGGAGAAAAAATATCACCAAAATCAATCGGTACTTGGGAATAACCTTTTGCTACCAACCAAGCTTTGTATTTCTCCACCTTTCCTTCTGCATTTGTCTTCTTCTTGAACACCCATTTGCTACCAATGGGTTTCCTTCCAGCCAACAACTCCACCAGATCCTAAGCCTCATTTTTGTGCAAAGATTCCATTTCATCAACCATGGACTCTTTCCAGAGTTTGCCATCCTCTGAATCTATTGCTTCCTTCACAGTTCTGAGATCATCGTTAGTAATAGATAAAGCAAAATTTGAACAGAAAGCAGATGGACTATACCTTTCTGGCTGCCTTCTTTCTCGAACTGATCTTCTCACACCCAGAGTTTGAGGCTCTTCATCTTCTGATTCCTCCTCTGATGTAGAGTCTGATTCTTCCTCCTTAAGCTCAAACTCTATCTTCTGAAGTTCCTTTGGTTGGACTTCATGTTTAATAACATCTTTTACCTCTCTGAACACCACATCTCGGATGTACATAACCTTCCATGTGACTGGGTTCCAAAGCTTATAACCATTTAAACCATCCTTATACCCAATAAATATGCACTTTTCAGATTTACTATTCAACTTGGTTCGTTTCTCCTTTGGAACATGTACATATGCATCACATCAAAATACCCTTAGATGTGAAAGAGAGGGTTTCTTACCAGTCCATACCTGTTGACCAGGTAACATGTAGTATCCACCGCCTCTGCCCAGAATTCATGTCCTAACCTGGCACCACTGAGCATGCTTCTTGCCCTTTCCATCAACGTCTTATTCATTCTTTCTGCAACTCCATTTTGTTGAGGTGTATATGGAGTAGTCTTCTGTTGTGCTATACCACACTTCTTACATAATTCTTCAAATTCCTTGCTGCAAAACTCTCCACCATTATCTATCCTCAGCACCTTTATCTTCTTCTCTGTCTGATTTTCCTTGAGAGCCTTAAATTCTTTAAACCTGTCAAAGGCTTCAGATTTCTTCTTAAAGAAATATATCCATTTATTCCTTGAGAAGTCATCTATAAATGATACATAGTACACAGAATTACCCAGTGATGGAACCTTCACAGGTCCAAACACATCACTGTGCACAAGTTCTAATATATGTTTCGCCCTCTTACTACCAAAGGGGAAACTCACCCGATTTTGCTTCCCATATACACAATTTTCACCGAAATCAAAATCCAAAAAGCTATTACTCATACCTTCTACCATACCTTTACCATGAAGTATTTGAAGGCCCTTCTCTCTAATATGTCCAAGCCTTTGATGCCACACCATGGTCTTCTCTCCAGAGACCACTAGATTTTCTGGTCCACTTTTAGGAACCACAGAACTGTTGCAGCCATCAATAACAATGCTACCTTGCAGCTTGTACAGAGTTCCAATTCGAACTCCCCGCATCAATACCAGTGCTCCCTGAACCATTTTGCAGGTATCCTTCTCGAACACTGTTTTTACACCTACATCATCCAGCTTGCTTACAGAAATCAGATTTTTGGCCAATGCAGGAATATGCAAAACACCTGGAAGTGTTCTAACCCTTCCACTTTTTAACTTCAAATTTACTTTTCTGCGACCAATGATTCTAGCCTTCCTATCATCCCCTAAGAAGACATCATCACCATCGTATTTCTCATACTCGCAGAACCACTCTCTATGGGGAGTGAAGTGAAAGGATGCAACTGAGTCAATCAACCATGCCTCATGATATACATGTGTACTTGAAGAAGCCAAATACACATCCCCACCTTCATCTGAGGTGGTTTTCGCCTCTGTAGAAGGAGCGTCATCAGATCCCTTTCCTTTATCAGGAGCTTTAGGTTTACAGTCTCTTTTATAGTGCCATCCCTTTCCGCATTTCTAGCACACCACCTTTACAGGCTTTCCTGGAGATTTAGATCTCCCACTCGATGACTTATTTTTGTTTCTGTTCTGGGACCGTCCTTGTACAGACAAGGCATCACCATTCTGGCTCTGCATATTTTTCATCTCATCTCCTCCGTTAGCAAGGATGAGACTATTTCATCAAACTACAAGGCAGTTGCATTGCTACCTATTGCAATAACCAGACTACCCATGAATCTAGTACATAACACAACAAACTAATGCACTTATCTTCATCTGAAATTTTAATATCAACAGATGCTAACTGACTTACCACAGTATTAAATGCGTTCAGATGCTCTGTCACTGAGTCTCCATCTTTCATCCTCAGGTTATATAGCGTTTTCCGCAGGAACAGTTTATTCACCAGAGACTTAGATTGGTACAAATTCCCTAACTTGTCCCACAAAACCTTCGCCGTAGCTTCCCTTGATACATTGAGCAATACTGAATCTGAGACACACAATCGTATTGTGCTCTTTGCCTTCCAATCCAACTTCTTCCACTCTTCATCGGACACTCTCGTTGGTTTAGTACTCGGATCTATCGTGATCCACTGATCTTTATCCACCAACATATCCTCCATCTTGAGTTTCCACAACTGAAAACTCTGACCATTAAATTTCTCAATCTCTATCTTTCCACTACTCGCCATCTTCTTTCACCACCAAAATCGATCTCGCAGATCTCCCACTGAGCAGGGTCTACCATAGGCCCGAGTGAAACCCCTCAGCAACAAAGGCGTCCCCTTGAAGCAAAAACTACTTTGATACCAAATGTAGGTTTTAACCTCGTACAAAAATTACCTGCATATGAATTCTAAAACACAAAAAATAAATAATGCGAGAACATAACACATAAAACACATATACACAGAGATTTTCCCCTGGATCCCAAAACCGGAACTACCAGCTTGATTTTTCATTATGTTCCTTTCAATGTTATAATACATATTTATATATGCCGAAGCATCCAATACCATGGACCGAAAAACCATCACGTCCAATACCATGGACCGAAAACCATCGCGTCCAAAAACATGTGCGAAAATCATGCACAAAACCATTTGTGGGTCCGCCCATCCTAACATAGTGGACCCCATAAAGTGGGATTACGAGTACACCTTAAACCCCCGGTGACCCCCACCCCCCGCTACACAATTGGCGCAATGAAGGGGGCTCTGCCCCCCCTCCTCTAACCCCTCGATTAACTACGTGGGCTAGTCGTGGAAAGAATATAACACAACCCAACAGTGCTACTCACTGTGATGTCACTGTCATTTTGTTACACTAAAATTTGTCACCATGACTATTTGCAGTTAGTATGGCTCCATCAACTGTCATACTATCCTCTTTGGCAAGTCTCATACCTCTGCTCTCCATGTCAAACTCCAAGAAAGAGAGAAAAGTCATTTAAAGTCAATTATCTCTGGGTACGCAGTTTCTCTCAACCTTACCTGCGTGTACGCAACCCAAGTTAACAATACCTGCGTACTTGTACGCTCTGTATGTAAAGGGGTGGGTGCGTACCCCTGTAAAGGTCAAAAGGCGCGAGTTTCATCTTAAAAAAGTTACTTGTGGTAATTTCTAGAGCATTCTAGAAGCTTGTTCGACGTGTATTGAGCGCCTCCAGATGGTTCATGTATCCCTATGAAAGAGGAACTTATCCCATCAAGAGGGGAGCTATCCCATCCAAAGAGGGGCTTATCCCATTGATGGTGGACCTGATTAACTTCCTCTAGAGCACTATAAATACAGACATTGGGCCAGAAGGAAGGGAGGTTGAAAGCTGAACATTCCTAAGGGTAGATGCTGCTGGAATTAGGACTTCCTTGTAGAAGCTTGTGAGGAGAGATTCCCATCCTTTCTTGTTTCATTTGGAAGTGGGTGAGCTTATCAAAGTAAAGGAGAACTCTTGCTGGACCCTGGGAGGGACCTGCACAACACCAAGGCTCAGGTTGTAATGGTTTCTTTTGTTTCCTATTAATACAAATAAGTCCATTCTTCTCAACAATTTGTTATTTATGAGTTGTTTCATATACTCCTTGGTCTGTATGTTAAATGTGTTTTATTTTATGAGATATTCAGGTGCTATTTAATCGTTTGATTGTTAGTGAATGCAGGTTTCAAAGAGAAGGAGGAGCTCATCCGGATCGACGAGGCTGGACTACTACAACAGCGTTGAACTACAGGTAGGATCTAAACACTTGATTTCTTATATGGTAAATGCATATTTAGAGAAGGATTGTTCTTAATTGTCTTGTTTGTCACTAGAAAGCCTTAAGCTTCTAGGGAGGTCGGTTTTGTCCGCAAAATTGACTCTTTCCGCCTGACAAAATGGCGACTCCACTGGGGAATCCATGAATGTGAATGATTTTTCCTTTGTGTGAAACTTTGATCTGAGAAAAGTCGTTTGTTTTCTGGTTTTTGGCTGTTTGACTGTGTATTTGGGTGGGCTAGCTTAGGGTTAAATTAGATTTTAGCTTTCTTGGTTTTTTCAGTAGTACGCACCCTCTGAGTTGAGCACAGTGTGTACCTGTACGCACTGCAGCTTTGTGCACAGAGCGGGCCCACACCTGTCTGAACAGGTCGCCTGCGTACCCTGTCAAAAATTGAGAAAATTTCAATTTTTTCCTTTTTGCCTCTTAGATTTTGTTTATAATTTGTTTTTTGCTACCCAGATCCACTGGTTACCTGTCAAAAGTTTTCATCTAAGCTTGTTTCATTAGCATTCCTGCTCTAAGCTTTCATCAATTGGGTGTTTTGAGTCTCTTTTTTGAGAAATTCTTAATTTGATTTCCTTTGGTCATTACTTGGAGGTTTGTCTCAGTCTTTTCACAATTTTGCATCTTTTTGCAAAAAAATTTCCCCCTCATTCACCGGGGGGGGGGGGCTAAATTGTGTATGAGTGTTACTCGCCTTTGAGTGTTTTTATTTTTGATCTTTGGAACTCTCACCCAATTTTCTTGACTTTCACTTGATTGGTTCTTAGATTACATTAGAATCATCTTGTGTTTGAGAATTCTCTTGCATAGATCACATTTGCATAATTAGAATTCTCCTTTTCGGAATATGAATGAAAAATGTGCATAGATTACATTTGCATACTTTTCAAGTGAATTGTGCATAGATTACAATTGCATAGTTTACATTCTGAAAAATCAATTGTAGAGTTAGATCAACTTTCTTTGATTTGAATTTACACAAAAATAAAAATAAAAAAAAGGTTTGGAATTGATTTGCATTAGTTTATCTTGATGACATTAGTGCATTAGAGAATTTGTTATATTTTCTCTTAGTGATCAATTTTTTGCATTGTTGGAAGTGAATGGAAACTCTCTCCTTACTTTAGTTAGGATTCATCGAATTGAAAAGATTACATTATCATATTCGATTGCATTCAGTTGAGTCGGGTCATAACACCATTGGTTTCGTATCCATTTACCCATTTGAGTAATAACAGCCTAAATAACACAGCGCTTAATTAAAATTCATCTAGTAAATTTTTACATTTCTAGGGCTCTGATACACCAACATAGCTTAGGCTAGTGTCTTGGAGTAGGAGAGTAATTAACTCTCCAAGACAGTAAAACCAAACAAGTAGCTCATCTTGTGGTAGGATAAATCCAACTGTTGCATTTATACTCTGGGAAAGCTCCTCTTAAAGGAGAAGCACGATCTCGTGTCCGAATCAGTGAGGGGATCAATCCTCCCTCGTTGGGAACGACGCCAGATACGCACGTACTACAAATGGTAAACCTCGGATTAACCATTGTCGAGGAGCCTGGGGTCACTTATCGGTAAACCTTGGATTATTGTCAAGGAGCCGGTAAGGGGATTGAGCTTGATACTCTGCCCTTGCGTGCTGTCGGAGCGTAGACTGTTCCCCCAGGTGTATTTGTTGCTATTGGTAACCTTAGTGACCATTATCTTTAGGGTTCTACCCAAGGTGACGGTGGAGGGAAGATCCCACTGTACCTGGAGCAGACGTCGGCTAGACTCACTTGGATTTTCTGGGGGGTTCACTTCACTCGAGATGGTTAAAGTGGAGGAACTTGGTCCAGTCTATTCATTAAGCAGGTTGCCGGGGTAACTGTTCCACCCGCCATTTCTGTACTGAATTCTGCGATGTTGGATTTCATCACCAACTAGTGTCTTCGGTCCGGAAAGTTATTGTTTGTGTGTGGTTTGACTCCTAGATTTGATAGCGCGTGTTAATTTGTTTGTTTTTACTTTTAGAGACCATAGGTGTGAATTGTGAATTTTAATTGTTAGGTGTGAATTGTGAATTGTTAATTTTAGTTTTAATTTGTTAATAAAATTCACAGAAGTTGAATATCATGGCAAATGTTCCGGAATTTACCAACCTAGGAACCCCTCCTAACGAGAATCCTAGTACTTTTCCTTACTTTGGAAATGTTGGTCCTCCTTATATGGCTACTTTGTCATTACCTGGATTCACAATAGGTTTACCGATATGGTTATTTTCAACTTCGTTGACCCAAAGTACTCCAATTGTTCCACCTCAACCAAATGCTTCACCTCCACAGAGTTCACCATCTCAACATCACCAACCTTCTGTTGACCCTTTACCTTCTTCGCCTAATTTTTCTTCCTCCATTTCTTCCTCTTCGCTTGGTAAAAGCCTTGATGCTAGTAACCAGGTGTCTAAGAAGAAGAAGAAAGGGAAGAAGAAGAAGAAGAAGAAGAAGCAAGATAAGAAAGAAGTCAACCAACCAACCATGGCCGTAAGTGTTAGTTGTGTTGAGGAAAACTCCGACATGCATCGTAAACCCAAATACCCTTGCAGGCTTTGTAAGGGTGACCACTTCCTTGTCAATTGTCCTGGTATTCCAAAGGTCTTGGAAGTATGGTCAGAAAAATCTCATCAACTTTCCATTGATCCATCAACCAGTGATAGTCAGGTTCCTGGGAAAAAAGGTAAAGTTAGGTTTCCTTGTAAGTTATGCAAAGGGAGTCATCAAACTCACATTTGCCCTCACATGGATGAAGCCTCAAAATTGTTGGAAAACCTTACTGTTCCACAGCAAGAATTTCCAACTGGTTACCGTAAACTTTCTCCCAACCTACCGTCAACTGACGGAGTGATTGATCTAGTTTCAAGTACAGTTGATCACACTCTTCCATTGGAGAGTGACACTCATGTCACTCAGGTTGATGATCCATTAGTTGATCAAGTGGTCGATTCAATTTCACAAAGAGTCGATCCCACTTTCCCTTTAGAGAGTGAACTTCATACCGCTGAGGTTCTTTTTGTTACATTAGATTCTTCTATGCCGGGGGGTATTTCACCTGTTTCTACAGAACCCCCTCCAAGCACTGAAGTCTTTTCCTTTGATTGGAATAGGCTGACAGAACCTCGTCTTCCTTCCTCCATCCCTTTCCAAATCATTGTCAAGGCTGGTAGTAGGGACATACATCGTACTCAGGTAGATGAAGGTGCTTCTGTTAGTATTTTATCCTCAACTGTTTGGAAAGCTTTGGGTTCCCCTCAGCTTGCGCCTATTACGCAGAATCTGAAAGCTTTTAATAGAACCATTAGCGAACCTTTAGGGATCCTTCCTAAGTTTTCTATTACCTTGGAAGGTAAAACTGTCTGTATTGATCTTATGGTAGTTCGAGGTCCCTTGGATTTCAATTTACTCCTTGGGCGAGACTATGTTTATGCAATGAAAGTTGTCGTATCGACACTCTTTCGCGTGATGTCTTTCCCTCACAATGGAAATACTGTGACTGTAGACCAGCTTTCGTTCCCTAGTCTTGTTTCAACTACCAATAATATGACACCCCTAAATGTTCCTGATTCTAAAGTGGTATCTACCCCGCCACGGGTTAATTATGTGGCAACCGGTCCCATGTTTTCAGTTACCGATGTAAGTGAGCCTCTCACTATTTTCTCATCTTCCTTTGATTTAGATCCAGTAATTGACATGGAAAACTCTATGGGATTACTTGAACACGATGTTCTTATCCCTTTTGAGTCCCTTGACATGTGTTCCTTCCAGAGAACTATTCTTCCTTCTGATGAAGACCTCTTGGAAGCCATGATCAAGGTGTGTACATTGACATGTCTTTCTTCCAGATTGGAAGCCATGATCAGTGAAAGCGAGGATAGTTTTTTCCTGTATCAACCTCGGTAAAAAATGAAACAGGCTGTCACGAGGATAGTTTTTTCCTGTATCAACCTCGTTAAAAAATGAAATAGGCAAGCATGAGGATAGTTCTTTTCCCGTGTCAACCTCGTTAAAAAATGAATCGGGTGTTACGAGGAAAGTTCCTTTTACTGTGTCGACCTCGTTAAAAAAAGAATCAGTGAGAGTGAGGAAAGTTCCTTTTACTGTGTCAACCTCGTTAAAAAATGAATCAGTGTGTACAAGGATAGTTTTTTCCTGTATCAACCTCGTTAAAAAATGAAACTGGATGTTACGAAGATAGTTTTTTCCTGTATCAACCTCGTTAAAAAATGAAACAGGCTGGCATGAGGATAGTTCTTTTACTGAGTCAACCTCATTAAAAAATGAATCAGGTAGATTTTAGGATATGTAGTTAGATTGTAGAAAGTAGGATTTTGCGAGGACAGTTCCTGTTACTGAGTCAACCTCGTTAAAAAATGAATCAGGTTAGAGGATAGTTCTTGTTACTGCGTCAACCTCGTTAAAAAATGAATCAGGTATGAGGATAGTTCTTTTCTTGTGTCAACCTCCTTAAAAATGAATCAACTCCCTTTTCAAGGTAAATATTGAAAGTAAACCTTCATTCCATCCATCTGGTTGAATTCAATGAAGCCCGGGGGGCATGTACCTCGCTTTGCATCATTATACTGGGGGCATGCGAACTTTTTGAGCATAGTTCCTTGTCTTGTGTCAAGCTCGTTAAAAAATGAAACAAGGGTAGGTTAAGTAGGTAGATTGTAGAGAGTAGTCATGAGCATAGTTCCTTGTCTTGTGTCAAGCTCATTAAAAAATGAATCAAGGATTTTAGAGCATAGTTCCTTGTCTTGTGTCAAGCTCGTTAAAAAATGAATCAAGGTTTTTAGAGTAAAGTTTTTTGTTAGGTAGATTGTAGAGAGTAGTTATGAGCATAGTTCCTTATCTTGTGTCAAGCTCGTTTAAAAAATGAAACAAGGGTTTTGAGGATAGTTCTTTTCCTGTGTCAACCTCACTAAAAAATGAAACAACTCCCACAAGTCTTTCCAAGATCTTGAAAGTAAAGCTTCATTCCATCCACCTCATTGAATGCAAGGAAGCTTGGGGGGCATGTACCTCATTTTGCGTCATTATGCTGGGGGCATGTGAACTTATAACAAGCATAGTTTTTTGTTTCAAGCTTGCATAAACATGAAACTGAATCCGAGCATAGTTCTTTTCCTGTGTCAAGCTCGTTAAAAAATGAAACAAATCCTCCTCTACTTGAGTCGAGAGATTGACAAGATCTCGTAAATGTTAAGTGGTACATTTAGGTTAGTTATTTCAGTTTTTTGCGTAATTTTCTTATAGTTTTAGGTCGAGTCTTTCAAATGATCTCGTAACTCAACCTTCATTTCATCCAACTGGTTGAATGAAATGAAGCTGGGGGGCATGTGCTCTAGCAGCTACGCTTAGGGGGCATCAAGCACAGTTTTCTCTCTATTTCAAGCTTGTGTAAAAATGAAACTACTTTGAAGCATAGTTTTTCTCTGTTTCAAGCTTTTGTAAAAATGAAACCTATCTCGAGTCAATTTCAGTTGTTTTCAAGACTCGTTAAACTCATGAAAATCCCGAGATTATTTTGCTATCTTTCATTCTCGTAAAACAAATGAAAATACCGAGTTCTTTTCGTCTTTTCCTGCTCGTAAATTAAATTGAAAGTCGGCCATATGAGTACATTTTTATCATTTTTTCAAACTCATTAAAACTTACGAAAAAGTGAAAACCATGAGTACATTTTTATCATTTTTTCGAACTCATTAAAACTTACGAAAAAGTGAAACCTTGGAGTTCTCTTTTAAGCCCTTTTCAGACTCTCAAAATATGAAAAGATTGCCGAGTTTTTTCTTTTTAAGCTCGTTAAAACGGAACTAAAAAGACGGTCCTCTTACAGCCCTTTTCTGACCGTAAAAACACGAAAAGATTGCCGGATTTTTGTCGTTTCAAATTCGATATTGGAAATAAAACGACGTGTCCTTGATCGCTTTTTACTTTTCAGATCAGAGACACTAATCATGAAAGTACTCCTTGGTCGTAAGATCAAGCAGTTCTCCCAGGTATTATTTTATACTTTTTCGGGCTTGGGGGACACAAATTTACGAAAAAGTTCAACCTGGAGTCTTCTTAAGTTTTTCAGACTCTCTAAAATTGAAAAACGCCGAGTTTCTCCTATACTGGACTCGTTAAAATTTCACAGTAAAGGACCTGTTCAATTACAAACAGGAACGAACCACTCCTTCTTAGGGTTCGAATCAAAACTAAGTTGGACTCATCCGAAGGATGAGCTTATAATCAAACATATGTTATCCTCCTCAAGCTTGTAAAAAATAAAGAGGTACTTGCCAGAAATGGTGGGGGAAAAGAGAGAAGAATGAGCCTATTTGTTATCCTTTGTCTCAGAAGAAACCTTATTACCACTCTTGAACACGACACTTTTCATTCACCTGGGTTGGGAAATCCTTTGCCTCACAGTTGATCAAACCACATTGAAAGTCTTCAGCCGGGTTCCGGGTATTAACTTTGAGTCATTCGTCACCAAGCCATCTGTTGTGTCGTTATGTGTTCAAGAGGTCTGCAAACAAAACATTCAACTGCAAAATACCTTGTCATCCATCTCGACCATCCCTGAGTCAGTCCTTACAGCTATATTTCTTCAACTTGAACTATGATTTCATGTTGTGGGCTTGCCTGCAACGAGTCGCTTTCTATCGACATCAACACATTATCTAGAGAGATGACTTAGAAATCGTCAATACCTTGAAGTCTGCATGCATCAATGGCAGGTTTCTCGCCTTTGACGTCAGTTTACATCATTGACTTTCGATCGAAGGACTCCGTGAAATGTTCGACATCAACTCATTCATTCACATATCATGGATTGTACTGGGTACTTTGAGAACCATTGACATCACTGGTGGTCTCTCTCACACTTGTTAACAATTTACATCATTGACTGGTAATCAAGTGGTTTCTACCATGTTCGACATCAACTCATTTATTCGCATGGCTAGAATCGTACCATTTCGGGAAGTAGAAATGAAGACCCTGGATCTAGTTTCCACCATCCAGGCTGCGAGGAGTTTTGTATTCATTATATAGTAGACCAATTATAAATAGATGGCTGCATCCATACTGTGTCTACATGACTCTATGATTATGATGTACTGCAAAATCATTCCTGTATCAGAGCAGTAGTTAGTCTGTTAGTTAAAGTTTTTGATCTGAGTATGGGAATGCCTACCTCAGCGATGATATAGTCTTATACATGTATTTTGTGTTGAAAATTGCAGGTTCTGACTGGGCTCTCCACGAGATAATCCTTGAAATGATAAAGCGCTTCACCCTTCCTAGATGATATAAAACCCTAATCTACTACAGGCTTCGCACTTTAGGGGGCAATCTGTTACACTAAAATTTGTCACCATGACTATTTGCAGTTAGTATGGCTCCATCAACTGTCATACTATCCTCCTTGGCAAGTCTCATACCTCTGCTCTCCATGTCAAACTCCAAGAAAGAGAGAAAAGTCATTTAAAGTCAATTATCTCTGGGTACGCAGTTTCTCTCAGCCTTACCTGCGTGTACGCAACCCAAGTTCACAATACCTGCGTACTTGTACGCTCTGTATGTAAAGGGGTGGGTGCGTACCCCTGTAAAGGTCAAAAGGCGCGAGTTTCATCTTAAAAAAGTTACTTGTGGTCATTTCTAGAGCATTCTAGAAGCTTGTTCGACGTGTATTGAGCGCCTCCAGATGGTTCATGTATCCCTATGAAAGAGGAACTTATCCCATCAAGAGGGGAGCTATCCCATCCAAAGAGGGGCTTATCCCATTGATGGTGGACCTGATTAACTTCCTCTAGAGCACTATAAATACATGAATTGGGCCAGAAGGAAGGGAGGTTGAAAGCTGAACATTCCTAAGGGTAGATGCTGCTGGAATTAGGACTTCCTTGTAGAAGCTTGTGAGGAGAGATTCCCATCCTTTCTTGTTTCATTTGGAAGTGGGTGAGCTTATCAAAGTAAAGGAGAACTCTTGCTGGACCCTGGGAGGGACCTGCACAACACTAAGGCTCAGGTTGTAATGGTTTCTTTTGTTTCCTATTAATACAAATAAGTCCATTCTTCTCAACAATTTGTTATTTATGAGTTGTTTCATATACTCCTTGGTCTGTATGTTAAATGTGTTTTATTTTATGAGATATTCAGGTGCTATTTAATCGTTTGATTGTTAGTGAATGCAGGTTTCGAAGAGAAGGAGGAGCTCATCCGGATCGACGAGGCTGGACTACTACAACAGCGTTGGACTACAGGTAGGATCTAAACACTTGATTTCTTATATGGTAAATGCATATTTAGAGAAGGATTGTTCTTAATTGTCTTGTTTGTCACTAGAAAGCCTTAAGCTTCTAGGGAGGTCGGTTTTGTCCGCAAAATTGACTCTTTCCGCCTGACACATTTCATCTTGATATCATTGTCCCTGAACAACTTGATGTCTTCATAGATAGGCAAGTTCATAGACACTTGATTGATTGCATCTGCAGTTGCGCTCTCAAAGGTTTCTTTGACTCTTCTCTCCTAGAGGCCATTGTACCTGTGCTGCTGAGAGGCAGACAAACATCTGCGATACCTGGAGACATAGAAAAACTCATGTTAAGCAATCTTTCAGTTGAAAACCAAAAAAAAAATTGAAGGACTGACATGCAACATACCTTTGTGACTATCTGTGAAGATTGCTCAATTTTCACCGGGAGGCCGGGAGATTGACTTCCAAAACTGTGCAAGGCACAGTTCGGGCTGTCGGAAGGCTGACTAATTATTGGAACTACGCAATGCATAGTCCATCCTAGCCTGTTGAGGACTGAAACTGCACAATGCGCAATTTTAGTTAGTAGTGACATGCAAACCAGCAAACTGCATTGCGCAATTTCTGGGGCAGCAAGGCACTTCCTCCTAGAATTGTGCAATGCAAGCCATGAGGTTAGTACTAGGCTAGACTTGCGTAATTTCTAGAGGGAAAGAAGAGCCTTCACTTCCATAAATGTGCAATGCTAGCCGGGCAAGGCAAGGTCTGGCCCAAGGCAGCCCAGACCTGCCGATGGGCGACTGAAAACATGAGAAGTTTGAATTCATGGTGAGATTGAGTGTAAACAAGAGTGAATGATCATGCATGCAAACAGTACGTGCATGATTTAGAAAACGGGAAAGCATGCATCTGTGTGAAGCGAGTCACTGTAACGACGACCGTCGGTGAAAAAAAATGTCATGCATGCAACAACACTGAGATGCGAACAAAAGCTGAAACAATGCTTCTATAAGCTATCATACATTATAACAACAACAATCATTCATTGAAATCAAGTAGACAACACTTACATGAAGCGAAACACAAAAAACGACAAAAACGCGACGCAACACATGAAAATCAGAATTAACCTAAAACAACTAAGCTGGAAGTGACGAAGACTCCTGGATGTGATGTGGGATGTCAGAGCTACAAGATTATTGTGAGGAATGAGCTCTGCAATGTTCAGTTCATAAATTTTAATAAGATCAAGGTTACGGTGTGCATTCCATAAATCTAGGAAAAGCGACACTTGGCGAGAGGTTTCTAAAGTGATCTTTGCATGTAACCTCCAGGTGCTAAAAATAGATCCCTCAAATCTAGGGTTGCCTTTGCATGCTTCCTTTTTCTATTTCAGGAAAAGCAGTCCAAGCATGCAAATTAGTTTCACTCGGTCTCGGAGGGAACCGGTCAACCTGAAGGCACATGCAACGGTCTGCGAGACTGGGATAAAACTTTGCACAATTTTTGGGCTGATCTTGGTTGGTTGTCCTTGAGGGATTTCACAATTTCTGGGCTCAGCAAGTGACTGTCTCCCAGAATTACGCAATTTCTGGGCTGATCTCCAGTGCCGGGCCAAATTGCATGGTTTTTTGAAGAAGACAATCTAACTGTTCTGCGCAATTCTAGAGCCCAACAGACTTCCCAACTGATTCGCGCAACTTCTGGAGGGAAGGTTGGTTCCCCTCCAAAACTGCTCACTTTTCTGAGGGAATGTCTTAGCCAACAAATGGTATAAGTCCGAATTTCCGGCCTGCGGGAGGGAGACAAACAAGATGACATACACAGGTCGGCAGGCCACTGAAACTTAGTTGAAGCCTATGTACTTGACAGTGCAGGACATGCTTCTAAGGATGGTTGGTGGGGAGGCTCCAAAACGAAGTTGAGGTAAAATTTTGGAGGGTGGTTGTAGTCGCTACAACAGATCCCTTTCCTTTCTCAGGAGTTAATTGTTTACAATCCTTCTTGTAGTACCATTCTTTTCTGCATTTCCAACAATCCTTCACATGTTTTCCTAGAGATTTAGTTCTCCCTCTAGATTTAGATCTCCCACTTCAGGACTTATTTCTATTTCTGTTTTGGTACCTTCCTCTTATAGACAAGGCATCTCCATTCTGGCTCTCCATATTTTTCCGTCTTATCTCCTCCAACAACAAGGATGAGACTATTTCATCAAACTTCAAACTAGTTATATTGCTACTTATAATAACAACCAGATTATCCCATGAATTTGGTAGAAAACACAACAAAATGATTCACTTATCTTCATCTGAAATTTTGATATCAATAGAGAAAAATTGTCTTACCACAGTATTAAAGGCGTTTAGATGCTCTGTCACCGAGTCTCCATCCTTCATCCTTAGGTTATACAACTTTTTCTGCAGGAACAATTTGTTCACCGAAGACTTAGATTGTGTCTCTGAGAGACACAATTGTATTGTGTTCTTCGCCTTCCAATCTAACTTCCCATAGTCTTCTGCTAACATTCCTATTGGTGTTGTGCATGGATCTCCAACAATCCACTGATCTCAGTCCACCAACAGATCCTCAATCTTGAGCTTCCATGACTCAAAACTCTTACCATTAAATTTATTGATCTCTATATTTCCTTTGTTCGCCTTCTTCTTTCACTGCAAGAATTGTTCATGTAGATCTTCCACTGCTTAAAGTCTACCACAGACCCGAGTGAAACCCCTCAGCAGCAAATGCGTCCCCTTGAAGCTGAAATTGCTCTGATACCAAATGTAGGTTTTAACCCTATACATAAATTACTTGTAAACGAATTCTTAAAATAGAAAATTAATGGCGAGAATGTAAAATGAACATACATAGATATTTTCCCTTGGATCCCAAAACTGGGACTACCAGACATTTTTCATTATATTCCTTTCAATGTTACAATACATATATATACATGTCGAAGAATTTATAAACCCCAATCCACTAACCATGTAGTAGAACATAATCGTAGTTCCTTGAATGAATCCACAACATACCATGGAAAAAAAACCATCATACCCAAAACCATGCATGAAAATCATGCACAAAACCACCCAAAAAAAAAATTGGGGCGCTGGCCCAGACCCCCAAAAAAGTATTCCTAGGGAAATCATGGAAAGAATATAACACAAACCAAACATTATGTTTTGGTCTAAAACTATAGTTAAGGATGAGAGTGACAACATGATAACATCTGGTGTAGTGGGAAATATAATTGTGAATCCCAATTTTAATATGGCACTCCATGGATGGTTTGCCAATTCATGTACTACATCAATTTGTTATGTTTTTATGGAGGAATCCAGAATAGAATCAGGGGTATATGCTCTTATATCTAATCGAACAGATTCTTGGCAAGGACTAGAACAAGATATCACTACAAGGCTTGTGCCAAACACACAATACAAAAGTCTAGCATGTGTCCAGGTTGAAGGATTGCCATAATCAACACACTCTGTAAGGGCAACACTTAGGCTTGAGAACAAGAGCACATCTCCAAGTATCCTGTCTATAGTAAGGGGCAATGCTTAAACTGGAAAGTGAGAACAATTGGTTTGTGTGGTTGGACAAAATGGTTGTAATTCTTTCCACCCTACACAAATTTTAATTCTAGCAAGTTGACATGCTTAAGTCTACTAAATTGGCATATTTAACCTCTAAAATATAGTCAGTATGTTGTGTCCTTAAGTGAATATACTCTATATATTATGTATATTGACCTTAAGCTATAAAAAACCATTTTTTTTTATCCAAACAATTCTCCTAACCTAAAATTTATTTTTAAATAAAATGATTTACATTTATGATTTAAACATTCAATTAGCATGTTTAACCTCTATAATATAGTCTATTTGTTATGTCCTTAAGTGAATATAATCAATATATTATCTATATTGACCTTAAGCTATAAAAACCAATTTCTTTATCCAAATCACATTTATAATTTAAATATTCAATTAAAACGCATAACATATCATATCTTCTTTCTTCTATGCTACTCTTTCCTATGCTACTGATGTTTCCTTTGCAACATGTGGTGCAATTGCTAGTTATGCATTTTTTACCTTTATGTTTCCTTTGCAACATGTGGTGCAATTGCTAGTTATGCATTTTTTACCTTTTAATCAAACTGATTAACTGAAAAAATTGTTATATGAATAAGTGTCCTATGACATACCACAGTTGGGCAAGTGGTATTGATAAGGAATGGTATGGTAAAATTTGAGTAAATCCCTATGGTTAAGAATCTTGTTCTGGGTTTTTTAAATGTATATATGTTTAATTTAAATATTAATTATTTTTATAATTAATGATAGTTTAAAATAAAATTATATAATTAGTTTGTTTAATTTTTCAAATTTTGATAACATAAATTATATAATGGAATAAGTATTTTGATGTTTATTATACATTGATGTTTGTATATATTTACTAGTGATTTAATTTGTATGACTATATTAAATAATAACTCTTTCACATCACAGCTACAATAATAAGAATCTATTTCTTAATGTTAATTGAATATACCACCAAGTTAGAAGTCAGAACACAGACCATACTACATTTCCATATCATATGCATATATGTTTGTGGTTATGTCTATGAAAAAAATGTATTATGTGTTTATTATGATGAGGCTATGTCTATGGAGGAGGTGTATTATGTGTTTATTATAACATTATATGCACATATGTTTGTGGTTATGTCTATGCAAGAAATGCATTATGTGTTTATTACGCCAAGAGACGCATTCTATAACATAGTATGAGGGCGATGTGTAATTTCCTCCAACGTGGAGTTGATAAGTGTCCTATATATATATATAATCTTTAAAAAACAATATTGGCTATAATAAAAAACAAAAATGAATAAACATGTTTAATGTGTAAGGGACTTGGTAAAAATATTTCATTCTTACTCTATCCAAAAATATATTTCCATATCCATGTGAAGTAACATAATTTTATATTAAATTTATAGAGATCAAGTAAAATTAAAAAAAAAAAAATCCTATATTTTTCACTTTTCACTATGAGCGAGAGGTATATTTTTAAAAAATATTTAGAAACACTTAAATAAACTATTTGAATATGCCAACTAATTTATTTCAAGATTAGAAAAAAGGAAAAGACTGCAAGGGGAAGAGAGAAAGTTAACATTAACCATAATAAATTATTTCAATGCCCTAAAAAAATTTATAAATAAATTTGGATATGCAAATAAATGCGGTATAAATCATAAAATGATTTAAAATTTAAAAAATTGATTTAGAAATTTGAGTATATTTTTGAATGTACAAACGAATTATAAACAATAAAAAAAAAATTAAAAATCTGAAAATATTTTCAAAGTTCATAAATAGATTTATAATTTCGAGTATACAAATAGATTTAGAATTCTTAAAATATTTTTGAATGTACAAAGGAATTAAAATCATAAAAATTACAATAAAAAGTAAATAAATCAATATAAATCTATCCTAATTCTGGATCTATGATCTCTAGAGGTACAAGTCTTTCATAGTACTCAAAAAATAAAAAAATCAATGGTAGAGAGGGATCACATCTCTCGAGGTGCAAGTCTTTCATCAAGTTTTGTACTAAAAAAAGTGGTTTGCAGCTCAAGAGATTTGATCCCTCTAGGCACTTGATAGATTCAGAGTTAAAAGATGGATCTATGTTGATTATAATTTTGATATAAACATGAAAGATGTTAACTGTGTTGATTTTATGCTAGATATTATTAATATAAATTGTATTTATGTATTGATAGATTTGAATCTCTGACTTAGTGGGAACTAAACCCCACACAAAATAATTGGTGTACACCTCATGGGTCAAACAATGATTGATTTTAGTTACTCAAAACAAATAACAATTTTTGTATACCCAAAACAAATAACAACTTCATTATTAATTTTAATCCATTAGTCTCCTTTAGTGATGGATTAGTTGGCACAATGGAATGTTATCCCTCAACTTAGTTTCAAATCCCACATGAAGATATCTTTGGTCCTTTGTGATATAGCTCAAGGAGTAGGCGCCCCCACCTTCTTACAATCTCAACTCTTGCGAAGTCATAAATTCTTAGTATATCTAGCTTGTAGACTATTGGATATACTCTTAGTATTATAGTAGCATCATCTAGATTTGATTTTAAGCTTCCTCTAAATTACTCAACATATTACCAATTCACCGTAAATTAAAAAAATAAAATCTCGCGAGAATGCAATAGTAAGAACACCTAACATGCCATCTTTAATTAAATAAAATTAAACCCATTACAAGGATGGAAACCAAATCAATGCAAATTGTGATAAAATTTGAAGCCATCTTTGTCACCGTGGATTGAACCATGGTCACCGAAAAGTTATCTGCTCACTTCGAAGTTAAGAAAGATTAATTTCACTAACCCCAAAACAGTTAATAACTTTATCATGCTGGAATTTTCACTCGTCTCTATGGTTTGGAGGGAAACATGTCATCTCATTCATTATCAGTCGCAAGGATGGAATCCGAGTCTCGGGCTTACCAGCAAACTTGCTCGTGGAGGCCTTAAAATGCAATTACGACCAATTTTACTGACATCGTCGTTACCAAGGATCAAACCCGGTTCAGCCGTGTGACAGGCGGGAATAGTTTCCACTATACTACAATCATTATGATTAGGAGGTAGTTGCTCACTTCAAAAGTGAAAGAAATTTACAACAATCACTAGGTTGTGAAATTTTTCGCTCACTTGAAAACCAATTGGAAATTCCTTGCTTACTTTATTTTCAAAATTAAGGTACAAACAGTAACCATGGACTCAGATGCAAGGATATCAACGTTAACGTCGAACTGATGATAAAGGTAGGTAATTTGAAATTTTTTTTGTGTTGATTTCTCTATTATTATTATCTTAAATTTTAGGAAAGGTTTTCACCTCAAGAGATTTGACATGATAGATCCAAAGTTAAATGGATCTAGGCTAGTTCCACTTGAGGGAAACAATGACATATTTTTAGATTATCATTATTATGTATATGTTTGAGATAAACATCATACTTTAAAAATTACATTATGTTTTTTTTGTTTGACATGATTATAACATTTTTTTTTTATTGTTTTTGTTGTTGTTTGCCTTAAATTTGTTTGTGCTTTCATTGAAATCAATGCATCTAATGAAAGCTATCAAATAAGATTAGAAAACATTTACACTGAAATCAATGAATATAATGCAAGCAATCAAAAAATGAATATAATGCAAACAATCAAATAAGATTAGAAATCAACATCTACACTATTATCAATGCATCTAGTACAAGCAATCAAATGAGAATAGAAAATCAACATCTACAATGAAATCAATGCATCTAGTGCAATAAATCAAATAGGATTATAAATCACCATCTACACTATTATCAATGCTTCTAGTGTAAGTAATCAAATAGGATTAGAAATCAACATCTACACTGAAATCAATGCATCCAGTGCAAGAAATCAAATAAGATTAGAAATCGCCATCTACACTGAAACCAATGCATCTAGTGCAAGCAATCAAATAGGATTAGAAATCAACATCTACACTGAAATCAATGCATCAAGTGCAAGTAATCAAATAGGATTATAAATCAACATCTACAATGAAATCAATGCATCCAGTGCAAGCAATCAAATACATTAGAAATCAACATCTACACTGAATTCAATGCAGCTAGTGCAAGCAATCAAATAAAATTATAAATCACCATCTACACTGAATTCAATGCATTTAGTCTAAGAAATTTTCTTCCCCCTCTCCCCCCCATCTATATTTATATCTCCCTCTATCTCTCCTTCTTTGTCTTTCTATGTCAACCCAAGCATACAGACTCTCTCTCCATCATTTCCTTGTTACTACCTCTCTCTCTCTCTCTCTCTCTCTCTCTCTCTCTCTCTCCACTTTTCTCTCTCTATGCTTTTCTTCTTCCCTCCCTCTCTCCCCGTCCATGTCCATCTCTTTGTCCCTCCCTCTCTCCTCCTCTCTCTCAAGTCCTGTCTCTCCCTTTCTCTCTTCTCTCTCTGTCTCTTTGCCCTCCAACCCTGTCACTATCTCCCTCCCTCTCTCCTTCTCTCTCCCACCCTCTGTATTTGTGTCTCCCTCTCTCTCTTATCCTTCTCTCCCTCTCTCACTCCTCTCCTTCTCTCTCTCTCTCTCTTAATTCCTCTTCTCCCCTCTCCTTTAGTGCAAGCAATAAAATAGGATTAGAAAACACCATCTACATGAAATCAATGCATCTAATGCAAGAATTGTTATTCCCTCTCTCCCTCCTCCATCTATATTTATATCTCCCTCCATATCTCCTTCTTTGTCTCTCTATCTCACCCTGCACCCATCCAGCCCCCCCTAAACACACATGATTTCCTTCTCCATACCTATATATATCTCTCCCTCTCTCTATCTTTTTCTTCTTCCTTCTCTTCACCTTCCATCTATATATATATATATATATATATATCTTTGTCTCTCTCTATATATATATATATCTTTGTCTCTCTATATCACTCCACATATCATTTGATTTAAGAACTGGAGTACTGTTTTATATTGGTTTTACAAAAATATCATGCATGTAATCCACGCGGCATTCAGTAATGAGTTATCTTTTGATTTTTTCTTCTGCCATCACGTGACATGCCTTATCCATTTCCAAGTGAATTAATTTCTGCCCGGCTCCGTGTTGTACGAGGCCGGCAGGCATGTCTATTCCTCTGCCTTGCATGGTAATCCCCGCTGCATCGACGGTGGGGAACGCATCATTCAATCCAACGGTGGCTGGGTATTCCTCTTTCGTGGGCTGCCAAGCTATTCTATCGACGGTCTCGGGAGTTGGCTCATTTGGTTAGTCGATTCTCCCTCTCTGAGGGTTTGTTCGGGTTCTGTCTATGCACCCAGACCCGAGAGCCGACTTACAGTCCCTGTCTGGATACTAGCGGATCGGTCATCAACTCTTCAGGTAATGACGAACAGAGTTATGTTTGCCCTACACCACTTGAAGGCGCACCTTTGTTTTTTTTTTTTTTTTATTGTTCATAGAATAGCTCTCATTGACACTAGGTTTGCATCCGTAGGTAAGTTTGGCGATGGAAGCGGCCTGCAACTTGAGACAGTGCTATTCATATACTAGTTGGGGCTCCTTTAGTAGGTAAGTTCCTTGTCAAGGAACTGAATTAATTTTTCTTGAATTGTTGCTACTGTAGACTGCATAGCTTTCTCTGATATTTAATTTGTGTTATATGGTTTGCACTTGTACAGGCTGGGCGCCTATCCTTCGCTCGACGGCCTAGCCACGACTAGGGGAAAACCCCACCTCCGTCCTGAACAAAGCTCCAGGTATGGAAATCTCTCCGGCCGTGACCTTGCCTGCTGCTTCAGAGATTCTCTTATATTTCAAGGAGAATAATTCCTCCAGGTCTTTTATAATTTAATGAACAAGGGATGGAGGGTATTTTCGCCCCGTCCAAGTTCCAGTTTGTACTGTAATGACTTATGTAAATTAATTACTAGATTTTGGGCCGACTACAGTTCTTTGTTCGGACCCTATGATTGTATATACAATTTTTGCGCACACATGTGTTTATTTAGCTCTCGGCATAGTAGGTCTCTCCCTACTAGACTGTAATTTATGGGAAAGATGTATTACTTTTGTTAGCAGAGTAGTCTTGTTGTTTAAGCTTGACAGAGAATTTCCGCACCGCGGCTTCTCTGTACAGGTGTTTCTAGCTCTTTTAATTTATAAAATTCAGGGTTTCCGCACAGACTTTCTTCAAGTTTTGTTCTCTATTTAAGATGTAAATGTATGCACAACTTTATAGTGTTAAATATTCACTCTGAGATTTGTTTTGCATGTAATTTGTCTTTCTTTCCTCTTTTCGAGCTTGTCCGAGTCCTGCTCTTCCCACACATCCTGTAGCTTTTCCTCTTCGGCTTCCGATGGCTAACAAGCTCTGAGTCTGCAATGATGTGGCGAAGTTAGGGGCGGTGAGTTTGTAACCCTACCCACACTTGCGGCTCCTTCTTGCTCAATGTCAGCTTTCCTATGGGTTTTCCCTCTGTTAGACTTGGTGTAAAGAGCGGTCTCCTGCCGCCATGCTATTAACTAGCTCCTCATAATACGGGTAATTACCAACATTGTTACGGAAGCCTGTAAGGGCTCTATTTTCCCTTTTTTAAAAGGTGTTCCTGGTTTATGATAAAAGCAACTTCGTGACTTGGGCACAAGGGTTATTCTACTTTTATATACATATGACTATTACAGAAATAATAGGCTCAGTCCAAAGACTTGAATCCACTTGAGGAAATACCAGTCTTTAGCCGATGTGACACTCTCTCCTATTTCGGGTTTGACTATGCTTGCATCGTGTTACACTTATTTGGTTTCTTAGGGTTCCCTTGAGCGTATATTATAGTTTTCGCTGTTAGCCTAAGGGATTTCCTTTTTGTCTTATTCTCAGGCTCTGGAAAACTGGTTATATTATGGGATAGAATTTATTTACAACAAAATCCATTTTGTCTGCCCTTACCACATACAGTCAGCAACCAAATTTACCAGCTTATTTCAATCTCAAGTCTGAGGGAATTTTTATTTGGATAGGTATGATTACGATGCAGGATATGGGTTGCCCTTTTTTTTACTGCCTGTCCTCCCATACCCAGTTAACAACAATAATTCTTTTTTGTTTAAAAAATTAAGAACTTCTCAAACACCCTATCTTGTACCCTTACACTCTGCTCTAAAGAACTACAACTTACAGGAATTAAACATTCTTTTTCTTTTGGATTAAGGCAGAGCCACATGCCTGTGTCGTCCTCCGTAAATGCACTTCCGCTTTCTGTTTCTTAGATATGGTCACCCTGTTCTCTGTAGCTTGTTCTCCACCCGACCACGAGACTGTCTTTCGAGACCAGTCTCCCCCCTAGCTTGCTCAAAGACAACCGTATTTGCTAGTTGCAATGCTCTTCACTCTTACTATCTGATCCTCACCAGACATGGTAAGCCAACCCTTTTTTCCCCACTGCCTGTCCTCTACAACATAGTGTTTTTATTTTTCCCCTCTCCCTTTTTCCGGGAATCCATTCCATGGTTAGGGAGGGGAAAGGTGGTTAGGGTTTACAACTGTTTCTTTATTATTTTTCTTTAAATATATTAACTCTTTAGAAGTTACATAACATCCCTGTTACTGGGAAATTATTCCACAATTCCATTTCTGAAAAAAAAAATAAAAAAAAATAAATAAATAAATAAATAAAAATAAATAAATAAATAAATAAATAAAATTAATTCATGCAACAGATAATAATCATCATCCTTTCATTTGTGTCCTTTTTTTTAACTGAGGTAAATAAAAATATTTACAATAGTCTGGGGATATGACATCTCCCCCTCCTGAAATTAGACATCGTCCCAATGTCCTTCGGTTCTAAACAACCCTAGGTAAGCCTGTTTCATGAATTCTTCATCCTCCCAAGTGGCCTCATCAGGCCCAAAGTGCTGCCACTGCACTTTAACTTGGGTAATATCCCGCTTCCACAGTGTGACTTCTCTCCGGTCGAGGATGCTCAGCGGTTCGACCCGGATTTCTCCTTCCAGTTCTACCTGCAACATGCAACATCCTGAGTCAATTTTCCTTAGGAGAAAACATTTAGATTGATCTTTCGGAGATAATTCTCACTTGAATCTCCTGCCAATTAATCACATGTTTAGGATCATAAACATATTTTTTTAACACGAAGATATGAAAGACATTGTGGACTCGTATGTGACTAGGCAGAGCAAGCTGGTAAGCCACCGACCCAATTCTCGCTAAGATTTGGAATGGTCCACAGTATCGAGGTGCCAACTTAGCGCACCCGCTCCACTGTAGTGTGCTCTTTTTTGCTCGAATTCTCACATACACATGATCACCAACCTGATATTCCTTAAACCTCCTTTTCCGGTCAGCGAAGTTCTTTTGCCTATCCTGAGCTGCCTTCAGATTAGAGCGCACCTTTTTAACCAGTTCCTCCATTTCCTTAAGCATTTCAGGGCCTAATCTCAGTCTGTCTTCCGGTCCACTCCAGCTTGAGGGGGTGCGACACTTCTGCCCATACAATACTTCAAAAGGGCTCATCCGCAATGATGTGTGGTAGCCATTATTGTATGCGAACTCAACCAAATGAAGATAGTCTTCCCACTTGTTTGGTTGCTGCATCACATATGCCCTCAACATATCTTCCACCACCTGGTTCACCCGTTCAGTTTGCCCATTGGTTTGAGGGTGATAAGCCATGCTAAAGTTCAGCTGAGTTCCCAATTCTTCAAACAATGTCTTCCAAAAGACCGATGTAAATTTTACATCACGGTCTGAAATTATTGTCTTTGGTAACCCATGCAGCTTAAATATATTTTGCATGAATACATGGGCGATCTGCACAGCTCTGTATGTAGATTGCACTGGTATAAAATGTGTTGACTTACTTAGCTTGTCCACCACGACCATGATGGAGTCATTGTTCTTCTTTGATTTAGGCAAACCTGTTATAAAATCCATAGTGATGGTTTCCCACTTCCATTCCGGAATGGGTATTGGTTGTAATAAACCCGCAGGATGTTGGTGTTCTGCTTTAATTTGTTGACATTCTAGACATCGAGCCAAGTATCCAGCCACATCTTTCTTCATTCCCAGCCAATAATATTCTTTTCGGAGTGCGGTGACCATCTTTTGATATCCTGGGTGTCCGGCATAATGACTCCTATGATACTCATCCAATATCAGATTTTTAATGTTGTTTTGATTGGGTACGTACAGCCTACCCTTATAGTACAACATTCCAGCAGCATCCAAAGCATAATCCGACTGTTTTTCTTTGCTGTTCGGTAGCTGCACTTGCTGTTTTATTTGCTGATAAACAGCATCTTGTTCGGCTGCCTTTTTAATCATTTCCCCGAAGGGGATTTTCCCTTCACTGCAAGAAACCTCATATAAGCATTGCAACTTCCGACTCAATGCGTCAGCCACCCGATTCTCCTTCCCCTTTAAATGCTTGATCTCAAAATCAAAACTGCTCAGAAAATCCACCCACCGTGCTTGTCTCGCATTTAGAGTGGGCTGATTGAAATAATTGGTCAGACTGTGGTGGTCTGTCAATAACAGAAATTTTTTCCCCATGAGGTAATGTCGCCACATTTTCAGGGCGTGAATCACAACTGCCAGCTCTAGATCGTAAGCAGAATATTTCTGCTCATGCTCTTTTAACTTCCTTGATTCATATGCTATCACCTTTCCTTCCTGCATTAACACACCTCCTACCCCTTCCTTACTTGCGTCAGTACACACCACATACTCTTTACTAGGGTCGGCTATGCTTAGAACAGGTGCCGTGGTGAGTAGATATTTGAGTTGTTTGAAACTTCTTTGACATTCAGGAGTCCACCTGAAGGTTCTTCCTTTTTTCTGCAAGGATGTGATTGGATAAGCTACTCTTGAGAATCCCTCTACAAACCGTCGGTAATAACCTGCCAACCCCATGAAAGATCGGATATCCGCCACATCTTTGGGTACTGGCCATTCCATAATGGTCCTTATCTTTTCAGGATCCATGGCAATCCCATCTTTAGTGATGATGTGGCCTAAATACTGTATCTGCTCCTTAAAGAATTCACATTTACTGAACTTAGCATATAATTGGTGTTCTCGGAGGGTTTGCAATACTAACCTGAGGTGCTCCTGATGCTCCTCTTTAGTTTGAGAGTAAATCAATATATCGTCAATAAAGATCAACACAAATTTATCTAAATACCGATGAAACACACTATTCATCAGACACATAAAGGTGGCGGGGGTGTTAGTCAACCCGAAGGGTAACACCACAAACTCATAGTGGCCATACCGAGTTCTAAAAGTTGTCTTAGCTATGTCTTCCTCTTTAATCCGGATTTGGTGATACCCTGATCGCAAATCAATCTTTGAGAAAATTGTTGCTCCCTTCACCTGGTCGAACAGTTCATCAATACGGGGCAGAGGGTACTTGTTTTTTATTGTCAATTTGTTTAATTGACGATAGTCCATACACATGCGGAGAGTCCCGTCTTTTTTCTTAACGAACAATATCGGGGCTCCCCAAGGGGACACACTGGGGCGAATGTACTTTTTGTCCAACAGCTCCTGTAATTGCATCTTCAGCTCCGTCAATTCTGGTACACTCATTCTGTAGGGTGCTCGAGAGACTGGGGCTGCCCCTGGCACCAATTCTATGGTAAAATCTATGTCCCTTTTGGGTGGCAGTCCGGGTATCTCTTCCGGAAACACATCGGCAAATTCCTGTATCACAGGAATATTCTCCAATGTGGTTGTTTTGTCTTTCGAGTTGGCATACCCCACTTGGATGGCATAAATTTGACATCCCTTCCTGATGCATTTTGCTAACTGCGAGGCAGTTATGGGCCGAATCTGCACTGGCCGCTTAATCCCCTGCATCTCTTGTTTTATTCCCAGCTCATCCTTATAACTGATAGTCTTGGTTTTACAATTAATTATGGACCAGTGTTTTTCTAGCCAGTCCATACCAATCAATATATCGTACGAGCCAAGGGGAAGCACATTTAAATCTGCTGTCACGGGCTGTCCTGCTATTTCTATTGGGCAGTTTTTGACCTTAGCCATTACCCGCCTTTTTGCCCCTGTTGCCAACTGAACTAGCCAGGGGGCCTTAAACTTAACAGGCTGCAACTTACAATGCTCCACAATTCTAGGACTAATATAACTTAACGTTGCACCAGGGTCAATTAAAATAGTTACAGCAAGGTCTAAGAGTTTACCTTCAAATTCCACCATGGTCAGCTGGTACTCCGCCTGGCGATCTTCCAAAGCAGCATTAATCTTTGGCAGAGTCCGTCCTACATCGCCAACTGTAGAGGCTTCATATACCTGGGAAACCTGTTCAACTCCTTTTCGCTGGGGGCAGTTTTTCACATAATGGGGCCCACCACAGCCCCAACATTGCACTGGGGGCCTTGCTGTCCCTTCGTTGTCTATTTTCCCGGATTGGTCATTGGTTCTGGACTCATTGGGGGGCTTTAATCGGAGCGAATTTTTCTGTGAGTTTCTGCTGATTTGCCCCTTGGCGAATCCTTTGCTACCTCCACCACGATTACCTTTAGTACTTCCAACCAACTTGCTGCTTTTCTTATCGACCCATTTCTTACCCAGGACATCTCCTTTCTGCTTGCTTTGCTGATAGCAAATTCGGGCCTTGCGGATAGCCTCGTCCATCGTCTTTGGGTTGTCAAATTCAATTCTTTCCCTCATACTCAACGGTAAGCTGCTAACAAACCTCTGTACCTTAGCTTTTTCTTCCCATATATAGGGCACATAACGGAGTAGGGAGGTAAAGCGAGTAATAAATTCGTCCATAGTTTGCTGCCCCAACCGCAGGTCATGGAATTCTCTTGCCTTCTCATCGTAGAAGTGCTCGGTCAGGTACCTTTCCTTAAAATATCTTTGAAATTTCTCCTAGGTGATATTCTGTTCGCTTACTCCCTTTACCATCTTAACCTCCTCCCACCACAAGGTGGCCTTTCCCTGTAATTGGAAAATGGCCAACCGTGCCTTGAGGTTGTGATCGTACTCATATAGCTGGAAGTATTTGTTCATATTGATCAACCAGGCCTCCGCTGCTTCCTCCTGTTCTCCGTCAAAGTGCGGTGGCTTGATTTTACGGAATTCCCCTTGCAACTCTATCCGTTGCCTTTTGGATGTCTGTTGTTCGGAGGCATTATCCGAGCGTTCCTCCTCCCTTCCTTCTGATTCTTCGGGCTTTGTGTGGGGATTTTGTTCTCCTGACATTCTTTGCTGCTCAGCACTGGGATTCGGTGGCTGTTGATTCTGTCTGTCAGATAAGCTTTTTATGATCCTCTCTTGCTCCATAGTTAACCTTGCATTATCTTCCCATAACCGGGCCATCTCATTTTTCAGCTCTTGTATTGTCTCCAAAATTGCCAGATTGGTATTGTGCGCCTCCTCACCCAGTTGAACCCATAACTCGGGATTGTTTCCAGAACCCGTTGCAGGCCCCTGACCCGCCCCTGATCCGGATTTAAACAGGAACGCAACAAATTACAGAGATAACCATATACAGAAAGATGCAGCGGAAATAATACTTCATTTCATTAATGGAAAATACTGAAATATGCTTACAACCAGAAATGGAAATAAACCAGCTAGGGCGATTGTAGCTTATCTCTGAGGATGTGGTGGCTACATGCCTCTGAACTGTGTTACAAAGAGGCTCGAAGGCCTATTTATTGTTGAGAAACAATGGAAAACCCTTAACATTCCAAAACCTAACCCTAGGAGATGAAACGCCAAACTGTGGGCCCCGTTTGGGTAAATTGGTACATCAACTTCCCGGGGTCGTAACTTTGGCATACGATCTCCGTTTGACGCGTACAATAGCTTGTTAGAAAGATCTATCCAAGCACTACCACTTTGGGAAGGGCAACATCGGTCCATGGACCCATGTTGCCCCCAGATTTCCCAAAAAATGTCGTTTAGGGCCTCAAAACGGCTCCAGAAGTTCAGGACCCGAAAAACTGTTAAAAATAGTAAGTTGTGCTACAATTAAGGAAACTGAAAATGCTGAGAGAAACAATGGTGGGGGTCCAGGTGGACTTGGTAGGTGGCCATCAATATCCCCCTGGATCATTCCTCCCCCCTTAGGAAGCAATGGTCCCCATTGCGTTGAGTTCCTCCATGAGATGAGGAAACTTTTGCTGAACTTGTTCCCTGGTGAGCCACTTGCCTTGCTGAAGGAGTTGGCCTGCTTTGACAACTCGATATAGTTGGATATTCCGTTGGCGAGTGTTCTTGATCTGTGTGTCCATGATCCGATCAGTTGCAGCTTGTTCCATGCAATCTGGATTTAATTCTGTGGGTGTGAGTTGTTCTGCAATGTCGGATGTGTCTAGCAGTGGTGGAAAGTATGGCCGAAGGCGGTCCACATTGAACACTGGGTGCAGGCCAAGGAATGGGGGAATGCTGAGCTCAAATGCGTTGTCTCCCATAGCCTTAGTAATGGTGTAAGGACCATATCGGAGTGGTCTCAGTTTCCGATAGGCTCCAGTAAGGCGTTCCTTTTGCAAATGCAACCAGACTTTGTCGCCCACCTGAAACTTGTGTGGCACCCGATGTTGATCATGTCGCTGCTTGTACTTGGCATTTGATTTCTCTAGAATGTCATGGACCTGCTGGCGAATATGTTGGATGCGCTCAATGAAGCTAGTGGCCTTATCTGTTTCGGATTGGACATGAGCTGAATTTATGTGAGTAGCTGCAAGTGGCATGGCCACATCAATGGGGCATAGTGGCTGGAATCCCAAACCCACCTAAAAAGGGCTATGGCCAGTGGAGTTGTGAAGAGCTCGGTTGTAGCTGTGCTGAACATAGGGGAGGCTCTCGTCCCATGTGTGTGGATGCTTTGAGTTATACATGCGCAGAATGTGCACAATCATCCTATTGACAACCTCTGTCTGGCCATCAGTTTGAGGATGGAAGGCTGTGGACTTCGTGAGTTTGGTGTCCAGCATTGACCAGAGACTGGACCAAAATGTGCTGAGAAACCGACTATCCCGATCTGAGATGATAGACTGTGGGATCCCAAAGTGCACCCACACTCGTTCAAAGAAGAGTTTAGCAGTGGCTTCTGCTGTGATATTCTTCTTGCAGGCCGCCATAATGGCCATCTTCGAGAACCTGTCGACGACCACAAAAACACAGTCATTTCCATGCCGAGTGGAAGGAAGGCCTGACATGTAATCCATGGAGATGGATTCCCAAGGTCGACTAGGGGTAGGCAACGGGGTATAGAGGTCGTGCTTCTTAATGGTCGGTTTGGCAATGGCACAGGCAGTACATGATCTAATGTACTTCCCAACATCCTGTCGAAGATTCGGCCAATAGAAATAATTTTGCAGTACTGCCACTGTTTTCTCGACCCCGAAATGCCCAGCAGCCCGACTGTAGTGTGCTTCCCAAATCATCTTGGCACGCTCGCTTGAAGGAACACAAAGGTGACCCAGGTGGCATAACAGGGCATCCTGGAGGGTAAAATCTGGAACATGCCGACCCTCCAAGAGTGTCTGGTATGTGTGGTTGAATTCTGGGTCGTTTTTGTAGAGAAGTGGCCAATCAGAAGTCTCGTGCCCACAAGAGTTGAGCACGGTGGTTAACGCCATGATCGGTGGTCGACTGAGGCAATCTGCAACATTATTGGTGCTGCCCTTCTTATACTTGATATTCAAGTGGAACTGTTGCAGGTATGTAGACCACTTCTGATGGCGATCATTCTGCAATTTCCCTTGGGTCTGTATGAACTGCAGGGGTCGGTGGTCTATGTGGATGACCGTTTCCTTCCCCAAAATGTAATGCTTCCATTGTCGGCAGGCCTGTACAATGGAATACATCTATTTATCATAAGTGGGGTACTTCCGGACTGTGTCTGAAAGTGTTTCACTGTGATATGCCACCGGATGTCCATGTTGAGTAAGGATTGCTCCAATAGCATAGTCAGAGGCATCTATCTCGACCTCAAATGGTTGTTGTAAATCTGGTAACGCGAGCACTGGTGCTGTGCAGAGGCGATCCTTCAACTCCATGAATGCCTTCTGTTGAGATTCAGACCAAAAGAATTTTGCTTTCGCCCCTCCCTTGGTGACTTGACTCAAGGGCCAAGTAATATGAGAAAACCCCAACACGAACCTGCGATAGAAGTTGGCAAGACCTAGAAAGCTGCGGAGCTCTGTTAGAGTGGTTGGAGATGGCTAATCCTGAATGACTTGGATCTTGGCTGGATCAACATGCACCCCCTGTTCATCAATGATGTATCCCAGATACTGAACTTGGGTCATGCCAAAAGTGCATTTCTCCAGATTGGCACATAGCTTATGTTGCCGCAGTGTTTGGAGAACCTGTCGGATGTGGTGGAGGTGCTCTTCCCAACTATGGCTGAAGATTAGAATGTCATCCAAGTATACTACTACAAAGGAGTTGGTGAATGGCCGCAAGATGTCATCCATTAACCTCATGAAGGTTGCAGGAGCATTCGTCAATCCGAAAGGCATAACCAACCATTCGAAAAGGCCCTCCTTGGATTTGAAGGCAGTCTTCCACACATCAGAGGGTTCGATTGGTACCCGGTGATATCCTGCCTTCAGATCGATCTTGCTGAAATATTTCGCCCCCTTTAGTTGGTCCAGGAGGTCATCAATCCGCGGGATCGGGTACCTATTACGAACAGTGATCTTGTTCAGTGCCCGATAGTCAATACAGAGTCTCCACGTCCCATCCTTCTTCTGTACCAACACGATCAGGCTCCCACAAGGCGATGAACTCGGACGGATGTGACCTTTCTGTAGGAGCTCCTGAATCTGCCTCTTGATTTCATTGTTCTCCAGAACGGAGCGCCGATAAATTGGTCCATTGGGTAGCGGCGCACCTGGGGTCAGATCGATGGAGTGCTTGACCTGACAGTGCAGAGGAACCCCTGCAGGGGAGGTGAAGATGTCCTCGTACTCCTCCACAACCTTGTCCATCTGTAGTTGTCGTGCAGAGGGACCCCGTCTGGAGGCCGCGGCCACCGTCTTCTTCTTTCCTTGAGGGCGTATCATCAGGAAAACAAATTTCCTAGTTTTGGAAATGATCTTACTGCATTGTTTTGCAGTAATCAAAGAGATGGCGGTAGGTGGTGCTACCTCTAGTATCCTGTACAACTTATTTCCCAATGTAATAATAACAGCACGGGGCCTTGATTCATACACAGCATGTCGCTTCCACAAGTATGGCTGTCCTAATAATACATCACAAACTTCAAGGGGAGCAATGTCACACAATACCTCATCCGTGAAGGGCTTGATGTTGTATGGAAGGCGACACTACTGGCTCACGCGAAGATCTCGTCCTTGGTGAAGCCACCCAATGGTGTATGGTTGTGGATGTGCTGTGGTCGGTAAGCCCAACCACTTCACGACCTCTGCCGAAATGAGGTTCTTTTGACTCCCGCTATCAACAATGAACTGTATCGGGGAGCCCTTTACCCACATCTGGGAGTGGAAGAGACGCTCCTCCTCCTCTGGATCTTCGGGTTCATTTTTCTAGATCTTGGTGGTAGCAACAGTGGCGTTGGGATCCACATCAATGATCTGCTTCCCTTTGTCATTCCCCTTATCGAGTTCTGACTCAGATTCAGAACATGCATCTGATTCTGAAACCTTTAGCTCAGCCACCAGTGACTGCTTGGCCCGACACTCACTTGTGTTGTGAGTGGAGCTCTTATGGAACTCACACCATTTTCCAGTGTCCTTTTTCGGCTTCGCGGCGTTGTTCTTTGCTTGTAGCTTCGGCGAGTTGTCTTGGGCTGTCCCGCCTTGGCTTTGTCCTTTGTTCTGTGGTTTAGGGGCACCTTTCCCTTGCTTTGGATTCGCAGATCCAAAGTCTCGCTTCTTTTGTTTAAACTTCTGCTCGACCTTGACGGCATATCGATATGCTGCGCCGAGCGAGGAGATGTTGAGGAATTGTATTTCTTCTTGGATGTACTTGTGCAGGCAGCCACGGTATTTGAGTATCAAATGTTGCTCTCAATCCTTGATACCCAACTTTGTGCGAAGGGTATGGAAAAGATTGGTGAACTCCGGCACGTCTTGGTCCCTTCCCTGCCGCAGCGTGGTCCACTTTATGTATTCATCCTCGTAGCTTCCGACAGGGTAGTACTACTCCTTGATGGCATCCTGGAATGAATTCCAGGTGGGTGCGGCTGAAAATAGTGAGCCAGTACTTTCATCCTTCTGCTCGCAGTAGGTTTCCCACCAGTCCTTGACGTGGGGGGCTGCTTTGAGAAGAGCGAAAACAATCTTTTCCCGACTCAAAAATTCATGAACAGAAAAATAACCCTCTAGCAGATTTAACCATTTATCTACGGCATCTGCGTCTATCTGACCCTCGAATATGGGGATTTCAAAATTAACTTGTACCTTAAAGGGCGTGGCGTTCCCAGAGTAGCTGTTGGAAGCCGATGCGTCGCTTCTGGGTAGCCGCTGAAGGATCTGGGCAAAGCTGTCCATCATCGCATTCCGTTGTCGCTCGAGGGCTTCTTCGAGCAAGATTTTGATGGGATCTCCTGCCCCCTCGTCTTTCTTCTCATCCGCCATGGGAGGTCGTCGGGATTTGCGAGGCTGGTCTTGCAAAGGTTCGACCAGTTCAAGCCCTAACTCCTTATATCCCAACCTTGTTGGGGACATGCAAAGAAAAACAGAGAAAAAGCAGACCGCTCTGATACCACTGATCCGGATTTAAACAGGAACGCAACAAATTATAGAGATAACCATATACACAAAGATGCAGCGGAAATAACACTTCATTTCATTAATGGAAAATACTGAAATATGCTTACAACCAGAAATGGAAATAAACTAGCTAGGGTGATGGTAGCTTATCTCTAAGAAGAGATGTGGTGGCTACATGCCTCTGAACTGTGTTACAATGAGGCTCGAAGGCCTATTTATTGTTGAGAAACAATGGAAAACCCTTAACATTCCAAAACCTAACCCTAGGAGATGAAACGCCAAACTGTGGGCCCCGTTTGGGTAAATTGGTACATCAACTTCCCGGGGTCGTAACTTTGGCATACGATCTCCGTTTGACGTGTACAATAGCTTGTTAGAAAGATCTATCCGAGCACTAACACTTTGGGAAGAGAAACATTGGTCCACGGACCCATGTTGCCCCCATATTTCCCAAAAAATGTCGTTTAGGGCCTCAAAACGGCTCCAGAACTTCAGGACCCGAAAAACTGCTAAAAATAGTAAGTTGTGCTACAATTAAGGAAACTGAAAATGCTGAGAGAAACAATGGTGGGGGTCCAGGTGGACTTGGCAGGTGGCCATCAATATCCCCCTGGATCAGCCCCAAACCTGTGGGACGCGCTGTCTGTTCTCCTCATGTTGTCAGTCCTCTGTTGTTCCTGTGCTTACCACAAAACAAGTAACAGTGGAAGGGTTATCACATTATCTATTTGCTTATATACTCATTAGGAACGAAATAAGTTGTAAATATAGTGGGTTGACAGTTTTCAGTCCCCAGAGGCCACAATTTTTGTCCCTAAGCTCTGATACCACTTGTAATGTCTCCACATCGAAATATATATATATATATATATATATATATATATATATATATATATATATATATATATATATATATATATATATATATAATTCCCCATACCCATGGATAACTAAAGGAATTTATTTATTTACGCCACTGTTTGCACTCCACGTATTATTTGATTTAAGGACTGGTGTACTGTTTTATATTGGTTTTACAAAAGTCTCATGCATGTAATCCACGCGGCATTCGGTAATGAGTTATCTTTTGATTTTTCCTTCCACCATCACATGACATGCCTTATCTGTTTCCAAGTGAATTAACTCCTACCCGGCTCTGTGCTGTATGAGGCCGACAGGCATGTCTATTCCTCTGCCTTGCATGGTAATCCCCGCTGCATCGACGGTGGGGAACACATCATACAATCCAATGGTGGCTGGGTATTCTTCTTTCGCGGGCTGTCAACCTATTCTATCGATGGTCTTGGGAGTTGGCTCATTTGGTTAGTCAATTCTCCCTCTCTGAGGGTCTGTTCGAGCTCCGCTTGTGCACTTAGACCCGAGAGCCGACTTACAGTCCCTGTCCGGATACTGGTGGATCGATCATCAACTCTTCAGGTAATGGCGAACAGAGTTATGTTTTCCCTACACCACTTGATTAGGCGCACCTTTGTTTTTTTTTTTTTATTGTTCATAGAATGACTCTCGTTGACACTAGGTTTGCATCCGCAGGTAAGTTTGGTGATGGAAGCGGCCTGCAGCTTTGAGACAGTGCTATTCATATACTGGCCGAGGCTCCTTTAGTAGGTAAGTTCCTTGTCAAGGAATTGAATTAATTTTTCTTGAATTGTTGCTACTGTAGACTGCATAGCTTTCTCTGATATTTAATTTGTGTTATATGTTTTGCATTTGTACAGGCTGGGCACCTACCTTTGCTCGGCGGCCTAGCCATGACTAAGGGAAAACCCCATCTCTGCCCAGAACAGATCTCCAGGGATGGAAATCTCTTCGGTTGTGGCCTTGCCTGCTACTCCAGAGATTCTTTTATGTTTTCAAGGGGAATAATTCCTCTAGGTCTTTTATAATTTAATGAACAAGGGGTTTGGAGGGTATTTCGCCCCGCCCAAGTTCTAGTTTGTACTGTAATGACTTATGTAAATTAATTACTAGATTTTGGTCCGACTATAGTTCCTCTGTTCGGACCCTATGATTGTATATACAGTTTTTGCACACACATGTGTTTATTTAGTTCTTGGTGTCATAGGTCTCTCCCTACTGGACTGTATTTTAAGAGAAAGACGTATCACTTTTGTTAGCAGAGTACAGTCCTGTTGTTTAAGCCTGATAGAGGATTCCCGCACCGCGGCTTCCCTGTACAGGTGTTTCAATCTCTTCCATTTATAAAATTCAGGGTTTCCGCACAACCTTTCTTCAAGTTCTGTTCTATATTTAAGAGGTGATTGTATGTACAACTTTATAGTGCTAAACATTCACTCTGAGATTGGTTTTGCATGTAATTTGTCTTTCTTTCCTAAGCTGGTCCGAGTCCTGCTCTTTCCACACATCCTGAAGCTTTTCCTCTTCGGCTTCCAATTGCTACCAAGCTCTGAGTCTGGCATGATGTGGCGAAGTTAGGGGCGGTGAGTTTGTAACCCTACCCACACTTGCATCTCCTTCTTGCTCAATGCCAGCTTTCCTATGGGTTTTCCCTCTGTTAGACTTGGTGTAAAGAGCGGTCTCCTGCCGCCATGCTATTGACTAGCTCGTCATAATACGGGTAATTACCAACATTGTTACGGAAGCCTGTAAGGGCTCTATTTTCCCTTTTTTAAAAGGTGTTCCTGGTTTATGATAAAAGCAACTTCGTGACTTGGGCATGAGGGTTATTCTACTTTTATATACATATGACTATTACAGAAGTAATAGGCTCAGTCCAAAGACTTGAAGCCACTTGAGGAAATACCGGTCTTTAGCCGATGCGACACTCACTCCTATTTCGGGTTTGACTATGCTTGCATCTTGTCACACTTATTTGGTTGCTTAGGGTTCCCTTGAGCATCTGTTATAGTTTTCGCTGTCAGCCTAAGGGATTTCCTTTTTGTCTTATTCTCAGGCTCTGGAAAACTGGTTATATTATGGGATAGAATTTCTTTACAGCAAAATCCATTTTGTCTGCCCTTACCACATACAGTCAGCAACCAAATTTACCAGCTTGTTTCAATCTCAAGTTTGAGGGAAGTTTTATCTGGACAGGTATGATTACGATGCAGGATATGGGTTGCCCTTTTTTTTTACTGCCTATCCTCCCATTCCCAGTTAACGACAATAATTCTTTTTTGTTTAAAAAATTAAGAACTTCTCAAACACCCTATCTTGTACCCTTACACACTGCTCTAGAGAACTGCAACTTACAGGAATTAAACATTCTTTTTCTTTTGGATCAAGTCAGGGCCACATACCTGTGTCGTCTTCCATAAGTGCACTTCCTCTTTCTGTTTCCTAGATATGGTCACCCTGCTCTCTGTAGCTAGTCCTCCACCCGACCATGAGACTGTCTTTCGAGACCAGTCTCCCCCCTAGCTTGCTCAAAGACAACTGTCTTTGCTAGTTGCAGCGCTCTGCGCTCTTACCATCTGATCCTCACCAGACATGGTAAGCCAACTCTTTTTTCCCCACTGCCTGTCCTCTATAGCACAGTGTTTTTATTTTCCCCCCTCTCCCTTTTTCCTAGAATCCATTCCACAGTTAGGGAGGGGAAAGGTGGTTAGGGTTTGCAACCGTTTCTTTATTATTTTTCTTTAAATATATTAACTCCTTAGAAGTTACATAACATCCCTGTTACTGGGAAATTATTCCACAATTCCATTTTTCCAATATATATATATATATATATATATATATATATATATATATTAATTCATGCAACAGATAATAATCATCATCCTTTCATTTATGTCCTTTTTTTAACTGAGGTAAATAAAAATATTTACAATAGTCTGGGGATATGACACTTTGTCTTCTTCTTCTCACTCCCTCTATCTCTCCACTTCTATCACTCTATGTCTTTGTTCTTTCTTCCCATATATATCTAGAGTTAATATGTATCATGATATATTAATATATATTATAATATAACAAATTTAATGTTATATTAAATTTGATGATATATATTAATCTTAAGTTATTAAATTTATAATATTAATATTTCAATATTAATATTAGATTTAATAATATTTTTTACACGACATGATAACAAAATTTTCAAATATTAATATATTCATAGGACATGGTTTTCCTTTTAAACATTGATTTTACAAATATTTAATTAAAAGAAATATTAAAAGATTTTGGAGCCAGATTTTTTATTCTTTGTATTGAATTAACCTTTTTACTTTGTTTTAAGAAATGGTATTGGCTTTAGTAAAGAGTAAAGAAGTTTAAAATTTTATTTGATTTGGAATTTTATTGTGGTATATTTTTTATTGAAAGTAAATTTATGATCCATTCAAATTTAAATTATATGATAAAAGAACTATTAAACATATAAGATAATTGTATTGTAACTTTTTTTTATTTATATGGCTATTTTCATTTTGTTTAGGGTCCATATTACTTTTATTATATTTTACTATTAAACTTATAAGATAATTGTATTGTAATTTTCTTTTATATGACTATTTTCATTTTGTTTAGGGTCCATATTGGTTTTTTCTATTTTTATTATTATTTCTTTTTTCTAGTGACATTAATTATTTTTAATATTTAAATTTTTATTTTATTTTGAGTGATATTGGAAAAATTTCAACTTTGATGACGAACGAACATCCTTACACATCATAAGAATGTGCCTCTCAATCCAATAACCAATTTACTTCCTTACACATTATATGAAGTGGTAAAATGTGCCTCTCCATCCAATAACCAATTTACTTTAGTGGATTGCATATAAAATAAGCTGCTTTTCCTCCCTATAACTTTTGACAGCTTAACTTATCTTCATTATTGTATTTTTTTTTTTACCAAAGTTAACCACGTAAATCCAGACAAAATAAGTCCACATAAATCGAGACAAAATAAGTGCACAGGGAGGAAATTTGTAATTATTAATCAAATAGAAAATGGAAAGGGAGAATTAATGGCAATGCTTCTTGAGTATTAAAGGTTGATCAAATTATTATTAATACAAGAATTTAAATTAAATTATGTTTTTTATTTGAAAAAAGAAAAAAGAAATTGATAGTAATAATTATTTTAGTTTATAAAACACTATAAAATTATTTTTATTTGGTCAAGAATTCGTTTTTTTTGGACTTAAGGGAATAGGTTAATGGTCCAAGACTTGAAGGTATGTCACGTGAGTGAAAGTTTGCCCCCTCAAGGATTACTAACAAGGTAATTATAGGTGGCATGGTTTTCCTTGAATAATGGTAATGAGTCAGCTTACATGTGTAGATATCAACCAATAATGATGGTCCTCACTACTAATGCTCACTAATCTTCACTGCTAATGTGACAAATAAGTTATGATAAATTTTCCCATTATATAAAAATTGTTATATTATATTATTTTTTTCAAAAAAACTTTTAATTATAATTTTTAACTAATATTATAACACTTTTATATCATATATTTATTTTCTATTATCTTAATATATATATATATATATATTACAAACATATTATTGGTTAATACAATAAAATTATCTTCAACTAAAAAAAATAAATACAATAAAGCGATATTCTAAACCAAAAAAATATAGTATAAATTTTAGAGCAAACCATTTAAAATTTGAGAAAATATAAACTCTTCACAAAATAAAAAAAATTAACAATTCTACCTCTAACAAGAGCCAAAAGATATTATAACTAAATTAAATATAGAAGAAATATTCATAAGATATTATAACTAAAGATATTATAACTAAATCAAATATAGAAGAAATATTCATAAGATATTATAACTAAATTAAATATAGAAGAAATATTCATATTTGTTTTTACCTATGTTTTAATATTTTCTTGGCAAGGCATTTTCTGAACATTTATATTTTGAAGTTTTAGCTCGAATCTGGTAAAAGAATTTTATGGCTAAATTTTAAATTTTGTTGTCAAAAAATTTTTCGAGTATAAATTTAACACCTTAAGATACTTGTTAAATTGTGAAAAATTTACCATTCAAAATTGTGATTATCGGAAATCGAACCAGTGTTACTCTGTGACAAGTGGTAATGGTATTACTTACTGAGAATAGAAGACATCAACTCACTATAAAATATACTTACTGAGAATAGAAAACATCAACTCACTATATAAAAAAAAATTAAAGACTTACCCGACCCTTTTCATCACGCGCAACAGGGGTGACTGTGGAATTGTTTTCTCACTTTGGACTCAGATGCAACTGTCTCAGCGTCGATATCAAACTGAATTGTGGACGGAACTTCCATCTCGTGCAAACTGCCCAGATAATAATGTTGCAGTTCGTCTCTCTTTATTATTATAACTGAACTATTTTCATGGTTCCCGTGTGGGATTAGGTGCGCTATTCATCCCGAACTACTCTGATGATATCCCTATGCACATGAATGAATCAATTAATTAATTCACGGTACTTTTTGTTTTAGTTTATTTCTTACTGTCAGTTGAGAAACACCGTGAAGTAGAAGAAATCAGAGTGAGTTTTCATGGTCGTAGTTTCAGGATTATGTTTTTTGCTTTGAAAATTATGGAAATTTTGTTTATATTTAAAAAAATTAGTAGAGATTTTTGTAAATCTAAATAAAAATTGTCAAAATTCATAATTTTAAGTATTTTTGAGGTTTTTGATGGTACTGATTCCATTTCCACTATCAAAAATATGATTCAAACATTATCTCTATAAAAAATTTTGAATTTTTTTTACCCAAACAATTCCTAAATATTAAGTTATCCCAACATATGATCCATTTATGTTTGTAGTTGCACAGACAAAAAGTGTATTATGTTTCTATTAACCACTTTGACGTGAGAATTAATGGTTGGATATGTTCGACTCTTACATCCAACATTATTTATACCAACTTCATTCATGTTTTTGGAAACTTAATTCTTTTTAAAATCAAAATCACAAGCAACATCATGATTACGGTATAGTTTGTTACATGGCTCAATAATGATTATTTTTTAAAACACATCAATCACATTTTTTAAAACACATCAACCACATTTTTAATATGATGTCAAACTTTTGTTAAGAGGTTGATAGATTTGAGAGCAAAACTATTAGGACTAGCTACCAAGGTTTCTATAATATTTAGAGAGGTATACATAATACTGGCTCATAGGGCATAATAAATACATATATATTTATATATAATAATTATGTAAAAGTGATTTTTTTAAATTTGTTTAATAGAAATAATTTTATTAAATGTTTATATATTTAATTTGAAATGATATATATCTATATATATATATAAAATTTGGTATATAGAAGTATATAAGATAATGGTTGAGTTTGTATTTAGATGTTAGTATGTGATAAATTTTGTTGCAGTGATAATGTGGATGAGTTTCTTTTATATATTTTTTTATATGTGAATGTAGTAAACTTTATGGTGTTTTAAATAATTGTTGATTCTTAGAGAAGGCCAATTGTAAATCAAGGTGAATTTCTTGTAGGGAGTGTCAACTACTTGTATGGCATTGAATTGTGCAATAATACCTAAGTGGTCTTTTTTTAATAGCTTCTTCATAGACAATTGGATGCTAGCACAATATATCGCCCCCAAATTGATGTTCAAACTAAATCTCCCAACAAGTGTTTGGAAGCATATTATTGATACTTTACTTTAGAGCACCATTCCTAATGGGTTAAGTGGTTACCTTTGCAATACTAGTGGTATAATATAACTTATCATGGTGCCACTAAAATGACTCCCTTTGAGGTTGCTTATTGTCAAAATCCCCCATCAATTCTATCCTACTTACCATGAGATTCTAAGGTGAAGGAGATACACAAAACCCTCATGGCTCGAGCCAACATTCTTTGCACTCTCAAGGATAATCTCATAATGACTTGAATAGGGATGAAGTGGGTTGTTGATCATCATTCCCAAATTCCATTTTTGAAGAAGGGGATAAGGTATTCCTCCATATGTCACCTTATAAGAAAACCTCACTTAAATACAACCACTTCTAAAATATTGCTTCCATGATTTATGGCCTCTATAAAGTCCTAAAATGTATTGGACTAGTGGTTTAAAATTGTAGCTTCCTAGCCACTCTAAAATTCATCCAAATTTTTTGTCTCTTTCTTAAAGAAAGTGGTGAGGTCTAATTTCCATGTTCATGCTAGCATTCCATAATTAGATGAGGAATGTGTCATTTAACTGTAGCATGTGGCCTTCCTTAACAAAAGAGAGTGTTGTCTCCACCAACACTATCCAAGAGCTATTGATATGATTTTGTCATCTTTGACCTTGAGTACAATGTTTCTTTATCGCTTGGGGGGGCGGGAGGAGGAGAGAGGGGGTGGGCATGTTAGGGTCCTACATTAACCCCCTTGAGTACATAGATAGGTTGTTATGTATCGAAGCCATCTCTAGTAATAAGGTTGATGTAGTAGATATAGTGTAAAAAAAATAATTGTAAGAAGGCTTACTAAAAAATTCTATCTACAAAAGGAAGAATCATAGACGCTCTTGGAGGAGGAGAGAGGGGGTGGGCATGTTAGGGTCCTACATTAACCCCCTTGAGTACATAGATAGGTTGTTATGTATTGAAGCCATCTCTAGTAATAAGGTTGATGTAGTAGATATAGTGTAAAAAAAATAATTGTAAGAAGGCTTACTAAAAAATTCTATCTACAAAAGGAAGAATCATAGACGCTCTTGTTTCTGCTCTATGGTACTCATTGCAGAAACCCTAGATTTTTTTTGCAATGGATTTGCCGAAGGGGGCTCCTCCCCCTCCCCACGACAAGGTTGCTACATTTTAGGTCCTCATGGTTGCACTTTCTTCGAAACCCAAGAGCAAGGATGTGTAATCGAAGTTTGTGAAGAAGTCTAAAGCTATACCCTCGGTTGCCCTTCCCTCAAGATTTCACATACCAACTTTGGCTTTCTCTGATCATGCCCTTATGGCAAAGTTCACAGGGATGTGGCCTTCTCCTCGTTCAATGGATGCATGGATAGAAAAGAATTGGAAGTCAATGATGAAGGGTTATATCAATTTGTATTCTTGCAACAATGGTATTTTTATTTTCTGTTTGAACTCAAGGAAGATAAAGGTGTGATTTTCATAATTGGATCATATTTTTCAGCTCTCACTAGATTTTAATCTAGATGAAGGTATCCCGAATTCAGTCTTGGTTTGGTTCAAGCTCCCTCGACTCCTGTTGGGGCCTTCATTTAATTTTGAAAAGGTTTTGATCAATTTTGGTTGACCAAAGGATGAGGAGGAAATGGGTGGCAACAACAGTTAGCTTGTGGAGGGATCACCTGGACAGCAAGGCAGGAATAGGCAGTTGCGGAAGAACTGCGGCAAGGTGGCAGTGGATGACAAAGGCAGTCGAGTGGGTGGGAAGGTGCAAGAGCAGTCGAGCAAGAACTGGTAGTCCAAGTGGCAGAGAGGAATATAAAAGGAAAGGGACAGTAAGCGAGAGGAGTTGGTTGGCGAGGTTGTTGGGGTTGGCGTTGAAAAGACGATAGATGGTTGCGGTGGTCCGATATCAGAAGGCAAGAGTTTGGATGAGCAAGATCCTTGAGACTGAGACCAAGCTCGTGAGTCTATAAACGAGTATTCCTCGTATTTTCTTGCGGTGAATGCCGAGATGTATTGTACTATTTTACTGTTAAACTAATAGAAAGGAAAGTCCAGACTAGTTGCAGATTATGATACGTATGAATACCCATGATGTGAAGGCTCTTTTAAAATTTTGAATTGTCCTATCTGATGCATGCACTTAGTAGTTTCGGTGTATTAGATGTTATGCTGTTATCTCTGTTATACGTGCAATGTTATATCTCTATTATCGGATGATGCGTCGGTTGTTGCTCCCTTGACTCCATGACGAACCCTTCTTACTTATGGTCATGGCACGCCTTGGGTGAGACTCCTTACTCCTTGGGTAAGGTGAAAATGTCGGTGTTGTCCTAGACTACAACATACCATTGTTGGCCCTCTGTGCCTAAACCCAGGGTCTTTTCCCCCTGATGACTCTTTTGTGCCAACAAATGGTTCTGTTGTCAAGACCCGAAGTTAAGAGAACTAGTTCGGAACATGGTGTTGAGGATATTCAAGAGAGAGATTAAGGATTGGTGGAATCATAAAGTAGATCAGTTTGTAACAGTGCAAGCTATCTGCCAAAATCAGTCGATTAGCAAGGTGAGTGAAGAGATTTTGTTTGCCGATCGTACCAATGACCAATATGAGATATTCTGGTTCAAGTTTCCGGAAGACCTATACAATTGGTTAAGAAGGCTGAAAGGGCAGAATCGGTCAGGGGGGTTGACAACAATTCACCGCAACTAGACCCCATCAGATCTCGCACTGCTTCAGCAATTGGACAATGATTTGACGAGAGCAGCCAATTTTTGGGTAAAGACTACGGTGGAAGGATATATAGCCGAGTTCGCTGTCGAGAGTTATCAATCATTCTCAAAGGCAGAAGCAATATTTGGATCTAGATTAAGAGGAAGGTTGATGAGGGAAGTACCAAAGTGGATTTAGATGTTTATGGTAGAAGAAGGATTACTTCCCTCGCCCACCACAGAGATGGCAGCGTAAAACCCTAGTACCAGGGGAGGTACTTAAGGGGGGATGCTTCCACTTGGGGAATAGAGATGTTTTTGAAGGGATGGATGCAGAAGAACTGAAGAAAGCTAGAGATGTCAGAGCACATAGGAGAGCCCTGCTAGCAGATAAGTGACAGACAAGAGTGATTCAGACTCTGAGGGAAAGGAAGATGGTCCCCCACCAAGTAGGAGCAGTGACAGTAAAACCCCGAGTCGAAGAGGGAGAAAAGGAAGATGTTGCGCAAAGCAAGATCGACGGCATGAGATATAAGAGTGATCCAGATTTAAACAGGAACACAACAAATTACAGAGATAACCATAAACACAAAGATGCAGAGGAAATAATACTTCATTTCATTAATGTAAAATACTGAAATATGCTTACAAACAGTAATGGAAATAAGCCAGCTAGGGTGATGGTAGCTTATCTCTGAGAAGAGATGTGGCGGCTACATGCCTCTGAACTCTGTTACAATGAGGCTCGAAGGCCTTTTTATTGTTGAGAAACAATGGAAAACCCTAAACATCCAAAAACCTAACCATAGAAGATGAAACGCCAAATTGTGGGCCCCGTTTGGGTAAATTGGTACATCAACTTCCTAGGGTCATAAATTTGGCATATGATCTTCGTTTGATGCACACAATATCTCGTTAGAAAGATCTATCTGAGAACTACAACTTTGGGAAGAGCATGATAGATCTACAACTTTGGGAAGAGCAACATCGGTCCATGGACCCATGTTGCTCCCAGTTTTCCCAAAAAATGTCGTTTAGGGCCTCAAAATGGCTCCGGAAGTTCAGGACCTGAAAAATTGCTAAAAATAGTAAGTTGTGATATAATTAAGGAAACTAAAAAAGCTGAGAGAAACAATGGTGGCGGTCCAAGTGGACTTGGCAGGTGGCCACCAATATCCACCTAGATCATTCCTCCCCCCTTAGGAAGTAATGGTCCCCATTGTGTTGTGTTCCTCCATGAGATGAGGAAACTTCTGCTGAACTTGGTCCCTGGTGAGCCACTTGCCCTGGTGAAGGAGTTGGACTGCTTTGGCAACTCGATATGGTTTGATATGTTGTTTGCGAGTGTGCTTGATCTTTGTGTCCATGATCCGATCAGTTGCAGCTTGTTCTATGCAATCTGGGTTTAATTCTATGGGTGTGAGCTGTTATGCAATATTGGATGTGTCTAGTAATGGTGGAAAGTAGGGCCGAAGGCAGTCCACGTTGAACACTGGGTGCAGGCCAAGGAATGGGGGAATGTTGAGCTCAAATGCATTGTCTCCCACAGCCTTGGTAATGGTGTAAGGACCATAGCGAAGTGGTCTCAGTTTTCAATAGGCTCTGGTAAGGCATTCCTTTTGCAAATGCAACCAGATTTTGTCACCCACTTGAAACTTGTGTGGCACCCAATGTTGATCATGTCGCTGCTTGTACTTGGCATTTGATTTCTCCAAAATGTCATGGACCTGCTGGCGAATATGTTGGATGTGCTCAATGAAGCTGGTTGCCTTATCTGTTTCGGACTGGACATGAGCCGAATCTGTGTGAGTAGCTGCAAATGGCATGGTCACATCAATGGGACATAGTGGGTGGAATTTCAATCCCACCTGAAAAACACTGTGTCTAGTCGAGTTGTGCAGAGCTCGGTTGTAGTTGTGCTGAACATAAGGGAGGCTCTCATCCCATGTGCATGGATGCTTTGAGTTGTACATGCACATAATGCGTACAATCATCATGTTGACAACCTCTGTCTAGCCATTAGTTTGAGGATGGAAGGCTGTGGACTTAGTGAGTTTGGTGTCCAACATCAACCAGAGATTGGACCAAAATGTACTGAGGAACCGACTATCCCGATCTGAGATGATAGATTGTGGGATCCCAAATTTCACCCACACTCGTTCAAAGAAGAGTTTAGCAGTGGCTTCTATTGTGATATTCTTCTTGCAAGTCGTCATAATGGCCATCTTCGAGAACCTGTCGACGACCACAAAAACACAGTCATTTCCATGCTTAGTGGAAGGAAGGCCTAACATGTAATCCATGGAGATGGATTCCCAAGGTTGACTAGGGGTAGGCAGCGAGGTATATAGGCCTTGCTTCTTGATGATTGGTTTGGCAATGGCACAGGCAGTGCATGATCTGATGTACTTCCCAACATCCTGTCGAAGATTTGGCCAATAGAAATACTTTTGCAGTAATGCCACCGTTTTCTCGACCCCGAAATGCCCAGCAGCCCGACTGTAGTGTGCTTCCCAAATCATCTTGGCACGCTCGTTGGAAGGAACACCAAGGTGACTGAGGTGGTATAACAAGGCATCCTGGAGGTGAAAATCTGGAACATGTCGACCCTCCAAGGGTGTCTGGTATGTGTGGCCGAATTCTGGGTTGCTTTTGTAGAGAAGTGGCCAATCAGAAGTCTCGTGCCCACAAGAGTTGAGCACGGTGGTTAACGCCATGATCGGTGGTCGACTGAGGCAATCTGCAACGTTATTGGTGCTGCCCTTCTTATACTTGATATTTAAATGGAATTGTTGCAGGTATGTAGACCACTTCTGATGGCGATCATTTTGCAATTTCCCTTGGGTCTATATGAACTACAGGGGTCAGTGGTCTATGTGGATGACCATTTCCTTCCCTAAAATGTAATGCTTCCATTGTTGGTAGGCTTGCACAATGGAATACATCTCTTTGTCGTAAGTGGGATACCTCCGGACTGTGTCTGAAAGTGTCTCACTACGATATGCCACTGGATGCCCATGTTGAGTAAGGACTGCCCCAATAGCATAGTTAGAGGCATCTTTCTCGACCTCAAATGGTTGTTGCAAATCTGGTAATGCGAGAACTGGTGCCGTGCAGAGGCGATCTTTCAACTCTATGAATGCATTCTGTTGAGATTCAGACCAAAATAATTTTTCTTTCACTCCTCCCTTGGTGACTTGACTCAAGGGCCAAGTGATATGAGAAAACCCCAACAAGAACCTAGAGTAGAAGTTGGCAAGACCTAGAAAGCTGCAGAGCTCTGTCAGAGTGGTTGGAGATGGCCAATCCCGAATGACTTGGATCTTGGCTGGATCCACATGCACCCCATGTTCATCAATAATGTATCCCAGATACTGAACCTGGGTCATGCCAAAAGTGCATTTCTCCAAATTGGCACATAGCTTGTGTTGGCACAGTGTTTGGAGAACCTGTTGGATGTGGTGGAAGTGCTCTTCCCAACTCTGGCTGAAGATCAGGATGTCATCCAAGTATACCACTACAAATGAGTTGGTGAATGGCTGCAAGATGTCATCCATTAACCTCATGAAGGTTGCAGGAGCATTTGTCAATCCGAAAAGGCCCTCCTTGGCTTTGAATGCAATCTTCCACACATCGGAGGGTTCGATTGGTACCTAGTGATATCTTGACTTCAAATCGATCTTGCTGAAATATTTTTCCCCCTTTAGTTGGTCCAGGAGGTCATCAATCCATGGGATCGAGTACTTATTATGGACAGTGATCTTGTTCAGCACCCGATAATCAATATAGAGCCTCCAAGTCCCATCCTTCTTCTGTACCAACACGATCGGGCTCCCACAAGGAGATGAACTCGGACGGATGTGACCTTTCTGCAACAACTCCTGAATCTGCATCTTGATTTCATCATTCTCCAGAACAGAGCGTCGATAGATTGGTCCATTGGGCAGCGATGGACCTGGGGTTAGATCAATGGAGTGCTTGACCTAACAGTGCAGAGGAACCCCTGCGGGGGAGGTGAATATGTCCTCGTACTCCTCCACAACCTTGTCCATATGTAGTTGTCATGCGGAGGGGCCCTGTCTGGAGGTCGTGGCCACCGTCCTCTTCTTTCCTTGAGGGTGTATCATCAGGAAAACAAATTTCCCGATTTTGGAAATGAGCTTACTACATTGTTTTGCAGTAACCAAAGAGATGGCGATAGGTGGTGCTACCTCCGGTATCATGTACAACTTATTTACCAAAGTAATAATAACAACACGGGGCCTTGATTCATACACAGCATGTTGCTTCCACAAGTATGGTTGTCCTAATAATACATCACAAACTTCAAGGGGAGCAATGTCACACGATACCTCATCCGTGAAGGGCTTGATGTTGTATGGAAGGCGACACTGCTGGCTCACACGAAGATCCCGTCCTTGGTGAAGCCACTCGATGGTGTACGGTTGTGGATGTGTTGTGGTCGGTAAGCCCAACTGCTTCACGACCTCTACCGAAATGAGGTTCTTTTGGCTCCCGCTATTGACAATGAATTGTAGTGAGGATCCCTTTACCCATATCTGGGACTGGAAGAGACGCTCCTCCTCCTCTGGATTTTCGGGTTCCTCCTTCTAGATCTTCGTGGTGGCAATGGTGGCATTGGGCTTCGCATCAATAATTTGCTTCCCTTTGTTATTCCCCTTGTCAGGTTATGACTCAGAGTCGAAACATGCATCTGATTCTAAAACCTTTAGCTCAGCTACTAGTGTCTGCTTGGCCCGACACTCACTTGTGTTGTGAGTGGAGCTCTTATGGAACTCACACCATTTTCCCGTGTCCTTTTTCAGCTTCGCGGCGCTGTTCTTTGCTTGCAGCTTTGGCGGGTTGTCTTGGGCTGCACTGCCTTGGCTTTGTCCTTTGTTCTATGGTTTTGGGCCACCTTTCCATTGCTTCGTATTCGCAGATCCAAAGTCTCGCTTCTTTTGTTTAAACTTCTACTCGACCTTGACCGTGTTCGAGAATTCTATTTCTTCCTGGATGTACTTATGTAGGCAGCCGCAGTATTTGAGTATCAAATGCTGCTCTGAATCCTTGATACCCAACTTTGTGCGAAGGGTATGTAAAAGATTGGTGAACTACGGCATGTCTTGGTCCTTTCCCTGCCGCAATGTGGTCCACTTTATGTATAGATCCGCATAGCTTCCGACAGGGTAGTACTACTCCTTGATGGCATCTCGGAATGAATTCCAAGTGGGTGCGGCTAAAAATAGTGAGTCGGTACTTTCATCCTTCTGGTCACAGTAGGCTTCCCACCAGTCCTTGACGTGGGGGGCTACTTTGAGAAGAGCGAAAACAATCTTTTCCCAACTCGAAAATTCATGAACAAAAAAATAACCCTCTAGCAGATTTAACCATTTATCTATGGCATCTGCGTCTAGCTGACCCTCGAATATGGAGATTCCAAAATTAACTTGGACCTTGAAGGGCGTGGAATTTCCAGAGTAGCTGCTGGAAGCCGATGCGTCGCCTTTGGGTAGCCACTGAAGGATCTGGGCAAAGTTGTCCATCATCGCGTTCCTTTGTTGCTCGAGGGCTTCTTCGAGCAAGATTTTGATGGGATCTCTTGCCCCCTCGTCTTTCTTCTCACCTGCCATGGGAGGTTGTCGGGATTTGTGAGGCTGGTTTTGCAAAGGTTCGACCAGTTCAAGCCCTAACTCCTTATATCTCGACCTCGTTGGGGACATGCAAAGAAAAACAAAGAAAAAGCAGACTGCTCTGATACCACTGATCTGGATTTAAACAGGAACGTAACAAATTACAGAGATAACCATAAACACAGAGATGCAACAGAAATAATACTTCATTTCATTAATGTAAAATACTGAAATATGCTTACAAACAATAATGGAAATAAACCAGCTAGGGCGATGGTAGCTTATCTCTGAGAAGAGATGTGGTGGCTACATGCCTCTGAACTGTGTTACAATGAGGCTCGAAGGCCTTTTTATTGTTGAGAAATAATGGAAAACCCTGAACATCCAAAAAACTAACCCTAGAAGATGAAACGCCAAACTGTGGGCCCTGTTTGGGTAAATTGGTAAATCAACTTCCCGGGGTCGTAACTTTGGCATATGATCTCTGTTTGACGCACACAATATCTCGTTAGAAATATCTATCTGAGAAGTACAACTTTGGGAAGAGCAACATCGGTCCATGCACCCATGTTGCTTCCAGTTTTCCCAAAAAAGGTCGTTTAGGGCCTCAAAACGGCTCCAGAAGTTCAGGACCCGAAAAACTGCTAAAAATAGTAAGTTGTGATACAATTAAGGAAACTGAAAAATCTAAGAGAAACAATGGTGGTGTCCAAGTGGACTTGGCAGGTGGCCACCAATATCCCCTTGGATCAAGGAGCTAGACGGATGAAAAGGGACCTTCCCTACAGGTCGCCAAAGGGACATCGCAAGAGAAAATGTTGAGTGGGTACGGAGAGGAGAGAGAGGAGGACATGGGCAACGTGATGAGAAGATTATTTAACAAAGGAGAAGCATCCATTAGGAGTCAGAAACAATACCCCCAAGACACAGGTGACGTCTCCCCCGATCTTCCCCTGGTACCTTATTACAATTCGAAGAAATTTGTTATTAGCTTAGCCAACGCAGTACAGGTATATCGGGCACGTGAGAAGCATAAAGCTAGTTTTAATATTGGAAGCAATAAAGAAACTGATAGTATTAGTAACTTAGGATTACCGGTATCCCAACATCCATGGAAAAAAGGGTTTGTGTTGTTAGCTCATACCCAAATCAGTATGGCGGGATTTTTTACCCGATATCCAGAGTCTGTAAGAAGGGGAAACGAGGATGTGGAACAACACCGGTATCTCTGTGAAGCTATTTGGAGAGCACGACAGACTCCAGACAACATCAAGACAGTGGAGTTTCAGACTACGGTAAGGGAGAGGGCTCTTCGTTGGTTTATAAAATGGGCGGAGCAGAACTAGAACTCCACGATAGATGATATCAAGAGAGGATTTGTGCAGGAATTCAAAGTACCATAGACATACCAACAGGGGTTATCAGAACTATGGGAGATCAAGAAGAAGGAGGGTGAGATGGCCTGGGAGCTCATGCAAAGGTTTAAGGATGCCAGTGCTAAGTTGAGTTACACTTTGGACTCGAATCACCAGTGGGACTGGTTTAGCAAGGCACTCTTGCCGCTAACGAGAACGCCACTGACGCAACAAAAAATCGGAACCCTCCAAGATGCTTTGGAGGAAGCATCACGAATAGAATCCATGGCTGGGCATCCTCATGAATACCAGGGAGGGACGAGCTTGCAAGACCCGTCGATCATGGTTCTTAAGAATCAGATCGCAACTTTAACGGAGAAGGTGAAGGATATTCAACCAGTATGACTAGCCAGACCCAACGTATGATGCACCCACTGCATCGTGGAAGGGCATGTTGCGACAGAGTGCCTTAGGTTGCGAGGGATTAATAATCTAGGGAGGGTCACGGGATCGTTAGGGACCCCACCAACCGTAGGAGTTGTGGAAATAGGAACATAAGGAGCTTTTTCGGGAAGGAATAGCCAAGACTTTTGCGAGATCTGTAGTATGTATGGACACCTGCCATGGATGTGCCCGATACTGCATAAATACTCCAACGTTCCCAATAACAACTACTGTGAGTTCTGCGCATCTACAACACATCACACTGACCAGTGTCGAGCATTGGATGCTCTAGCAGAACAATTGGACATATCTAAGTTCAGAATTAATAAGTCAAACCGGGGAGTACGAGGAGGAAATAGGAGAGGAGGAAGAATGGGAGGAAGAGGCCCCGTAAGGTGTTACAACTGCGACCAGGAAGGACATGTCGCCAGGGAATGCCCACTCCCTAGGATACCCTAGTGCTCACAATGCAGGATTAACACCCATGCCATGAAGGATTGTCCGGAACTCATTTCAAAGTGGGAAGAATAGACTAGACAGAGGGGGGCTAACCTGGTTAATGTCGAACCTCGTACCGATGACATTCTTCCTGCAACCAATATCAATATAGTCACCCGAGGAGGAAAGAAGACGGGGGAGGATCGTAGCACAGTGGACCCACCCTTAGTTGTTAAAGCGGCATATCCAAAGAAAGTGTATCAGCCTAAATGCCAAAAGTAGTATTATCATGAGGCAGCTAAGCTGTTCAAGGGGATGACTGAGAAGAGATATGGATAGGGACCAAATGACCGCGTACTTGATCATAACTAGCCGATTTAAGAGTGGTTTAAACTATTCCTGAATATTGTCAAAGATGAATGCATGTTGAAGGAGTTGCGGAAAAGTTTAAAGGTTGTGTTATCCATAGAGGAAAGGGAAGTGGAGCGGTCACTTGTCGACTTACCAGAAAAGAATTCTAGAAGAGTGAGATGAAACAAGAGGAGAAGCGAAAAGGAATTCTGAATCAATGCTCAGGTTGCGAGATTCCAGATAAGGGACACAATGGCAGACTTGGGATCGGATGTAAACATCCTACCTAGAAAAACATGGGAGGAAATGGGAAAGCTGCAACTGAAATACTCACCAATTCAGCTAAGAATGGCAAACTAGTATTGTATATTACCCATTCGAAGGTTAGAAAACGTGGAAGTAGATGTGGCAGGGGTGAAGATGCACATTGAATTTGAGGTAATTGACATCATGGTGGATAAGGACCCATATCCAGCACTCCTTGGGATCAATTTGGCCTATGAAAACTATGTTTTCATTGACCTAAAGAAAGATCGGATGATTTTTTAAGCAGAAGGACTGAGGGTGATCTAACCCTTGGACCCCTATCAAGGCCCTAGGTTCACAGAACTAGTAGATGACGGGGGTGAACCAGGAAAGCTAGACCAGCTATACACACTCACAAAAGGAAAGAGGGAAGATTACATAAATCCCATTGCAGGAGGATCCGTCAGCTAGAGAAGTATCCCAAGCTCAGAGACCGGCTCGGAAGTTGCATGGGATTCATGGCAATAAGGCAGGTATGTATTAAACACTAGACGTTGTGCAATGATAACTCGAGTAAATTGGATAGGAACAGAGATAAGCGACTATCCCAAATATTATGGCCTTGAACCGGTGGACACCTTCTTGAACATGGTAGACCAGGAAATGGCAGAGGATCAAAAGATTCCCTTTCTTGATATCGGTCTCATGGCAACACTGGCAAGATGGTGGAGAACGCACCGCAGTGGAGAAGAGGGCATCGGGAGACCCCAGCATGAAAGAGATAAATGAGATAACTTTCAAGGTTTGGTATGGGCAGATGCTAGCCACCATTAGGTCAACAAAGAGGATACCAAAAGCTCTGTTGTACAAATTCTTAGAAGAGGTCTAGTTCGGAGCCTCACACGCACACAACTATCTTAGACCATGGTGTGTCCACCCCGAGACCTTTAATATGAGGTCGCAGAGGTTCGTTCTAACGGAATCAATGCTACATAAGGAGGTGGGATCATGGTCGGGAGTGGCCTATGAAATCACATAAGGGAAATACAACTACCTATTCGAGGCCTTGAAGCAGCAGGCGCAAGGGGAAGATGTGGCAGAAAGCAACATGAAGCGGCCAGTAGAAGATGTCCTCCACCCCATGGTGCTCCAGATGGAGGAGAAAATGTTCGAGCTAAGGTGAAAAATTTCCAACTTCGAAGGACAATCAGGTGATAGCAATTACCCTGCCCAATTTCAAGGTTCTACCATGTTCTCACCCATTATCACAACCCTGCTGGCCATGCAACTCCCCATGGGATTAGCCCACTCTCCCTCTCATCCAGCAGTCCCCAAGCCAAATAAGAAACGAGTTGTCTGTAATCTAGCTGTAAAAAAGATGAAAACTACTCCACCACCCGCAATTGTCGACCTTACTGACGAGGTTGAGCCCTCAATTTCTACATTCCCCATAATCGAGGAGACTCCCACCACCACTTCCATCGCTTTACATCAGTCGCGGGAATCATCCCCACATACGGCCGCCACCTCTGCGACCTTGTCAGAAACCCCCCTGTCAGGCCGGCGAAAAACGACTGTGGAAATAGAAGTTGAGTCATATGGGCAGGTACAAGGCACCACCTCCATCAAAGATACCCAACCAATCTCACTTGCATCACCAATGCATGGGTCAAACCCACCACAAGGAGGAATCCTAGACACTATTCTGCAGGGAGAAAGGATTGAACCGTACCAGCCACTTTTTCCTATAGAGCTTGTAGTGGTATCGAACCCTAGCATCATTCCCACCACTCCATAATTCACTCTGCCATCACATCAAGCTCATTCACCCGCCTCCTACTAGAAAAAATCCATCACTAGTGGCCTACCCATATAACATAATTTCCCCGAACCCAATAAAATGCAGGCCGACATGCTCCGACACTAGTCGTCAGCAAAATTATTTACATGTATACAACAAGCAGCACAGAGGGCCGAAAATATCTGTGAGGATTTGGCCAAGGAACATGAGGAGCAGACAAAGCAGTAGCAGGAGATAAAAGAAGAGCTCGATCACCTGCAACAAGCAAATACAGATTTGCAAGCCCAGGTTTACCAAGTCACGCATCGATTTAGGTTGTTATGGCCAACAATCATTGATGCAAATATAGAGGCGCTGACAGACATCACGACCTGCACACTGCTAACCTGTTGCGACCACATCCAGGCAGCATGCTCGAACCTGGTAGCTACCAATGCCAACATGAAAAGGAAGCTGGAGACGGTGAGGTCAGCACTGCCAGACCCAGTAGATATCTACACAAGGAATGTCGAGGGAAAAATAAATGAAGTGGAAGCGAAGAAGCAAGCATTAGTCGATGCCCTTGCTGATGGCTATGCTCTAATGAACAAAGTCCATGACTGGCCAGGAAGCCTGGCGTTGAAAAGTCACTTGGTATACCCAATGAGAGAGCGAATACAGACCTTATTTGCCAGCACAGAGGATTGTACAAACCTTGCCCACCTACAATAGATCAACGACCAAATTGATGTCATCCAAGCCCAAGTTGATCAAATTGAGGAAGAGTCTACAAAGACAAAGAATCTTATTAGAGACCTGCGCCCACAAGTCCGAATGCAAATTTTAACTCTAAAGGAGGTATGTGACTCAAGTGGACAACAATGGAACGACCTACAAAGCCAGAGGCCAACAAAGTTAACGTCAAATTTGGCCAAAGAATTCACTCAACACGCTGACGCAATCCTCGTCATATGGGACACTGCCATTCGGAGGTACCCGAAATTTAGGCAGCAAACCACGACAGTTGTTCTGGAGTTGGAGCCTTCGTTTGGAACAGGGGAACCTCAGAGGGAGGAAAGTGTAGTAGAAACAGATACCACTTCGTGAGCAATGACCAAGGCGAAACAAGCGTCAACCCAATAGTCATTAGAATCAGTGCAGTTTAAATTACATCCACCACCCGCAGAGCCCATGGAAAAACCAACAGGACTGACCGAGGTCGAAATGAATTGACTCGGGGACGAGTCAAAGAATTGTGGTCGGGGCCTATTGGGGCCTTCGTTTAATTTTGAAATGGTTTTGATCAATTTTGTCTAAACAAAGAAATGAGGAGGAAATAGGTGGTAGCAACGATTAGCTTGCGGAGGGGTCAGCTAGATAGCAAGGCAGGAACAGGCAGTTGCAGAAGAACTGCGGCAAGGTGGCAGTGAAAAACAAAGGTAGTCAAGCAGACAGGAAGGTGCAAGAGCAGCTGATAAAGAACTGGCAGTCCAGGTGGTAGAGAGGAATATAAAAGGAAAGGGCCAGTAAGGGAGAGGGGTCAGTTGGCGAGGCTATTGGTGTTGGTGTTGAAGAGAGGATAGCTGGCTTCGGTAGTCTGATATCAGAAGGCAGGAGTTTGGATGAGCAGGACCCTTGAGACTGAGACCAAGCCCGTGAGTCTATAAATGAGTATTCCTTGTATTTGCTTGCAGCGAATGCCGAGATGTATTGTATTGTTTTATAGTTAAAATAATAGAAAGGAAAGTCCAGACTCGTTGCGGATTATGATATGTATGAATATACATGATGTGAAGGCTCTTTTAAAATTTTGAATTGTCCTGTCTGATGCATGCACTTAGTAGTTTCTATGTATTAGATGTTATGTTGTTATCTCTGTTATGTGTGTAATGTTATATCTCTATTATCAGATGATGCGTTGGTTGGTGCTCCCTTGACTCCATGACGAACCCTTCTTACTTTCAGTCGTGTCATGCCCCGGGTGAGACTCTTTACTCCTTGGGTAAGGTGAAAATGTCGGCGTTGTCCTAGACTACAATGGACCATTGTTGGCCCTCTTGCCCGAACCCAGGGTATTTTACCCCTGATGACTCTTTTGTGCCAACAACTCTTGCTCTATTGTTAGAGTGATGATTGTTTAATAGAAATTGGAAACAACATTAGAAAATATATGGATAGGGATGAACCCATCTCAGTTTTATTGTGCCAAGATATACATGATCTTGATTTGGAGAAGGGTTTTCCCTCTAAAATCAATCTCACCATAGGGTGTTTATGTGTTTGGATTTGGATGGTAATGTTTGTGAATCTTACAATTGTTGTGTTATATTTTTATATGTGTATGTAATTGTCTATTAGTAATTCATTGGTGATGAAGAAGAGAGACAATCTTGTCAATAGTTTGCAAGAGGATTGATACTGTACATTTATTTCATTAGTTTTAGGTATCACAACTTTTGATAATTAATTAATTCTTTAATAGCGTCCCTCCAAGTAATACTAAATATATTTTGAAGAGTAGTTTTAATCATTTACTGTGTCAAGATTACTCTTGAAATAATTTGCTTCATTACTAATCTTTGAAATAATTTATTCCCAATATATATATTTATATATATATCGATATGAAAAGATGGAAAAACTAATGAATAATGTAAATATTTTGTAAATTTGACCACTCAGTAAAACAAAATTCAAAAATACATTACTTCTTGAAAAGGGTAGTTGAAATAATAAACCATTCAATCATTTAACTCGAACTATTGTCATAAACATCATACCTTGTCTCTCTTTCTCTCCAATATTAATAGGTTGAATTACTATAACACAAAAATCAATGCACATCATCAATAAATATTTTGTACTTACACTAAAATCAATGGACATTGGTAATCCAACCACTTTAAATTAATGTACCATCATGCATTGAGTTGCATCAAATCCGAAATCATCATCTACATTGAAATCAATGAATCTAATGCAAGCAATCAAATAAGATTAAAAAACATCTACATCGAAATCATGAATATAATGCAAGTAATCAAATAATATTAGAAATCAACATCTACACTAAAATCAATGCATCTAGTGCAAGCAATCAAATGAGATTAGAAATCAACATCTACATTGAAATTAATGCATCTAGTGTAAGCAATCAAATAGGATTAGAAATTTCCATATACACTAAAATCAATGCATCTAGTGCAAACAATCAAATAGGATTAGAAATTTCCACCTACACTAAAATCAATGCATCTAGTGGAAGCAATCAAATAGGATTGGAGATCACCATCTACACCGAAATCAATGCATCTAGTGCAAACAATCAAATAAGATTAGAAATCAACATCTACATCGAAATCAATGCATCTAGTGCAAGCAATCAAATAGGATTAAGAATTTCCATATACACTAAAATCAATGCATCAAGTGCAAGCAATCAAATTGGACTATAAATCATCATCTACATTGAAATCAATGCATCTAGTGCAAGCAATCAAATATTATTAGAAAGCACCATCTACACTAAATTCAATGCATTTAGTGCAAGAAGCTTTCTTCCCTCTCTCCACACCCCCCCCCCCATCTATATTTATATCTCCATCTATCTCTCTTTCTTTGTCTCTTCATCCCACCCCCAAGAATACACACTCTCTCTCCATCTCTTCCTTGTCATTCCCTCTCTCTCTCTCTCCACTTTTATATCTCTATGTCTTTCTTCTTCCCTCCCTCTCTCCCTTTCCATATCCATATATGTTTCCCTCCCTCTCTCCTCCTCTCTCTTAAGTCCTCTCTCCCCCTTTATCTCCTAACTCCCTCTCTCCCCCCATCTCCCTCTCTCTCTCTTACCCTTCTCTCCCTCTCTCACTCCTCTCATTCTCTCTCTCCTTATTCCTCCTCTCCCCTCTCCTTCAATTTATCTCCTTCAATGCAAGCAATCAAATAGGATTATAAAACACCATCTACATTGAAATCAATGCATCTAGTGCAAGAATTATTATTCCCTCTCTCCCCCCTCCATCTATATCTATATCTCCCTCCATCTCTCCTTCTTTGTCTCTTTATCTCACTCCCCCCCCCCCCCCCCCCCCCCCCAACACACATGCTTTCTCTCTCCATATATATCTATATCTCCCTCTCTCTAACTCTTTCTTCTTCCCTCTCTTCACCTTCCATATATATATATATATATATATATATCTTCGTCTCTCTTTTGTCTCTCTATTTCACCCTCAAAATATACATACTCTTTCTCCATACTTATCTATCTTTCTTCCCTCTTCCCTTTCGCTCTCCTCTCTCCATCTCCCATATCACTCCCTCTCTCTCTCCACCTTTCTCTCTATGCGCCTTTATTCTTACCTTCCTCTCTCCTCTTCTCTCTCACATCCTCACTATCTTCCTTCCTCTCTCTCTCCTTTTCTCTCCTTCCTCCCTCTGTCTATCCCCCTCATCTCTTTGTCTTTGTATTTCTCTCTCTCTCTCTTCCCTCCAACTTTGTCACTACCTCTCCTTCTCTCCCACTCTTCTTTCTATCTTTCCTTCATTATCTCTCTATCTCACCCCAAACTTATACACTCTCTCTCCATCTATCACTTATGTGTGTGTGTGTGTTTCTTCTTCCCTCCCTCTCTCTCATTCCAACTCCATTTCTCTATCCCTCCCTTTCGCATCCTCTTTCTCAAGTCCTCTCTCATCCTTCCTCTCTCTCCCTTTTTCTCCCTTCTTCTCACTCCCTCTATCTCTCCACCTCTATCACTCCATGTCTTTGTTCTTTTGTCACCTATATATCTAGAGTTAATATATATCATGATATATTAATATATATTATAATATAACAAATTTAATGTTATATTAAATTTAATGTTGTATTAACCATAACTTATTAAATTTATAATATTAATATTAATCTTTGATTTAATAATATTAATATTTCAATATTAATATTAGATTTAATAATATTTTTTACATGGCACCCTTGATTGTGGTGTGGTAGGTGCAAAGTGGTGACAGAAGCCGAGGTGGGTCAGAGGGTATGGGGGGCTGAGGTGATAGAAGCCACCTAGCTGGCCCAAAGGACATATGGGGTATTAGAATGCGTGAGGACACGAATGCAGGTGGGGCAACATGCAGGACATGACAGGGCAGTGGACAATACAGGGTTAATGTAGTTGTCATTGAGGGTGGAGGAGAGAGACAGAGCTCCAGGGTCAAGCGCGAGGGCGGGCAGACAAGCGATGGCAAGTGGCAAGGCGAAAGAAGGAAACCCACAACAGGAACAGTCGATGGAACGAGCGGCGTGACGGAAGGCAATAATGGAAGGGTCAGGGAAACCTCATCCCGAGTAAATCGAATGAGGGAATGGGTGGCGAAAAGAGGATGAGGGCACATGGAGGACCATTTGGATGCTAGGTGGGGCAGCTGGATAGAGAAACAAGAAGCTAAGGCAACTAGGAGAGAAGGCATTTGCACACAGAGGGAGAAGGAGGAAGAACATGTTGCAGAAGGTAGTGGAAGCAGGCTGGAGGACATTGAGCGGAAAACGATTTTTATTGGCAAGAATTGGTATGTTACCTCAGTCCCCATTCTCGATTTCATAGTAAAAATGAATTTTATAGTGGAATATGGGTTGATGGCTGAGGGAAGTCAAGACTCAGAACGAGTCGAGACCTGTTCTACCTAGGAAACTAGCCTGGTCGCCTGGAGTGTTTTCACCTGGAATGTCGTCGGGGTGAGGGGGCTTGGGAAAACTGTAATGCATCCCTGGGTAGATAGGGACTGAGGGAATGTGGCCCGCTGGGATGCCCAATGGGGCTTCTACAATGGCGAGAGTAGGAAACCTGCCGCTCCGGTAAGGTGGAGCCTGTGGCATGCGAGGGAAGAAGTTATTATCATGGGAGGGGAGCTTGTAACCATCATGGACCATGTAGCAAGGTTGAGGTTTGTCTAGCTCGAACCGAGCCCAAACCCGGCTGAAGGCTGCGGGTCACAAGGAAAAATCAGGGGTAGCAACTGGGAGAGGGAAACAACGAGGAGAAAATCTTGGTCCGACCCCTCAAACGTGACCCAAAATACCTATAACGAGACTCAGAATTAGGACACATGCAGAACTGCTAATTCTGCAATGCATTAGCCTATCTGTTGGGGTGGGCATAAGCAGGGAGGGGAGGAAACTATAGGAAGGGGAAACAGAGAGACCCCATGGGAATTGGGAAACTGGGATATACAAAATACAGATAATCATTGGCTCAAAGTGAAGGGTAGAAGCATGTTCGTCTCTAAGAAGGAAGGGGGGAATTCAGGGGATAAAGAGGGCAACCACAATTCTCCAAGCCAGGAGCGGGCGGATAAGCTTGGGTCGGAGAAGCTCAAGTTCACTTTGTTTAAAATGATTATGGCTTATAAAGAATTTTCATTGGTTGATGTTCTAGGTAATATAAATACTAGTGTGCAACGATGCTCAGTGTTCCAGAACCCATATAGTGCTACAGCCCAGGAACAGGCAAACAAGCTGGAAGTAGTGAGCTGCCCAAGAAAAGAAATATTAAGCAGGAAAGAGGACAAGATGACAAAGGAGGGAAAAAAAGCAGGCAAGATAGGAACCAGAGGAATAGGTAAGGCATGAAAAAGGACAAAGGGGGTGGAAGCAACCTCCAGCAGAGGTCCAAACAAAAGAGGAAGAAAGACATGGAAAGAAAACATGCAGACCCTCATAAACGCGTACAGGGATGACACTCTGCCGGAGGTGAAAGCTCAAATATCAAGGTTGGAGAGGGAGCTCAATGACAGTATAACCATTAAGAAATAGAGGCAGAAGAATGAGAAATTATGGTGAAAGATCTGGGGAACACCAAGGGTCATCACACGTTGTTTCGGCAAACAATTCAAAAATACTGGGTTATGAAGAATATCTTGGCCCGAGCAATGAAATTATATAAGGAGCGAGAGGAGCTTGAGGAGGCCAGACCAACAAAGCCTAGCATGAAGGATCTACACAGAGAAATTGTTGTAGTCTAGATAGAAGTGTACCGAAACAATCTCACAGTGAACAGGATCGAGTAGAGCATACAAGACATGAGGAGGAGCGAAATATCAGGTCCAATGCGAAAGCCCCAGCCCCGGTGGACTCATCTGATGTATGAAACAGGTCTTCAAACATAATTTTGTTTATATGTCAATTAGCTTTTACTGTTTTAATTTGAAGTTTATAGTAGATAAAACCGCAAATGTAGCCTGGATGGTCATGAAAAATTTATTTAAATTTTGGATAGCATTCAATGCAGAAAGGTGGCCAACACACATGGTTTCGTGCATGCAGGTTGATGCTGCCTGCAAATTTTGTTAAAGACATACTTATGTTCAAAAAATATTAATAGAAAAAGAATCTACCAAGCTTACACAAAAAAATAATATTTTTTACATGCCATGATAAAAAAAAAATTTACACATAAAGGGAAATTTTTAAATATAAAGAGTTATACCTCTTGAGTATTAAAGATTGATCAAGTTGAAAGGGAAATGTTATATTTCATTTTAATAAGTTATTATTAATACAAGTTTTTGTAGGTTAAGGATTTAAATTAAATTATGTTTTTTTATTTGAAAAGGAAAAAAGAAATGGATAGTAATATTGTTTTATTTTATAAAATTCTTTAAAATTATTTTTATTTGGTTAAGAGCTTGATTTAAGGAAATAGGTTAATGGCCCAAGACCTAGAGGCATCTCACAAGAGTGAAAGGTTGCCCTTTTAAGAATTGTAAACAACTTAATTCTAGATGGCATGGTTTTCCTTGAATGATGGTAATGTGTGAGTCTACATTGATTATCCTCACTGCTATCTCACAACATAAATTTTCCCATTGTGTAAAAAATAGTTATATTGTATTATTTCTTTAAAAAATTCTTTAATTATAATTTTTAACTAGTAACACTTTTATATCATATATTTATTTTCTATCATTTTTAAAAGGAATATATATTACAAACATACTATTGATTAATACAATAAAATGATTTTCAAGTAAACAAAAAAAACCAATCAGATAAATATAATAAAATGATCTTCAATGAAGCGAAAAAAAATATCATATGAATCTTAGATGAAACAATTTATAAATCTTAGATGAAACAATTTAAAAGTTGAGAAAACATAAACTTATTTTACATATAAAAAAGGCCAAAAGGTATTATATGTAAACTAAATTTGGAAAAATATTCATTCTTGTTTCTACTTATGTTTTATATTCATTTGTTAAGGCATCCTCTAAACATTTATGTTTTGAAGTTTTGGCTGAATCTAATGAAAGACTTTTTTAGCCAAATCTTAATTTTTGTTGTTCAAAATGAGTTTTTACGTGTATTTATGGATTTAGCACACTCACAAACCCCTGACACTTGGATTGCAAAGAGTTTACCATTCAAACTTGTGATTCAAAAATATTTCTACAAAATTCGAAACCAATTAAACTAAAAAAAATACCAAAAAACCTTCCAAAACCTAAAACAAATATATTACAACCTTTTGTTGTTATTGTTAATATCCAAAATCAACCACTTAAAAATTATATATTATTATATAATACTTATTTATTAAAAAATATAAAATATAAAATTATTTTTTAATAATAATAATAATATCTTTAAAGATTAAACAATAAAAAATTACATTAATTTCATTAAACCCAAAACAAATATCAATATTAATTTTTACTCCACAATATCCCAAAAACAAACCAATAACAACTTTATTATTAGTTTTAATCCATTCTCTATGTTACAGTGAAAACACTTAACATGTCATCTTTAATTAATTAAAACCGTCGTTAAGGAAGGAATCTAAATTTGGGGTTTACAAGGAGGTTTTTAAACACGAATAATAAAAACTTCAATATTTTTGTACTATTCCTTTTCATTAGAGTAAATAACGACATATTGGCTTAAGAGATTATCACACTTCTGGAATCTGTGTAGTAAATAACGACATATTGGCTTAAGAGATTATCACACTTCTGGAATCTGTGTAGTAAATAACGACATATTGGCTTAAGAGATTATCACACTTTTGGAATTTGTGTGGAGGTAGATTTCAGTAAAGGTTTACTTGACAAAATTTTTATTAGACAAAATTATCTGTGTAGAGGTAGATTTCAGTAAAAGTTTACTAGACAAATTCGGCTTAAGAGATTATCACACTTCTGAAATCTGTGTGGAGGTAGATTTCAATAAAAGTTTACTAGACAAAACCTTTACTAGACAAAATTATCTGTGTAGAGGTAGATTTTAGTAAACTGTGTAGAGGTAGATTTCAGTAAAAGTTTACTAGACAAATTCATTAATCCAAAAATTCATGGAGTTGTTTTGCCACTGCATTCATTAATGCAAAAATTCATGGAGTTGTTTTGCCACTGTTAATCCAAAAATTCATGGAGTTGTTTTGCCACTGCACTTTAAAAGTTCATGGAGTTGTTTTGCCACTGCATTCATTAATCCAAAAATTCATGGAGTTGTTTTGCCACTGTTAATCCAAAAATTCATGGAGTTGTTTTGCCACTGCACTTAATCCAAAAATTCATGGAGTTGTTTTGCCACTGCATTCATTAATGCAAAAATTCATGGAGTTCATGGAGTTGTTTTGCCACTGCATTCATTAATCCAAAAATTCATGGAGTTGTTTTGCCACTGTTAATCCAAAAATTCATGGAGTTGTTTTGTCACTGCACTTAATCCAAAAATTCATGGAGTTGTTTTGCCACTGCATTCATTAATGCAAAAATTCATGGAGTTGTTTTGCCACTGTTAATCCAAAAATTCATGGAGTTGTTTTGCCACTGCACTTTAAAAGTTCATGGAGTTGTTTTGCCACTGTTAATCCAAAAATTCATGGAGTTGTTTTGCCACTGTACTTTAAAAGTACAGGAAAAGTGTTTTGGAACCAACGAAACAAGGGACTCAGGGGCAACTATCTCAGCGCAAGTATCGAACTGCAATATGGAGAGAACTTGAAATCTCCATTTCGTGCAACATCTCATCACTGCCCATGTCCCATCAGTAATGTTCATCTCTCTTAATTATTATAACTGAACAATTTCCACACTTCCCATGTGGGATTAAACGCGCTATTCTCCCGACTCACTTTGATGGTATCCCTATGCACATGAATGAATTAATTAATTCACGGTACTTCTTGTCTTAGTTTATTTCTTACAGTGAGTTGAAAAACACCTTATGTTACCCGAAATGAGAGTGGGTTTGATCTCTTGAATTATGTGTTAGTTGTTTATTAAGTTATCATATCATTTTGTTCTTTGTAAGAAAAGGGCAAGCAAAAGATGAGACATTTTTGACCATTACTAATCAGAAGCATCACCACGTCCTACCTGAGTTAGACCCTTGGTTCAAGAACAAATCAACCAATACATATTAGCATTCATCAACCACAAGTTTTATCGTGCGATTGTGTATTTTATTAGAATAAATTTATGTATGAAAATACAACGTAATAATAAGGAACACACTCATAATTTATAGTTTTTAAATGACTAAATTTATATATTTCTTTTCAAAAAATATTTAAAGAAATAATATACCTTTTTATATGTGAAGGTGGCAAACCTTATGGTGTTTCAAATATTGGTTGATTTTCAAAGAGGACAAATTGCAAATCAAGGTGAATCTCTTGTGGGTAGTGTCAACTAATTGTATGGCATTGAATTGTGCAATAATACCCAAGCGATATTTTTTCAATAGCTTCTTCATATACAATTGGATGCTAGAACAAGATATCACCCCCAAATTGATGTTCACACTAAATCTCTCAACAAGTGCTTGGAAACATATTATTGATACTTTACTTTAGAGCATCATTCCTAATGGGTGAAGTGGTTACCTTTGCAATGCCAGTGGTATAATATAACTGATCATGGTACCACTAAAATGACTCCCCTTGAGGTTATTTATTGTCAAAATCCCCCATCAATTTTATCCTACTTACCATGAGATTCTGAGGTGAAGGAGATACACAAAACCCTCATGGCTCGAGCCAACATTCTTCACACTCTCAAGGATAATCTCATAATGACTTGAAAAGGGATGGAGTGGGATGTTGATCAACATCATTCCCAAATTCCATTTTTGAAGAAGGGGATAAGGTATCCCTCCGTATGTAGCTTTATAAGAAAACCTCACGTAAAGACAACGACTTCCAGAATATTGCTTCTAAGATTTATGGCCCCTATAAAGTTGTAAAATGTATTGGACTAGTGGTTTAAAATTGAAGCTTCATATCCACTGTAAAATTCATCCAAATTTTGTGTCTCTTTCTTAAAAAAAGTGGTCTATTCTAATTTCCATGTTCAAACTAGCGTTCCATAACTAGATAAAGAAGGTGTTATTTAATTGTAGCATGTGGCATTCCTCAAGAAAAGAGAGTGTTGTCTCCACCAACACACTATCCAAGAGATATTGATATGATTCTTTCATATTTGACCTTAAGTATATTGTTTCTTAATAGGGGAAGGCATGCTATGGTCCTACCCTAACCCCGTTGAATACATAGATATGTTGTTATGTATTGAAGCCATCTCTAGTAATAAGGTTGATGTAGTAGATATAATGTAAAAAAAATATTGTAAGAAGGCTTACTAAAAAGTTTTATCTACAAAAGGAAGAATCATAGACACTCTCGTTTTTTCTCTATGGTCCTCACTGCATAAACCCTAGCTTTTTTCCCGATGGATTCTATGAAGGGGGATCCTCCCCCTCCCACCGACAAGGCTACTACATTTTAGGTCCTCATGGCTGCACTTTCCTCGAAACCCAAGAGCAAGGATGCGCAATCGACATTCGTGAAGAAGTCTAAAGTTATACCCTCAATTTCCCTTCCCTCGATTGTTCGCAGAACAACTTTGGCTTTCTTTGATCATGCCCTTGTGACAAATTTCATAGGGATGTGGCCTTCTGATGGATCAATGGATGCATGAATAGACAAGACTTGGAAGTCACTAAGGAAGGATAATATCAATTTGTATTCTTGCAGCAATGGGTTTTTTCTGTTCTGTTTGAACTCAAGGAAGATAATGATGTGATTTTCAGAAATGGACTGTATTTTTCAGCTCTCAAGAAATGTATTTGAATTAGTGGTAACTAGATTTTAATACATACGAAGATGTCCCAAATGTACTCCTGGTTTGGTTCAAGCTCCCTCAACTCCTACTTTGTTGTTGGAGCGATGATTGTTTGATAGAAATTGGAAACAACATTAGAAAATCTGGAGAGGGATGAACTCAAAGGATCTCATTTTTCCTGTGCCAAGATATGCATGGACCTTTATTTGGATAAGGGTCTTCCCTCTTAGATTAATCTCGCCTTAGGAGGTTGGACCCATTTTCATAAATTTTTAACTATGAGCAAATCCCTTTTAAGTCGAGTTTCTACCATGAATACAACCACTTTGCTAGGTATTGTGAGAAAGCTCCTACTAGGAAAGGGTTGGGTCCACCTGTAGAACAAGAGGAACAATAGCAGACTCATAAACGTGGAGGGAATGGAGGTAAATCTATAGCGACAAAGGATCAAAATAACCAAAATAAAAATGGTGTTCATCACCAACAACCCTATTTGGAACAATTGCAGAATCAAGCTGAGAATGAACAAGAAGAGCCAACCCTATTCAGAATAAAGAGGTTTATGATGAGGAAGCACCAATAGTGGAGCAAAAAGATGGGGAGATAAATGAAAATAAGGAGTTTCCAGATCTCATGAATAAATCAGATCTACATCAATCAAATCCAATCCCTGTAGAATCCCAAAATTCTCCAATAAGAAATCGTGAGATCTCCCCTTCCAAAGTCGAGAATGTTGAAGGTGGGCCCTCATCTATAAGGGTTAGCACTTGAAAAATAGCATAAACCTTAATTTTGAGCTGAGCATAGCAACCATGAAACGAAGAGTGGCAAGAAGAAGTGAGGTCAGCCTCCCAAGAAGATAGTACAAGAAAAGGAGACAAAACATAACAAGAAATTAGGAAATTAACCTGTAATCACTGAGATTCTAAAGCCAAAAGTTCCGAAATGAATGGAAATTCTAGAAGGAGGAGGTTCCCATTCTAATCCTCCTAATAAATGATGAAAGTATTATCTTGGAACATAAGATGTTTGGGGAGCCCCATAAAATATTTAAAGACATGGTGAAACAAGAGAAGCCTTGGATTCTATTTCTTTAGGAAACCAAACTTGAGGAACAATAATTTATTAATATAGCCAAGTTGTTTTGGAGAGACAATAGTGGAATAATGCAAGGCTCCAGAGGATCATAAGAAGGACCAACTTTGTTTTGGTTCGTTATTTATTTTAAGGTTATTGATAGCATGAAATCTCAATTTTGGATAACAACCCTTTTAGAAGAATGGATACAAGCGAACGAATCCCCATTATCAATATATATGCTTTGGTGCTTTGTGGGGAAAAATAGGATTTTTCGGATTCCCTAATTTTAATTAAGGAGAAATCCTAACATAATATATATATATATATATATAATGGGAGGGGACTTTAATATAGTCTTGAGATCTAAATAAAAGAGAGGAGGTTGACATGTTTGATACCCCTTCATAGAATGCATGGAATACTTCATAAATAAATTGGATCTAGTGGACATCCTCCCAAAATCTAGAAAATACACGTGGTGAAATCAAAGGAGTGGGAATAATCATATAGTAGCCTGATTAGAGCATTTCTCAATCCACAGTAGTTGGGTTTTAAAAGGGTTGTATTTCTTTTCTTCAATCAAGGTGCAAGGAAAATTTGATTGTCGGCCAATCAAAATTAATGTTGGATCAAATGGAATACTTAGGACCAATTCCATTTAGATATAATTCTGCATGGATGAAGGAAGAAGGTGGTGTTGTTGAGATAATCAGACAAGCCTGGTGGATACCAGTATCATGAACACCTGCCTTTGTATGGGAATCAAAGTTAAAGTTTGTAAAAAAGCATATATAAAATGGCTAAAGGAAACATATCAACCCCCTGGATAGAAACGAATGGAATTTGTAACACACCCCCTCCTAATCCTCACCAAAACACCAATTAAAAGGAGATGGTTACTATGTTGACCCAAGATCTGAGGTGTCATTATGGAGATTGGACCTAAACATTTTGGTCTTTTCAAATGAATTAAAACCTCAGTTAGACATCATTGTTGCATTAGTCTCGTTAAGGTGAATTCGGTGATATAAAATTTTACTTCAATCCGACCTTTGGATCAAAAGATATTACCACGAAATTATGGCAAATTAGAGAGTGCAACAGCATCATCTTGGCCACATGGATATACCCCATGGATATCCTCCCAATACCATTTGGAAATTTCTTGTTGGCTTCTGACCCATTCATGGGGTTGTATTCCACTGCGCCACACTATGCACTAACGTGCAATTATATTAATAGTAATATTGGCCAATTTGATAGGCCATCAACTACTGCTAACTTTCCCATTACATGACATTGTCTATTTGCACAATCAAATTCTGCTTTGGGTTCAACCCTTCGAGTAGACCTACCTATAGTCATTTGATGGATTGCTTGTGGATGCAAAATTTTCCATCTCTTGGACTCTGTTACCTGGACATACCTCCTTTGGGCACTTATGAATGCTCCAAGGTCGATCTTTTGGGATGAGCTATGAAGTGGGTTTTCCCTTCAACTAATGAAAGAAATGTTGATCTCATGTGTACGCCACTACAACCTTGACTTATGTCATCCCACTCCTTTCAATTGTGTGCTTCGCTTTGTGCTCTCATGCAATAACCTCCAGTATGATGTGTCATGGGGACAACCTCCTACAGAACTTTTGCCAATGAAAAATCTTTCCACTGCTCACATCCTCCCATCTTACATCATCCCAGGTTCTCCCTCTTACACAACCTTTGAACCTTTTAGGATCTTTTTGTTGGGGTGATGCGTAATGAGCTCCATCGACGACCTTCTCCCCCCCACAACAGCTCTTCCATGCTAGCCCAGTCCTTGTCAACACAAACATTCCTTCCGTGCACCCTTTGTGAACTTTTGGGACATAAATTACATTCTTACATCATCCTTGGTTCCTCCTCGATTGTTTAGCCCTCTCTCTCTAGCTTGATATCAACCACTTGTCACAAGAGCGTTCACTCTTGATTGCGGGTCTAGTCATGATGACGCAAGGGAGGGAGATTAGTTAATGTTAAAGGCTCCTCATAAGGTGCCATACCGCATGTTATATCACACTAGAATGAGATTATTTTGGGATGCAATCAGGTAAGGGAAACACTCTTGTGCACACGCATAAAAATGGTCAGTCAAGGTCACGATGGTTCTACCTAAAACTTGGGTTGCATAAGTCATGGTGACCCTTTTGCGATGAGTTCGTCCATATCTCAATCACAATGGTTCTATAAGAGCTTGGACCTATGCCAGAATCCGAATTTTTCCCTTGGGGGATTTATGAAGCATGCACATGTGTTATCCTCCTAATCTTACAACAAGGATACAATATAAAGGTTCTTGGTGGGCACAATATGAGACACAAAACAAGGATTTGTCCATTCAAGCCAATATATTGTCCATTTGGGGCTAGGGACATATCTATTCATGCCAACGACTATCCCTCTAGTCTCTTAGAGGTCTATAGACTCCTTTGGTAATCAAGTTGGTATACCAGAATATATAAAAGAAACCAAAATCACACAAGGAATGCAATTCCATAAGGAAAAATTCTCCAACATGCTCATGTCTTAGAGACAAGACCATGCCAAATGAAGAAGCATAAACCCAAGTCATGATATCTCTTTTGAATAAATATCATCCACAACAAGGAGAACACAACCTTCTTGTCCCTAAACATGGAGAAAGTAAAAATACTAATCCAAAGCTCGGGTTTGTGTTATGGAAATGCTTAAATAAACATTTCTACGAATTATGTAGGACAACAAGGCCCAAAAGGAGAAAGAAAATTTAAATATTCTACCTTAAGATTATATGCAATTTTGAGGAAAACCTATTTTTAAAACAAGTTCATACTTCTACAATTTATGAAGGTGTTTCTAGGAAAATTATTAACAAAAAAACCAATATAAGAATACCCACTAGTAAAGTGCCAATCAAACTGAGCACCATGGCTATAACCAACCATTCAAGTAGGGATTTACCATATCATCTCTGCACCAAGATGATATATAGAGTACGACTCTCAACTTTGAGAGATTCAACATCAACACATGCATGACAAAGATGCAACTTTATGTGAAGCACAAGATCATAAGACCAAGTCACTCAATCTCATGAGGTCATGCCTTACATAGCACATAAAATATATCTATTGGACCGAGTCCTTGATAATTAGATGTGTAGACCCGACACCAGGGTATGCATCACTGAAGGCTTGAAGAAGACCCTCATATAAAATAACAAGTCTATAAGGATGAAAGAGGAGGAAACCATCAATATGACTACATTACAACACAATAATACTAATGTAAGCTTGAAATCAATATAATCACCATACTTTAATATGAAAGAGTTCCCGTGATAAACATTTCAATGACATAATTAATATTCTTACATGTTATCCCAGTGACTTTAAACAATAACACAACATAGCAGTCAATCTTGTAGATATTAGTCACACAATTATGTCTCATTCAATAATAATACCATTTCAAACTAGAAATGTAAAACACAGTCATTACCATGGGAAACACATAAGGAAAACTTATCTTGTGAGTTTTCGAGCAACTGAGTATGGGATTATGACTCTCCACCAAACCATAGATAGTTGCAACCAGTTATCACTTACAACTATCACCCCTAAGCCAGATTCCAGAGACTGAGGGGCCTTTTTATCAAGGGTTGAAACACAACCTTCAGTTACTCCTGGGACTCCAGAGATCCTTCCACCTCCACCCTCTAGCTAGGTTCCAAGTAACAAAATGCACAGGGAGTCTAGAGACTCGTTGTCTTCACCCTTCAAAACTAAAAAATGTGGTTCCACCCAACTTGGGGACTCCAGAACCTTAAAAAAATCAAACATATAGCAAGGAAGTCTGGTTCAACCCAACTTTGGGACTCAAAAGCCTTATCAAAATAAAAAATATAGTAAGGAATCCTAATTCCACCCAACTTGGGGACTCCAGAACTTTAGCAAAATCAAACATATAGTAAGGAATCCTAGTTCCACCCAACTTTGGGACTTTGGAACCTAATAAAAATCAAACATATAGAAAGGAAGCCATCAAGAAATCCTCCAAGAATTTTACCAGGAATAATTCCTCCACCCTAGCCCTTCAAGATTTCCTAAGAATCACCATCTCCACCCTCTTGCCACTAGTGGATCGAGAGGCAATTTCTTCCCCACCTGTAAGTGATTTATTTTTTACTTCTTTACAACCAAAAGTTATCCCCCTCTTTCTCCTATATGTTCTCTCTATGAACTTATTTCCTTTCTAGTTGCTCGAATCTCCTTTCTTGTTGTTCTTTAGAGTTTTTCCTCTCCCTCGCTATTCCACTGTGTTCTTTTTCTCCTCCCCTTTCCATGCCTTCCCCATAAATACCTTATCTTAGTTGTTTCTCTGTTCACCCCAACAGTTCCCATGTGTCCTTCCTCTCCTTTCTCTCTCATCCAACGTGGTTCTTCCCATGTTATCTCATACGTTATGAAAAACCTTCCTAGTTTGTGTGGTCATGCCACGTCTCCCCCCTTTTCTTGTATGATAATTGCAACCCAATAACCCACTCTTTGCTTACATGTTGTGGTATAACTAGTCAACGAAATCGTCCTCTCTTGCTTGGCTTTTTCTCCAAGGAAGCATGGCCCTTGTCCTCTTTTCCATATTCCTCCTAATGACATGCTCTAACTCATTTAGAGTGCATACCTACCAACCTCCTTAGCTGTCACAACAATTAAAACCCAAGCAATTACCTTCCTCAGTCTCTAGAATCTGTGCCCCATTACTCAGCCCATTTTATAAAAATATTTACATTGCATACATGAGTGCCAACAATTGGGGTCACCACAAACCGCTCCCCTTAGTGGGGGAACAACATCCTTGGTGTTCAATACCATATACAATGAAACACACTTGAAAAATAGATGTATTTTTTCATGGATATTTATAGACTCAACTCTTTACAACATTTACAATGTTCCATGTGTTTTCTTCAACCAACAAACAAGATAGGATAAACATCAAGCTATAATTCAACCGTCAAATCAAATTATGATAGACATTATATCATAATTTAGTCACTTTCCCAATGGACCTTTAGACTATTTTGATGTTTTGGAGGTGCTTAATCCAACTTGGATTGTTCTCTTTTCTACTTCCTTTACACACATTGGATCCGTTTCCAACCTGACAAGCACCTAGTAGCCTTTTTTTCCTGTACACATGCTAGATCGATTTCCAACCCGAAAAGAACCCAATGCCTTCTTTTCTCTTTGACCATGTACACGTATTGGATTGGTTTCCAACCTAGCAAGCACAGAATGTCTTCTCTTCTCTTTGACCACGTACACACATTGGATCGGTTTCCAACCTAGAAATCACCTAGTGGTAGATATGTGTGTGTGTGTGTGATCAAGCCTAGTTGCTACATATGGGCACTACCAATCTTGGTAGTATTATGCCGACATGAATATAGGTGTATTCCACACCTTTGTAGGATCAATAAGTCCCATACATGCCTATCCCATACACATTACGTAACACAAGGGCCCAAACAACCCCATACCTGTCTACTCCAAAACATTACATAACAAATCCATGTATATAAAGTGTACCATATCACATACACATACACATAATAATCACAACGAATACACATGCATAACACATATGCAATACACATAGCACAAAAGAACATGTACACAACAATGTTGAAAGCCCAGAGACCATACAATCTTTAACAATAGACACCAGGCAACATTGCCTCTAATTTCTTTCCCATGCTTCACCGCGTGCATCCACAACCGAAATCTGGGATCCATGGTTTCTTTAGTTATCCATGCTTTTCCTAGCATAACACATGGCACACTGCTTTCATTTTGCTGATATATCCTTCAACATTCCTTGTTGTTAATATAAACATGGAATAATATAAGATCTATATTCATATGCTAGTAAAATCATAGATCAACAAGGGCTACTTTAGGCACTGAGTTCCTTATAAACCAGGAACATTTTATGCCATTCAAATCTACATTAAACAAATCAAAATAATCATCTTTTTACAAGAATGACCCCTGATAACCCCGTCAGAGAAAATTAATAATTTTATATCTAAGTCCAATAGCATAATCATTCTTTCAACATATATATATAAGCACATATGTCCATAAAGTCAAGGTTAAGTGTATTACATTTATCCGTGCAAATAATGCACAACATTGAGAACAATAGTTCCCAACTTGACCAAGGCTTTTGTTACTCAAGCCCATTTACTTTTCCTTTTCTTGTTACCTTTTTCATGGTTATCCTGCCACTGTCCATTTATCCTTATGGACTCTACCAACCTAATTGGTTTCCATATCGTTCCTTCCTACCTTCAACTTCCATTTATTCATTTTTTGGCTTCATCCAAGTTGTACGTTTCATGTTGGGTTCAACTCACCTCTCCCTGAGCTCCATTTGTTTTATTTTTTACCCAACAAATTCCTAAGACCCTCAAAACATAAAAGGAAATAAAACGAAGGAAAAATGAAGAAACATAGAAATCCAACCAACAATACAAACCATAAATGAAGTGGCATGGCTATGCACCAATCAATAGTAAAAACGACATATCAAAACATAAATCCTGTATAGAAACACAAAACACCAAATGATCAACAACCTTACCCACTTAACCCCATGAGTTCCATTGTTTTCAATATTTCATGGATAAAAACTTAGTCTTATCCTTCTTCAATATTTCATGGCAACTCTTTTTAAAACTTGGGCTTCCCTTCTAATTTCTACGGGAAGGGATCCTTTGAAACTTATCAAATGGTCTTGAGGGAAGGAACCATCCTTTTCCCTTTCTTGCAGCAGTGAACTTTGCTGCCTCAAATGCTTGAGGGGTCTTTCCAATTTCTCTTCTTTTATTCTGCTAAAATTTCTTAATACATTTCCATTCACACACAATTATTAGTGCATTAATAAATAAAAACCATATACCAATTGCCTTACCCTATTGTACCAAACATGCTGCCCTTCAATTGAACACGTATCTCAATCTATATATTAGTCACATGTCTCAAAATCCAAGACATAAAAAGCATAATTTTGACTCAACATAGATTTTCAAAAACCAAAATTGCTACATGCATTTGTACATATCAATTCTCAAAATATTTCAATTCCCTTAACAAATTCAGTGATGATTAGGAAACAATTATTATGCCTAAACCAACATCATTAATTTCTTTCGGCCTCTCACACCAAGACCAAACAAAAATTTAAATTCAACCTTTGTACCAAGGCTAGTAATCAAGGCATATACAACCTTAAGGGAAATTAATTAGAAACAATTTATCATACCAGCATTAGCTCATATATAATCAAGCCTTTACAAGATTAAAATTCAACATTTTTCCCCAAAATTATTATCCTTAATTATTATCAGTCTCTTTATTGAGACCCTTACTATCATCTGTTAAGATCAACATCTATTAGCTTCATTCAATCTCTCCACCGAGACATTCATCCCTAAACGAAAAATCAACCCTTCTATATGCAACCATAGTAGCATGTATCTATGACCTCTTTATTTAAGGCCATCAACAACAAGTATTTCATAAATTTCATCATCATGTACAATTGTATCATAAACATTCTTAACCATGTCCTCATTACCTGAGTTGTATGACTTAGAGAGGGAAAATTCTCATCATGCAAATTGTTCTATAAGGTCTAATAAGTTAATACATACTCTATTATCGCAACCTCATTATCTGTGCCACATTATTTAGTGGATTTATATTTTTACCTTCATGTTATTACAACCAATACTAGTGAACCACCCCCAATCTTGTCACCTTTTCAACAGAGCTACGAGTTCTTTGACTACAAGGTCTACACAAGACCCTTTCTCTTGAGCTAAGCCAACTCAATCATTAAACATGGATGCCCTATCTTGTAGTGAGATATGACCTTCACAAGCATCATCTAATCCTTTTTCACATGTCACATCCTATTCCTTAAATAAGGAAGGCATTAACCAAGGTAAACATGCATTCATAAGGTTAGAGATAACATCAACATATAGGAAACAATCAACCTGTAATGAGGTTCTCAGTCTCCTAACATATATCGACCATGGAATTTCCAAATCCTAACCAACATATAATAAATATGCCTTTCATTCATTGAATCAAATGATGTGTGTCAAATGCACATCACCTGGGGATTTCCCCCCAATCCCTCATATCACATGGGTATTCTTGTGCATAGTCGCTCCAAGTATGCAAGATCATTTCACCCCATCAGTGATGATGATATGCTACAGGTAACCATATTCACCTCCCTAAAGGCAACTCTACCAAATAAAAAAAAGGTAGACAAACTTCCAAGGTCACAACCACTGACTATCCAAACCTTCAAGACACCAATAGCAAGCAGATGCATTGCTAACATATTTGTCAAAGTAACATGCCAAACATCATTGTAGTTAATACTATGGGTAGGATACCACCATATTCGCATTCAAATGTTATACTTAGAGTTGAACTCCACCCCTAAACCAGGTATTCATGCATTATTACTGATGAGCCCCAATTTTTGGTAACAATTTGGGCTCATTTGGCCTACTTACCTTGCTCAACCCTTCATCTTTTATCACTTATGCATCATTTCTTAGTATATTCGTGTTATTTGTAGGAAGAAGGGCAGGCATTATTCCTATGTGACTAATACATGATGATTTCAGGTTTTTTGACATTAAATGGAGCAAAGACCACGCAGAAGGAGACAAGGAGACAGCAAAGGTGGCATTGCAGGTTTATAGGGAGGTTGTCCACAGTCTTGAATGACCTCCCTCGTGATCTCCACCCCAAATCCGAGCTCCAACAGCTATCCCCACCGAGCTAAAAGGCAGCCAACGGATTCTACAGGAACAGCAGTTTACTTTTAGTTGGATAGCCGAGCTCCACCAATTGAGGAAGCCAGCTTGGTCCTCATCATGTATAAATATTGAGGCCGTAGCCTTTGATAGAAGCTTTTTGAACTTTTGAACTACTGTTGCAATTTCTAAGCACGAGCTATAGCTCGGTTTTTGCTTTTTGTAAGCCAGTTTTGGCATGATGTTAGACTCATGATTAATAAAGGCAGTCAGCTTTGGATTCAATTCTGAGTTCTTAAGGGAGCTATAGCTCTCAGGTTAGGGCCCAACCTGAGAGCAATAGACCTCCTTTTCTTTGTATTGTTACTTGTTTTTCCTTTCAGCACTTCATTTCTTTGCTTTGACATGCATTTTGAAAACACAGTCTGCTGATTTAATTTCTTTAATGTGATTGAGTAGGATTAGTTTATGGTTAAAGTGCTGTCAGCAATTTAGATTAGAGTAGGAGGATTAGCACTCATTAGAGCTCCAAGAAAAGGTTGACAGTGCACTCACTTCCATCTCTGTTTAGAGATTGGGGGTGTAGACCGTACCAACCACCAAAAAAACGCAGTCTTATATGTTCATGCAAGCTGCAACACAGTCATTTCAATTGTAGATCCATCCATGCATTCTGATCTCGAGCAATACTTCTTCGTTCCAACACCATGCACGATTTCTCTCTGAAGTTTACATTGTTGTTCGTTGGTTTAATAACACAGTTAGAATAGGTTGATGGAATTCTCGGTTTTGTGCAAGACATAGAGGATTTGTTCCATTTACACTACGCAACATTGTTCTATTATCTTCTTCTTCTTCTCAACCGCGCCTAAAGTCACCTACTCACCCTCTATTCAGCTCGTTTGCCTTCCAACCCTTATACTTCTCACGTAGCTCCATCTTTTTTACTTTTCATTGCTTCCACCCTTCTATCCACCAACCAACTTTACCCACTCTTTCTCCATCTTATCTTTCTGCCCCTGAGCCATCAATAGCTCCCTTTTCATCCTACCTATCCACCCATACAGCTCCTTCACTCCTCCATCACCAAAAACTCCAACCGCAGAACATCCTGTAGAAGTTAGCAGACTTCCTGTAGAAATCCCGAGCTTCCTGTAGGATCCCCTGCAGACATCCTGTAGAAGCCTGCAAACTCGGTTGCCAAGCACCTGAACGTTGTGGACTCCTGTGGAATGATGTTAGGGATCCCCTGGAACCTCTCCTAGCCCTCCTGACCTTTTCCAAGCCTTCCTTCCCTTCGAACTACCCCTGCACAGTCAAAACCTAATAAGAAACAAAGTCATAATAACTCCAACCACTTAAGCAAAAATATAAAAACAATGTTCTTTCAGTGGAAGTAGTTTAAATTCATGCATCTCATATCACTAGAAGTAATGGCATCATTTTTAGGAGTTACATTCCCATCGTTGCATTGTAAGGATTAAGCTAGTCAGATTAGGGTTTACTAGGGTTTCCATGTTTGGTTGGCTTTCATTTCATTCTTGCAAAGTAGGTTAATTTCCTTTAAGATAGCCTTCGTCCATCATTTAGAAAGCTTCTTTTGAGAACATATAGAAGTTGGCTTGAGCCCTAGCGGACTTGTGCCAGCTGACCAAGTGACAGCTGCGACAAGAGCTAGTACTTGTGCATACAGCACCGTCGCTTCCAAGTTTGTTACGAACTACCGGGTTGATAAAATTAGAGATAGGAAGCTCCAGGAGTTGTAGCATTATTGCTACAATACTGGAGCCCACCATCTTTTTGGCGCCGTTGCCGGGGAAGCGTCAGAGTATTAGTAATTGTTTCTTTTCTTCTATTTTCTTACTCTTGTCTTCTTCCAAGTAGTTTATTTCATTTCCATTCTGCAAAAGTAGCATAGACATTTCCTGCTTTCATAGATTAGCATTTCAATTCTGCAATTTCATTTCTGCAAGCGTAGATTAGCCTTTCAATTCTGCAAGCGTAGACTAGCATTTCCATTCCTGCAATTTCATTTGAGCAAAGTAGATTAGTTCTTTTCTGCTTTCAATTTAATTCTGCATCTTTATTTTAGTAAGTTAGTTAGTTGTAGATCAATCTGTTTCAGTTTTGCAGGTACCAAAGAAAAACAAAAGCAATCAAAAAAAATTATTTCCATTTCATGCCTCGTAGGAATCGAGATAAAACAGGCAAATTCTTACCCAACACCCCCACCACATCACTGAGTCACCCTTCTCTCTTCTTCGGTGACAGTGATCCAGAAGAACCTATAGGTGAACCCCCTGAGATATACGAAGATCCTATAGCAGAAGAAGAATTAGAGACCATCCCATCTGAAGCTATGGCTGACAATAGAAGAGAAGATGAGAGAATAGAAAGTGTCTTTTCCATCCGAGAGACCAATGGAGAAATGAAGATGAAAAACATTAGCCCCTTCGCTTTACCTCACTTCCATGGACTGACTACTGAAGATCCTGATACCTTCCTATTTGAGTTTGCTGTCCTTTGTAGAACCTATGACTATACTGAAGATGAGCAAAAGCTGAAACTCTTCCCTTCCACTCTTAAGGATGCAGCATTAGGCTGGTTCATGGGCTTACCTGGGAATAGTATCACCACTTGGGCTCAGATGCAGCAAGCTTTCAACACCAAGTACCGGGATTACTGTAGGTCCAAGGAAACCAAGGGAGAGATCTTTCGGATGACTATGGGAAATGATGAGTCCTTAGAGGATTATGAGGAGAGGTTCCAACTTAGCTATAAGCGGGCCAGGTGCACACTTGACCTTGAATCCCTCAAGTTGGTCCTGCTCCGAGGAGTCCCTGAAGACCTCTTAGATACCCTTCACATGTTAGCTGGGGGAGACATTTACCAGCTGCCTTATGAGGACATCAAGACTGTGTTTAGAAACCACTCCAGGGCAGCTCCGAAACGAGGTAGAGGAAACCTCCTCTCAGCTGGTGTCCCTTTCTCCAAACATGAGTTTGCAAATCAATTAGAAGATCTTAAGAGTGAGGTGAGACAGACCATTGCCATGCAACTGGACACATTCAGGATCCAATAGAAGAAGGAAGAAGCTGAGAGAGCCTTGGCTATCTTCTGCCTTAGATGTACAAGGAGACACCCTAAGAACGAATGCCCATTGCATTCGGTTGAAGTGTGTTTCGTTTGTGAGGAGGACCATCCCACAAACCAATGTCCAACCTGACTTGGATTTAAAGCCATGTACCAAGGGACAGAAACCCCCACTGAACCTCTCTATTTCCTCAACCAAAGAAGGCCACAAGGACCTAGACCTTACCAGCAGGGGATGCAAGGGGCACCCCAAGCGTATTACAGCCCCAACCAATCGACCCCTATGCCTTCCTGGGGTCCCCCTGCTCATCCTTTTTGGTCTATGCCTCCTCCATGGTATTACCCACCTCAGTACCCTATTCAACCCACTACTCATTCCTATCACTCACATGCCCAGCCACAGCCTCAGTGGAATGCACCTCAGTCGGGGTGGAGGCCCCAGTACAACACTCCTCCTACCATTTGCCTCCACCACCAGTTCAACCTCAGCGATTACCTCCTGCTCCTCCAAGGCAACCTCAAATACCTGCTCAACCGAACCTGAACCCCAACAATAGACAGGCCCAGCAGGTGTACACTGGGGAAACATCATGCCCTACTTATGCTGTGGAGATCCAGGAGATCAATCTTCGATCTGGAAAGACTCTTCCGGATCGCCAACCTCCTCCCCCAGAGGATGAGGAAGATAAACAGGAAAGTGAACCAAAGGCTATTCCACCCTTTCCTGAGAGACTAACAGCCACCACACAACCCAACCCAGAGGAGGATGAGCTTCTGGGAGAGCTCAAGCAGTTGTGTGTGAAAATACCACTTCTCCAAGCCATCAAGGATGTGCCAATATACAACAAACTGGTTAAGGAAAAGTGCTTCAAACACCCAGGCAGGCGGAAGAGAGATGCTTCAACCATCAATGTTTTAGGACAACTATCTGACCTTATGTTAGGACAAGTCATCTGCCCAAAGTATCTAGATCCTGGGAGTCCTGTAGTAGATGTCCACATCAATGGCACCATCATACCTCACACCTTGATTGATCTGGGGGCTGCCATTAATGTGATGACCAGGGATACCATGCTCAAACTCAATCTTCAGGGTTCCTTGAGGAAGACCTCGACAGTACTGCAACTAGCAGATTGCTCCACTGTGACTCCCGAAGGGATTGTGGAGGATGTCTTGGTCTCTGTCGACTCTTGGGAATACCCTGCAGATTTCTTGGTTCTGCAACCCAAGGCAAAGCTTACTGGATATCCTCTTATTTTTGGAAGGCCTTGGTTAGCCACTGCAGATGCTTACATAAGCTATCGTGCAGGAAATATGACCATCAAAAATGGTCCTATGTCCAAGCAGCTAGTCCTATACCCTCCTGCCCAACCTTCCTTAGAGCATGACTTACCACTTTGGTTGGAGGAAGGAGAAGAGGATGAGGTGTACTCAGCACCTCTGTGCACCCTAGATACCACTAGAAGAGACCCCCCAACCGAGGATGACTTGATTGAGACCTTGATCTAGAATCCACCTTCCAGTGCACTATCCTTAGAGAAATTGGTGGAGGATGCCCAAGCCAGCACCTTAGTGGATCTTTGTACAACCAACCCTGTCACTCCCAGAGTCAAAAATGTGGAGTTCGGCCCTGCGAGAACGTTAAAGATCAGCTCCTCCCTATCTCCTTCCCAGGAAAAGGAGCTGTGTAGCCTGTTGGCCAGCCATCTAGATGCTTTTGCTTGGAGCTATAAGGAGATGAAAGGAGTCCATCCTTCGGTCTGTACCCATCACATATACATCAAAGAGGATTGTAAGCTGATTAGGCAACCTCAGAGGAGAATGAATCCAGCCCTTAAGGACATTGTCAAGGAAGAATTGCAAAAACTGCTGGACACCGGATTCATTTACCCCATCTCAGATAGTGAATGGGTGTCCCCTCTGGTGTTGGTTCCCAAGAAGAATGGGAAGTGGAGAATCTGTGTGGACTACTGAGAACTGAACAAAGCTACCAAGAAAGACCATTTCCCTCTACCTTTCATAGATCAAGTGTTGGATGGACTGGTAGGAAAGAAGTTCTTCTCTTTCCTGGATGGGTTTAGCGGGTACAACCAGATTCAAATCAGCCCGGAAGACCAAGATAAGACCACCTTCACTTGTCCTTGGGGTACCTTTGCCTACCGAGTTCTTCCCTTTGGGCTATGCAATGCTCCTGCTACCTTCCAGAGAGCTGTCTTGAGCATCTTCTCGGAACTGGTCCATGATGCAGTGGAAATCTATATGGATGACTTCACTCCTTATGGGGCCAACTTCCAAGAAGCATTGTCCAATCTGGGAAAATTCCTAACCAAATGCATTGAGATGAACCTGTCCCTTAGTCCTGAAAAATGTGAATTCCTGATGACTGAAGGGACCGTGCTAGGCCATACCATTTCTTGCCAAGTGTTACAGGTGGATCCTAACAAAATTGCTCTCATCAAGAAGGTTCCACCTCCTCAAAAGGTAAGGGATGTTTGGAGTTTCTTAGGATTAGCAGGGTATTACAGGAGATTCATTAAAGACTTCAGCAAGCTAGCCTCACCATTGTTTGGCCTGTTGGCAAAAGATGTGGAGTTTAAATGGACTGACGATTGTCAGAGGGCTTTGAATGAATTGAAGGACAAGTTGGTGTCAGCCCCAATCTTGAGAGGTCCAAACTGGGCCCTACCTTTCCACATCCACACTGATGCCTCGAACAAAGCCTTAGGTGCAGCTTTAGGACAAGTTGAACAAAAACTTCCATATGCCATTTACTTTGTTAGCAAAAACTTGTCCAAAGCTGAACTGAATTACACTGTAACTGAGAAAGAGTTTTTGGCTGTGGTCCATGCACTGAACAAGTTCCGACATTATATCACTGGCTATCAAACATTTGTACATACAGACCATGCTGCAATTAGATATTTAATAAATAAACTAGATGTGAATGCTCGTATTATTAGATGGTTACTTTTGTTGCAGCAGTTTGATTTGACCATTGTTGACAAACCAGGTAAAGAAAATGTTGTTGCTGACTTTTTATCTAGATTGGATTTGTCTGCAGATGAGGATGGAACAATGGATGACCAGATGCCCGATCAACATCTGTTTGCTATCTCAGCACTCTCTCCATGGTTTGTTGATATAGCAAACTACCTTGTTTCAGCACAGTTCCCTCCGCACCTATCTTCAAGAGAGAAGAGCAGAATCATCAGAAAAAGTGCCTCATTTACTTGGATCGGGGGAAATCTGTTCAAGCTTGGCCCTGATCAGATCTTAAGGCGTTGTGTAAGGGAGGAGGAAGTCTTTGATATCCTCCTCACCTGTCATGATGGGCCTTGTGGAGGAAATTTTGCAGCAAAGAGGACTGCCTTCAAAATCCTGTAGGCAGGCTACTATTGGCCCACACTTCATCAAGATGTCAAAAGATATATCAGCCAATGTGACCAATGCCAAAGAATGGGGAAACTGACTCAAAGGGATGAGATGCCTCTCCAACCTCAAGTGACTCTTGAGCCATTTGAGAAGTGGGGTATGGACTTTGTGGGTCCAATCAACCCTCCTTCGAGGCAAAGGTCTTACATCATTGTGTGTACTGACTACCTGACAAAGTGGGCAGAGACTAAAGCAATCAAAGCAACAACAGAAGAGAAGGTGGCCGAGTTCTTAAGAGAAAACATCTTCTACAAGTTTGGCTACCCAAGAGAGCTGGTCACCGATCAAGGGAGCCAGTTCACATCCAACCTAGTTGAAGACCTACTAGCTCATCACAAGATCAAGCATAGGACTTCCACCCCCTATCACCCTCAAGCAAATGGGCAGGTGGAAGTCACCAATAGAGCATTAGAAGGGATCTTGACTAAGGTGGTGAGCAACAGCAGAAAAGACTGGGTAGATCACCTGGTTGAGGCCACATGGGCCTACAACACAACCTGGAAGACCACCACCGGCTTCACACCTTATGAGCTGGTCTATGGGAAGAAAGCTTTGCTATCCATTGAATTTGAATACAACACTTTGAGGATGGCAGCTCAGCTGGACCTAGATCTCAGCCATGCACAACAAGAAAGGTTATTGCAGCTGAATGGACTTGACGAGCACCGAATGCAGGCCCTCCTTCACTCGGAAGTGGTTCAACTTCAGAGAAAGGTGTGGCATGACCAACACCTCAATGACAAGCAATTCCAGCCAGGAGATTGGGCACTGTTGTATGACTCCAAGTACAAAGATTTCAAGGGGAAGCTGAGAACCAGATGGCTGGGACCATATGCGGTGGAAAAATGTCATGACAATGGATCTGTTCTTATTCGGACCATTGATGAGGAAGCCATCCCCATGCTTGTCAATAGGCATCGATTGAAGATCTATAGGAAACCTCTCTCAAGACAAGAGTTCATCAAAACTATGGAGAAATCAGTGTTGGTCATAGAGAAGGGTTCTGCCTCTGCTTTGGGCACACCCTGAAAGATCTAAAAAAAAAAAGAATAAATAATAAAGATCCTTGGGTGAAAACCTTTCTAAGGCGCCCAAGGCAGGTGGTAGGGGTGAAAACCTCATTGAGGCACCCCTATTGTCTTTCAAAAAAAAAAAAAAAGAGATGTGAAAAGATCCTTGAGTGAAAACCTCTCTGAGGCGCTTAAGGCAGATGGCAAGGGTGAAAACCTCATTGAGGCGCCCCTGTTATCTTTCAAAAAAAAAAACAGAAAAAAAAAAGAAAAAAACAATAAGCACAAAAGGCAAGGACAACAAGTTCATAATGTAAAATTGCATGCAGGTTGCAGGTGTTCTATGGAGGAGAGGAAGCCTCTCAACTCAAATCCAAGGATCCTTATCATGCTGTCAGGAGACCTCACCAGACCCCCCTCCAAGAATACTCCTTTTCTCCAAGGTATGTGCACAATTTTATCACGGCTTGAGTCTTCTACAGGAAGATGCAGATTTTCTACAGGAAACGCAAACTTTCTACAGGAAACGCAAACTTTCTACAGGAAGCTCTGTATTTCTACAGGAAACTCCCTGTAGAAGTTCGGGACGGCCCAGAATTCATATTATGAGGAGATCTAACGACTAAGGATCGGTTTGGACGCATGCAAGCTACTGTTGTCACCCTTGCACACTGCTGTCACCTCGTCCTACCATCCTTGTCGACATGCAACGAAGTTACCTGCACCAGCAAAGCAAATCGTTGAGTTATCAAAGAGTAAGAAATTTTCAAGATAAAAAAAAATGTTGAGATGTCATACCATATCCATCCCAGCCATCCATGAGCTCTGGGAGCGTGTTCGTGAGGCCAAATCCTTCGTCGTGCAGCATGCACCCGAGGAGGAAGAACTGTTACAAGACATCCCGCGGGAGTCCTGTAACAGTTAAGCCCGCTAGAGTGTACACCAATCACAACGCTGGCCATATGCAATGAAAACGCGGGCGCATGCAGCCACAGCATCCAATCCATCGTCGGCAGCCTGTAAACATGAACCTCCGGGCTTGTGCAAATTCATCAGCGGCAAACGAATCCACTCATCATCGTCCAAAAACCGAAAAATCGTGTTGTGGCCGCACAGGTAAGTGTCTCGACCCTTTCTTCCGTTAGATTGCATGAATTTTACTTTGAATTGTTTGCAAAGTATGAAGTGAATGGGTTGAGCGGCTATATGGCCATTTGACTAGCCACGTCGACCAGTTAATGGTCTAGTCGGATGTTTGGGTGGCGGCCATGGAAAAAGGAATGGGCAGCACACACGTGAGAGCAATCCCGTCGGGAAAAACGTATTTAGCAGAAGAGACGGCGGTGGATCTGCGGGGGGATGATGCGGCAGTAAGTGAACTCGCAGGCAAATGATGGGACGACGTCATCCAACGGTCCGGCGGGGACAGCTCACCCCCGCGCCACGGATTCCGCCGATTCAAATCTAATCGGCTAGATCGCCCCATGCATTTATCATTCACCGTTTGGAACTCGAGTAATCATCTGGATCCCTCTGCAGTTCGATACGTCGAGCCTTTGGCTATCAGAACGCCTGTGAAGCAACACCAAGAGTGCAGACCAACTGCAGTCTTTCCCAGAAATCGCGCGCTGCTCCTACAGGAAAGCTGTTTCTACAGGAAGGCGGGTTCCTGATGTCAAAAGGTGGCGGATTAAAAAGGTAAACCTAAACTCTCCATGCAATTGGCTTTTGAAGGTGGCAGAATCGTCGTCTACAGTCTGGTCGTAGAAAATTGTTGCAGTTGTTGTCTGCTGTGCATAAACTGTCATTCTACAGGATGTCAGTGTAATTAAGCTGTGTTAAGGTCCTCAGAGATAAGCTTCGTGGATTTTGTGCATGACAGAAGCGTAATTCTACGCTCTGTCTCAGTAGACCAAACTTCTTCCGCGTTCGCCACCTCTAAGTAAAGCAACAGTTTTTATCATGTCGGGTGGGTTCATTAGAAGGGAACCCACTGATCCAACAAAGTTAAGGGAAAATCTTGAGGTGGTGGAGCTCTTCACATGAGCACAATGGATATCCTTCTGTGACAAATTGCAGGGTTATGACGACGAAGTGGCAGAAGAGTTTTTGCAGGCTCTGAGGCCGACATCCAAAACATTGGCCACTGTGAACTTCAGGGGCTTAAGCCTCAAGCTCACCCCACAATATATCAGTCGAATTACTGAACTTCCAATGGGTTTGCCATGGGATAAGGAAGAAAGGAAGATGAGCCAACAGGCCAAAAAAGAATTCTTTCCCCCGGAGGAGGAATTCTCGGAAGACAAGAATGGGGTGCGTAGAACCAGTTTACTGCCACCATGGAATGAAGTTAGCTTGCAGATCATGAAGTATATAACCTGCGAAGGCCGTTTTAGCATTGTGTACGGGTATCACTTTAGGTTGCTCACTGAATTGAGGCACCAGATTGATCTTCCTGTAGAAAATAAACTGAGCATCCCCTATTTCCTGCTACAGTCTCTAATTGAGTGTGCCACAAAATTGAAAGAAGGCATACCAGACCAGGTAGCCCACCATGGATTGATCAAAATTCTCGTGGAGGATGCGCTTCATTCATACAAAGTTCCCCTCTCATGGGAAGCATTCAGAAATTTGACAAGAGATGGAGACATAAGGATGTTGACCGAGGAAAGTGGTTCCTCCAGCAGTGAGGAGAAAGAATCAGTGGCCGTGGGAAAGAAAGAAACAGGCCAGAAGACCCCGACCACAGTGCAGAAGAAAGAGCAAAAGAAGAAGCATGAGAAAAAGGATGACAAAGAAAAAGATGACACACCCATCTTGACAGCAAGAGAGAAAAGGTTGCAAGGCAGAACAGACAAAGCTGAGAAGGTCCACATCAGCAAAAGTACCTCATCAGCACCCGCAACCAAACCAAAAAGCAAAACTCATGCAGCAAAGCAAGCCAAGGTGGTGACACCTGTGTCTACAGGAAAGCAGAAACAGGCTTCTACAGGAAGCCCGAAATTAACAGAAAAAGGGTCTTCTACAGGAAGCCCGAAATTGGCTAAAACAGGGTCTTCTACAGGAAGCCCCGAAAAAGTGAAACCCAAGGAGAAGAAAGCTGATATTCGTGAAAGGGAGGCAGCAGCTGTGCTGGCCGGCCTCAGCACACCTCCCAAGCCAAAAGAGAAGAGAAAGAGGGAGACCCCTCTATACTTTGAAGCTCGAAGAAGTGCGAGAAAAAAGACGGGCAAGCCACAGCCCCCATCCAGCAGCCAAATCACTACAGGGGATGCCCCTACTTCACCCGGTGAGAGGTCCCCCTTGAAGATATCGGTCACCTACAAGAGGGGGAGCCCAAAAACAACTACTTGGAAAGGAAGGGTAGACCAATCGGCTTCAAAAGCCCGGCTCAAGGTCAAGGAAACAGAGAAGAGGGAAGGAGCGGCACCCTCATCGCCACCAAGGGTAGAACAGGCAGAGCCACCAAGAGTAGGAAAGAAAGAGCGTATTCCGGAGCCTAGTTCTCGGCAAAGGACAAGGAGCTGGAGCAAAATTGCTCAAGGATGAGCAAATATTTTAGCTGGGGGGTGATGATGAGCCCCAATTTTTGGTAACAATTTGGGCTCATTTGGCCTACTTACCTTGCTCAACCCTTCATCTTTTATCAGTTATGCATCATTTCTTAGTATATTCGTGTTATTTGTAGGAAGAAGGGCAAGCATTATTCCTATGTGACTAATACATGATGATTTCAGGATTTTTGACATTAAATGGAGCAAAGACCACGCAGAAGGAGACAAGGAGACAACAAAGGTGGCATTGCAGGTTTATAGGGAGGTTGTCCACAGTCTTGAATGACCTCCCTCGTGATCTCCACCCCAACTCCGAGCTCCAACAACTATCCCCACCGAGCTAAAAGGCAGCCAATGGATTCTACAGGAACAACAGTTTACTTTTAGTTGGACAGCCGAGCTCCACTAATTGAGGAAGCCAGCTTGGTCCTCATCATGTATAAATATTGAGGCCGTAGCCTTTGATAGAAGTTCTTTGAACTTTTGAACTACTGTTGCAATTTCTAAGCACGAGCTACAACTCGGTTTTTGCTTTTTGTAAGCCAGTTTTGGCATGATGTTAGACTCATGATTATGATATTTTAATAAAGGCAGGCAGCTTTGGATTCAATTCTGAGTTCTTAAGGGAGCTATAGCTCTCAGGTTAGGGCCCAACCTGAGAGCAATAGACCTCCTTTTCTTTGTATTGTTACTTGTTTTTCCTTTCAGCACTTCATTTCTTTGCTTTGACATGCATTTGGAAAACACAGTCTGCTGATTTAATTTCTTTAATGTGATTGAGTAGGATTAGTTTATGGTTAAAGTGCTGTCAGCAATTTAGATTAGAGTAGGAGGATTAGCACTCATTAGAGCTCCAAGAAAAGGTTGACAGTGCACTCACTGCCATCTCTGTTTAGAGATTGGGGGTGTAGACCGTACCAACCACCAAAAAAACGCAGTCTTATATGTTCATGCAAGTTGCAACACAGTCATTTCAATTGTAGATCCATCCATGCATTCTGATCTCGAGCAATACTTCTTCGTTCCAACACCATGCACGATTTCTCTCTGAAGTTTACATTGCTGTTCGTTGGTTTAATAACACAGTAAGAATAGGTTGATGGAATTCTCGGTTTTGTGCAAGACATAGAGGATTTGTTCCATTTACACTGCGCAACATTGTTCTATTATCTTCTTCTTCTTCTCAACCGTGCCTAAAGTCACCTACTCATCCTCTGTTCAGCTCGTTTTCCTTCCAACCCTTCTACTTCTCACGTAGCTCCATCTTTTTGAATTTTCATTGCTTCCACCCTTCTATCCACCAACCAACTTTACCCACTCTTTCTCCATCTTATCTTTCTGTCCCTGAGCCATCACTAGCTCCCTTTTCATCCTACCTATCCACCCATACAGCTCCTTCACTCCTCCATCACCAAAAAATCCAACCGCAGAACATCCTGTAGAAGTTAGCAGACTTCCTGTAGAATCCCGAGCTTCCTGTAGGATCCCCTGCAGACATCCTGTAGAAGCCTGCAAACTCGGTTGCCAAGCACCTGAACGTTGTGGGCTCCTGTGGAATGATGTTAGGGATCACCTAGAACCTCTCCTAGCCCTCCTGACCTTTTCCAAGCCTTCCTTCCCTTCGAACTACCCCTGCACAGTCAAAACCTAATAAGAAACAAAGTCATAATAACTCCAACCACTTAAGCAAAAATATAAAAACAATGTTCTTTCAATGGAAGTAGTTTAAATTCATGCATCTCATATCACTAGAAGTAATGGCATCATTTTTAGGAGTTACATTCCCATCGTTGCATTGTAAGGATTAAGCTAGTCAGATTAGGGTTTACTAGGGTTTCCATGTTTGGTTGGCTTTCAGTTCATTCTTGCAAAGTAGGTTAATTTCCTTTAAGATAGCCTTTGTCCATCATTTAGAAAGCTTCTTCTGAGAACATATAGAAGTTGGCTTGAGCCCTAGCGGACTTGTGCCAGCTGACCAAGTGACAGCTGCGACAAGAGCTAGTACTTGTGCATACAACACCGTCGCTTCCAAGTTTGTTACGAACTACCGGGTTGATAAAATTAGAGATAGGAAGCTCCAGGAGTTGTAGCATTATTGCTACAATACTGGAGCCCACCAATTACCATGCAAGTAGTAAATCAATTATAGACCAACTTTTAACACCTAAACATTTGTTTAGTTACTTTTCTAAAAAGCATTAGGAAACCCCCTTACGGGAATTCTGTCGTTACATATCCATGATAGAGCCCATCCAATCCAAGTGTTGAACTTGGCTGCTATGATACCACTATGTAACACCCACCCCTCCTAATCCTCACCAAAACATTGGTTAAAAGAAGGTGATTACTATGCTGACCCAAGATCCAAGGTGTTGTTATGGAAATGGGGTCTAAAAATTTTGGTCTTTTCAACTAACTTAAAACCTCTATTAGAAATCATCATTGAGTTTGTCTCATTAAGACAAATCCAACGATATAAAATTGTACTTCAATATGGAATTTTGATCAAAAGATATGACCTTGAAATTATGCCAAATTAGAGAACGCCACCTCATCATCTTGGAGACATTGTTATACCCCTTGGCTATCCTCCAAGCACCACTTGGAAATTTCTTATTGGCTACTAATGCATTCATGGTGTTAGGTTCCACTATCCCACAGTATGCACTACATGCAATTATATATATTAATAGTAATACTACCCAAGTTGATGGGTCGTCAACTACTGCCAACTTTCTAGTTACCTAGGCCTTGTTACCCATGCCTATCATATTTTCATAATCAAATTCTACTATGGGTTCAAGACTCCAAGTTGACTTACTTGTGGTCATTTGATGGATCATTTGTGGATTGAAAACTTTCCATCTCTTGGGTTTTATTACCCGACCCTTCCTCCTTTGTGCACTTATGAATGCTCCGGGGTTGATCTTCTAGGATGACCTATGAAGTGGGCCTACCCTTGCACTAGTGAAATAACTATCGGCTCATGTGTAGGCCACCACAACCCATGCTTATTTAATCCCATTCCTTTCAAATATGTGCTTCTCTTTGTGCTCTTGGGGAATAACCTCAGGGATGATGGGTCCTGGGGACCACCTCCTGCAGGACTTCCGCCAATGAAAAATCTTTCCACCTCTGATGTCCTCTTGGCTTACGTCATCCCAGGCACTCCCTCTTGAACAACCTTTGAACCTTCCAGGATCTTTTTGTTGGGGTGATGTGAAATGAGCTCCATTGATGGCCTTCTCCCTCCCGTCAGCTCTACCATGCTAGCCCGATCCTTCTCATATTGGGCATTCCTTCCTCGCACCCTTTTTGAACTTCTGGGACATAAATTCTAGGCTTACATCATCCCGGGTTACTCCTAGGTCATTGATATCTCTCTCTCTAGCTTAACGTTAGACACTTGTCACAAGGGCATCTACTCTTGATCACGAATCTAGCCATGAGGACAAAAGGGAGGGAGCTTAGTTAATGTTAAAGCTCCTCATAAGGTGTCATCCTACATTTTATCTCACACTATAATGAGATGAGTTTGAGCTATGATCAGGTAAGGTAAACCCTCTTGTTCACACACATAAGTATGCCTAGTTGAGGCCATGTCAAATCTGCCTTAAAATTGGGTTGTGTAAATCATGGTAACTTTTTTGCGATGAGTTCGGTCATAGCTCCATCACAGAGGTTCTATAAGAGCTTGGATTTGCACCAGAGTCCAACTTTTTCCCTTGGTATTTTTATGAAGCATGCACAAGTGTTATCCCTCTTGAGTTTACAATAAGGATACAATATCAAAGGTTCTTGGTGGGTGAAATATGAGACACAGAACATGGAGTTTTCTATTCAAGCCAAGAGCTTGTCCATTGGGGCTAGGGACTTATCAATTTAGGTTAAGGACTATCTCTTTAGTCTCTCAGAGGTTTGCAAACTCCTTTAGTAATCAAGTTAACATACCAAAATCATGCAAGGAATGCAAGTCCATAAGGAACATACCTTCACCATGATCATGGCTTAGAGATAAAACCATGCCAAACCAGAAAGAATAAACCCAATTCATGATAGATTTTTTAAATAAATCTCCTCCATAAAAAGGATAGCATAGCCTTCTTTCCCCTAAACAAGGAGAAAGTAAAAATACTGACCCAAAACCCAATTCTGCGTTATGGAAAGGCTTAAAGAAAAAAATTCTACACCTCATGGTTTAAACAATAATTGATTTTAGTTACCCAAAACAAATAACAACTTTTGTATACTCCAAAACAAATAACAACTTCACTATTAGTTTTACTCCATTAATCTGCTTCTGAGATGGATTGGTTGGCATAATGGAATGTTATCCCCTCCACCTAGTTTCAAATCTCACATGAGAATATCTTTGGACCTTTGTGATAAATCTCAAGGATTAGGCTTCCCCACCTTCTTACAATCTCAGATCTTGCGAAGTCATAAATTCTTGGTATATCTAGCTTATGGGATATTGGATATACTCTTAGTGTTATAGTGGCAACATTTAGATTTGATTTTAGGCCTCCTCTAAATTACTCAACATATTACCAATTCAGCATAATACTAATTCAACATAGGTTAAAAAATAAAATCTCACAAGAATGCAGCAGTAAGAACACCTAACATGTAATCTTTAATTAAACCCATCACAAGGATGGAATCCAAATCAATGCAAATTGTGATAAAATTTGAAGTCATCGTTGTTACTACGGATTGAACCATGGTCACCAAAAACTTATTTGCTCACCAATTGGAAATTCCTTACTTACTTTACTTTAAAATTAAGGTACGGACAATAACCATGGACTCAGATGCAAGGATATCAATGTTAAAATCTAACTGATATAGGTAGGGAACTTGAAACCTCCTTTTTGTGCTATATCTCATCACTGCCCACCCTGTAAATTGATGGGCTCATCTCTCTCTATTATTACCATCCTAGATCCATCTAACTCTAGATATATCATGTGCCGAGAGGGATCAAATCCCTCTTCTTTTTGGAGTGTATAATTTGAGGAAATATTTGCACCTGAAGGGATTTGATCCCTCTCAGCGTATGATAGATCCAGAGTTAGATGGGTCTAGGCTAGTTTTATTTGAGGGCAACAATGACACATTTTTAGATTATCATTATTATGTATATGTTTGAGATAAAATTTATACTTTGAAATTTACATTATGTTTTATTTGTTTGACATGATTATAACATTATGTTCTTTAATTTTTATTTTTATTTTGCTTGCCTTGAATGGTTTTTACGTCAGTGCTTGAATGCTTTGAATGGTTTGTGTGTTTATGTGTTTGGATTTGGATGGTAATGTTTGTGAATGTTACAATTATTGTGTTATATTTTTATATGTGTATGTAATTCTCTATTAGTAATTAGTTGGTGATGAAGAAGAGAGACAATCTCGTCAATAGTTTGCAAGAGGATTGATACTACACATTTATTTCATTTCATTTTAGGTGTCACAACTTTTGATAATTAATTAATTCTTAATAGTGTCCCTCCAGGTATTACTATATATACCTTGAAGAGTAGTTTTAATCATTTACTGCGTCAAGATTACTCTTGAAATAATTTGTTTCATTGCTAATGTTTGAAATAATTTATTTCCTTCAAGAATATTTTGATGATTTTTTATATCTATAATTTGTTTTGCAAATTCAAGAAATAATGTATTTTTGAATTTTTTTTAATGAGTGGTCAAATTTACAAAATATTTACATTATTTGTTAGTTTTTTCATCTTTTCATATCCATTATATGAAAAGGGTAGTTGAAATCATAAACCATTCAAACATTTAACTCGAAGTATTGTAATAAACATCATACCTTGTCTCTCTTTCTCTCCAATATTAATAGGTTGAATTACTATAACACAAAAATCAATGCACATTGTCAATAATGTTTTTGTTCTTACACTCAAATCAATGCACATTAGTGATCCAATCACTTTAAATTAATGTACCATCATACATTGAGTTACATAAAATAAGAAATCATCATCTACATTGAAATCAATGCATCTAATGCAAGAAATCAAATAAGATAAGAAAGTATCTACACTGAGATCAATGAATATAATGCAAGTAATCAAATAAGATTAGAAATCAACATCTACACTAAAATCAATGCATCTAGTCCAAGCAATCAAATACGATTAAAAATCAACATTGAGATTGAAATTAATTCATCTAGCGTAAGCAATCAAATAGGATTAGAAATTACCATCTACACTAAAATCAATGCATTTGGTGCAAACAATCAAATAGGATTAGAAATCAACATCTACACCAAAATCAATGCATCTAGTGAAAGCAATCAAATAGGATTAGAAATCACCATTGACACTGAAATAAATGCATCTAGTGCAAGCAATCAAATAGGATTAGAAATCAACATCTACGCCGAAATCAATGTGTCTAGTGCAAGAAATCAAATAGAATCATAAAACATCTACACTAAAATCAATGCATCTAGTGCAAGAAATAAAATAGGATTAAAAATCAACATCTACATCAAAACCAATGCATCAAGTGCAAGCAATAAAATAATATTATAAATCGACATCTACGTTGAAATAAATCCATCTAGTGCAAATAATCAAATATCATTAGAAGTCAACATCTACACCGAAATCGATGCATCTAGTGCAAGCAATCAAATAGGATTTGGAATCACCATCTACATTGAATTCAATCCATTTAGTGCAATACATTTTCTTCCCTCCCTCCCCCCTGTCTATATTTATATCTCCCTCTATATATCCTTCTTTGTCTCTCTATCTCACCCAAAATCATACACACACTCTCTCCATCTCTTCCTTGTCGCGCCCTCTCTCTGTCTCTCCACTTTTATATCTATATGTCTTTCTTCTTCCCTCCCTCTCTCCTCCTCTTTCTCATTTCATCTCTCTCCCTTTATCTCCTACCTCCCTCTCTCTCCCCCCATCTCTCTCTCTCTCTCTCTCTCTCTCTCTCTCTCTCTCTCTCTCGTCTCTCTCTCTCTCTTCCCTCCAACCTTGTCACTATATCCATGCCTCTCTCCTTCTCTTTTCCCTGCTCTCTCACCCCACCATATTTTTGTGTGTGTGTCTCTCTCTCTTACCCTTCTCTCCCTCTCTCCCTCCTCTCCTTCTCTCTCTCTCATCATTCCTCCTCTCCCTTCTACTTTAGTTTATCTCCTTCAGTGCAAGCAATAAAATAGGATTAGAAAATACCATCTACACTGAAATCAATGCATATAGTGAAAGGATTCTTATTCCCTTTCTCCCCCATCCATATATATATATATATATATATATATATCTCCCTCCATCTCTCCTTTGTCTCTCTATCTCTTTCTTCTTCCCTCTCTCCACCTTCCATATATATATATATATATATATATATATATATATATATATATATATATATATATATATATATATATATATATCTTTTGTCTCTTTGTTTCACCCCCAAAACATACACACTCTTTTTCCATATTTATCTATCTCTCTTCCCTCTACCCTCTTACTTTCCTCTCTCCCTCTCTCTCCATCTCTTGTACCACTCCCTCTCTCTCTCCACCTTTCTCTCTCTGTGTATTTATTCTTGCCGCCCTCTCTCTCTCCTTCTCTCTCTCACATCCTCACTCTCTTCCTTCCTCTCTCTCCTTCTCTCTCTCACATCCTCACTCTCTTCCTTCCTCTCTCTCCTTTTCTCTCCCGCCTCCTTCTGTCTCTCCCCCTCATCTCTCTCTCTCTCTCTCTCAAACTTTGTCACTATCTCTCCTTCTCTCCCCCTCTTCTCTCTATCTCTCCTTTTTTATCTCTCTATCTCATCCTCAATTTATACACTCTCTCCTCATCTCTCCCTTGTCACTCCCCCTCTCTCTCGCTCCACTTTTCTCTCTCTATGTGTTTCTTCTTCCCTCCCTCTCTCTCCTTCCAACTCCATTTCTCTATCCCTCCCTCTCTCCTCCTCTTTCTCAAGTCCTCTCTCATCCTTCCTCTCTCTCCCTTTCTCTCCCTTCCTCTCACTCCCTCTATCTCTCCACCTCTATCACTCTATGTCTTTGTTCTTCTGTCCCATATATATATATATATATATATATATATATATATATATATATATATATATATTATAATATAACAAATTTAATATTATATTAAATTTAATATATTATTAATCCTAAGTTATTAAATTTAAAATATTAATATTAATATTTGATTTAATAATAATAATAATATTTCAATATTAATATTAGATTTAATAATATTTTTTACTTGACATGATAACAAAATTTTCAAATATTACAACTTTGACATGGAAATATTTATATCTTTAGAAATTTTAACATATCCATAAGATATGGTTTCACTTTTACATATTCAATTTACAAATATTTAATTAAAAGAAATATTAAAATATTTTGGAGCAAGATTTTAGATTTTAAAAAAAAATTATTTTGGTAAAAAAAATTTCAACTTTAAGGACTAAAGAATATTCTTACACATCATACTGAGTTGTAGAATAAGCCTCTCGACATAATAACCAAATTACTTTCGCTCTCTAAACATAATAATCAAATTGTTTTTTATATTCCTATATAAAATAAAATACATTACCCTTCCTAACTCCCTATGACACCTGAAATCTTAACTTATCTTTGTTATTATAATTTTGTTTACCAAAATTAACCACCTAAATCGAGACAAAACAAGTGCAGAGAGAGAAAATGTGTAATTATTAATCTCATAGAAAATGGAGAGAGAGAATTATTGGCCGTACATCTTGAGTATTAAAAATTGATAAATTTAAAGGGAAAGGTTATATTTCGTTATTATTAATATAATATGGTTTTTCTAGGTTAAGAATTTAAATTAAATTATATTGTTTATTTGAAAAGGAAAAAGAATTAATAGTAATAATTATTTTATCTTATAAAATCTTTTAAAATTATTTTTATTTGGTTAAGAGTTAGGTTTTTTTGGACTTAAGGAAACAGGTTAATGGCCGAAGACTTAAGGAAATAGGTTAATTGGATCAAAGGATCATCACATTTGTCTGAATATGCATAAAAGTAGATCTCAATAAAGTTTTACCAACCAAAATTTTCTTCATGCATAAGGGAAAATAATTTCATCAACCCATGAACTATAAAAACACTTCTTTCAAGTATAGAACCTGTCAACAACCAAGGTACCTTTAGAATTCATGTCCTTCAAATAAATGTATAGCTTCCAAGAACCAAAGGAACATGATCATGAACGCAATGACTCAAATACTACTTCAGGCTCTAAGACTTCTACAAATCATAAGAAAGATTGTGCTCAACAAAAGAAGTCGCCCTCTAACATCCCAGCCTCTCCGAACTTGGTTCAACACCCAGTGCCCTGGTGGAAAAGGTGAATGATAAGGATACATAAATGATACCCTGGTGGAAAAGGTCAATGATAAGAATACATAGATGATAGTGCCGACAACTAGTGATGATGATGAGTTTGAACACTCAGAAAGCTCAAAAGAAACAACAATGAGTGTAGATTCGACAACTTGAGTGGTTTTTCAAATTTTTGAAGATAACAACTCCACCTTCAATTATGACTGATAACTTTATAGGTGGGATTGATGTAAGAAAAAGAAAGAGTAAAAAAGAAAAACCCATAAATAAGCTAGTATGTAAAACCAAAAGTGTAAATTTTTTTTAATTAATTACGCCGTAAGGCGTTTCCCTTTGGGATTAACTTCCCTGGATGCCACTGTGTAATGCCTTGAGCCGTTGATCCATTGTGTTAGACGATTAAAAAAATCTCTTCCGTCCGATCATTATAGGCGGTTGCACATTGTAAGTCCGATCATTATATGTTGGAAGTTAATTATCCCTGTGTGCCACTATGTAATGTGACCGATTCATTCTCCTTGCAACGCATCACATCTCGCAGCGCATCACATCTGGCCAGCATGCACTCTTCAGGTTACCTGTATTCCCATGTTTCTAATGGCGAATAGGTATAAGGAAATGTTACCCTGCATGATATCCAGGGCAGCCACAGTCGATGTAATATGGAGCGGAATGGGCGGGACAAGGAACGGTGCACTGCAACTGGTAAGCTTGTATTTTTTTTTTTTCAATTACCATTTTGTTTTACTTTCTGATTACTAAGATGCAGTTTTCTGTGACTTGCAGAAGATGCAGTTTTCTGTGACTTGCAGATGTATGCAGAATTGCAAGTGCTTTCACCGTTGGTTCCTGATCGAGAGGTTTACTTTCTTCGATTCTGCAAACAGCACGCTGAGGGCGTATGAGCAGTGGTAGATGTATCTGTTGATGGCCTTCGAGATAATTCGCCTGCGGGATTTATGAAATGCAGGAGGTTGCCTTCTGGTTGTTTGATTCAGGACATGCCCAACGGGTATTTCAAGGTTGTGCCCGAATCTTATATCGCTGATAATGGGGAATAGGAATTATCAGGCGGGTACAGTAACCAATTAATCTCAGATGTAATGTATATGTGTTTGATGAGATATCAGGCGACACGGGTAGAGCATGCGGAGTATGATGTTAGTGGAGTGCACAGGCTTTACCGTTCTCTGTTAAATTCGGGGATTTTTTTTTCCCTTTCTTCCTTCATTGCTAAAATGTGGGAGTTTGTCCAATGAAGTCAGTTGTGTCATGTGTGGATAACGCCTGAAATTGAAGGGCTGTCGTTCGCAAGGTGTCATGATGATCAGCCGGTGTTTGGTGTTGATATTGGTAGCATGAGGACGGATAGAGGTTGGTATTAGGAACGCGTACGCAGTTGTTTTCTGTGTGGATAATTTAAGAATGGGATTGGAAGCTTGGTGTTATTGTGAGTCAGTTAGGATTCCTATGGCTTTCTGGGATTCTTATTCTTTTCTTTATTTATATTGTGGGTTGATTGAGTTATGAATTGAAGATGGACTTAAATTCAACAGCAGTTTGTATCATTGGAAAATGTCATACAGAAGAATTGTTATTTGGTATTGGTACCAGAAGACAATGTCTGGATGGAGTTGACATTCTGTATGGGATTGGAAGCTTGGTGTTATTGTGAGTCAGTTAGGATTCCTATGGCTTTCAGGGATTCTTATTCTTTGCTTTATTTATGTTGTGGGTTGATTGAATTATGAATTCAAGATGGGCTTAAATTCAACAGCAGTTTGTATCATTGGAAAATGTCATACAGAAGAATTGTTATTTGGTATTGGTACCTGAAGACAATGTCTGGATGGAGTTAACATTCAGTAGTTGTGTTCGGTAAGAGGTGAAGCTGAGATGGTTTATGTTGTATTATAGAAATCTCCAGGAGCATATCAAGCAAATATTTTCGCTCTTGGACTTCGAAGAATAACAGTGGAAATTGGGTGTTTTTTTACTACAGGAAATTGGAACCGTTTTTCCTTGATTTTAATATTTATGTCTATCTGTTAAAAACTTGAAATTAATGCAAATGCAATCACATCATTTTTTCAAGAAATATTCATGCTAAAATATCGGCCGGCTTTAACCAGAACTTATTATGAACATGCAGAAATATTCATGCTAAAAAATTGGTATAGGATCCGGAGTTGGGACTTCTAATTTCTGCCCCGAGAGACTATTTTTACTTTTGCTATTTCATAATTTTCTTCATAAATATTGATACCCCATTTCAACTAGAACTTCAACGGTTCAAGAGGGCCAAAAAGTATGAGACCCTTGTAATTATGCTGGTATGGTCGCTTGATAAATGCTGGTATGGTGTTAGGTTCTTATCCCTTCATTGGTGACTCCTTGCAAGGCACATATGACAAGGTAAATGAATCTCTGCTGCTTTTGACTTTTCAAACAGGCCGGATGGAGGGAAATACTTATTTTGTTGTTACTAGTGGTGGCTTAGATTGTTCATGATCCACTTGTACTTCCAGAGGATATGAATCCAACACTTGCAAACTTACTCGAAGGTCTTCTTTGCAAGGGTAAGTGACTTTTCTCAATTGAATGTTTTACAGAGCAGATTTTAATTTTAAGAGTTGCATTGCTGCAAATTTTGAAATTCACCATAATAATCAAGCTGCCACTATTGGATTTCACAGATCCGAAGAAAAGGATGGATTTCACAGATCCGAAGAAAAGGATGAGCTTAGAGGCTGTTGCAAGGCATCCGTGGGTTATGAAGGATTTCACGTCAACTGTGCAGGTTTTGGGGAAATGTGAACAGGGTAGCTCCAGATATCATTCTGATCATCATGAGCAAACTGTAGCTTCCTCTGAAGCATTGTCAGAATCAGTTTAACAGGGATGGTTATGGTTTTTATTTTTACATATTTCATGGCTGCTTAGTCATGGAAGAGATGCTGTGGTTCTTCGGAAGAGAGGGTTCCTTTTCTCATTGTATTTATATTGAGTTGCTCTATGATGCTTTATTTGCCTGTATGACTTTAGATATTCAGCGGCATGCTTTAGTTGGAATTCCTTCTAATGCAATTGGGACCTCAAAGGAATATTATTTGACAGTTCTAACCATGCAAATAATAATCAAGAATCACATGATATGGTGGCTAATGTTCAAACTTCAAACTTTCAAAGCACTTCACTGTCAAGAGCTCTGGGGGAATTCTTCAAGATATCGGTGTGTCAGTTGCAGATTATGTGCTGGTAAGGTTGCAGCAAGCAAGTTCAGTGTCTCTGTTGTAAAATATGTGCTGTTAAGATGTAGCAATCAAGTTCTTCATACTAGGAATTCCCTGGTGTAATTCACAATCAAATAATATTGCAATTTGTGCATCCTCCTTGTAAAGGGATGTGAGGCGGAGGGTTTTAAGCACCTTGTGCATGTAATAACTCTATTTATGATAGCTTATTTTTTACGGCTTTGTGCAACCTGTTTTCAAGCTAGGTTGGTTGCCAGTCCAAATATCTGCAGAGATCTTGGCCATTTCAAATTGATCTAGAATCGGTCAAGTTAGTTTTCTTGTAGTGGAATATTATAAAGACCTTTCCTTTTATGGTTGTGGTACACAACTTGACGAGTGTAACAATAGAAAAGCAAGCTAATTGTGTGGCCAGGTTTTTCATGGCAGTGATGGAACTATCCCTGAATAAAATGGTCATATGGGGCTTCATATTTAGATTGTGATTTTTATTCTTATCTATTGATGATGCATCTGTATATTCACAAACGAAACCCAATAGATTCGTTGCTGATTTCTTGGAGCTGAGGGTTTCTATAACAAGCTGATTGGTACCAGAAAGCCACCAAAGATGCGACTTTGAATGGAGGATTTTGGGAAATCTCTAAACTGATTTTGTCTACTCATTTGCTACATGGCTGAGTTTGATCAGATTTCCAGTTGGTGCTTATACCAATCCATTGAACTGATAAGAAGGCATTAGAGTGTTGGTATTAAATGGCTGATTGAACTGTGGAACCTTGCTTGCGGATTGAGTTCCATTCCCTTTATATTGGCCTCTATTATTTAATTATTGTGCAATAAGCACTGGTAAGGAATCAACGCTTTAATTTATACAGTGATGTATGAATAGCCATTTCATGTTTTTGCTTGAAATTGCAATATCCATCTTTGTCTGAGCTTCTAATTTTAAGCTTTTGCAAGTGGGGTTAAAGCTCAGCAGTGAAGATGGTTGTATGTTAAGGCAACCACTAAAGTTAAATTTCTTGAGCCATGAATAAGCAATTGGAGCCATGTGCAAATCTCTGGGTGATTTTGACAGAAAAGTACGCGCTGTCACGACAGCTTAACCAAATGAAAGTCCTCGTGTTCAGTTGTTTGCCCCTCAAGGGCCACTTTAATTGTTCAAGTGGGCTGCTTCTTGTGTCTGATTCCTAGGCATTGTAATGTTTCTATCTGAGCTTTAGAAGGAAGCGATTTCAAAGAAAAATTGCAATTATTCTAGAACTTGGAACTCAGATAGTGAAGATTGCAGACGAAGAGAGTTGAATGGGGAGATGCTGGAAATTTCGGGTATTGTACAAACTTGAAATGGTAACTCATAAGTCAAAACTGAAATCTATATTACAATTTTTGTATTCATTATGTATTCAAAACCAACTGTTTTTCAATTTTTAATTACACAATTTTTTTCATGTTTAACTTGCAACTAGATTGAGATGTTATGCTGTGCAAGGAAAGGAGACTTGGCATAAATGGAAGTTGCCTGTAATATTAGTTTTGAATGTGCTAGATTGTTGACACTGAAAATAATATTTCTTACACTTGGTGTGCATTTGGTCGTGATAATGTCCATCGATATTTTGTTCCAGTTTTTTGGTGGCTTGTAAGTTCAATGCATTATATCTTTATTTGTGATGTTTTTCGAAATTTCCATTTTATCATTAAATTCTTTCTATTCATTTGTTGAGGATTTGGTAAATTAATATCTAACATTAAGAAAAATAAGATTTACAAATCATTTTTTTGAGCAGCTCGAAAGGCATGACCCCTTTGAAAGTTGCAAGAGTAGGCATGTAGGCACAAGAAGAAGATCTAGAGTCTGAAGCACTGAAGACAGATAATGAATTTGGCATGCTTGCAACATTTAAATTTGACCATTTTTGGGATTCTTTCCAATTCTTTGGATTAGAATGCCGACAACCCTTTTCTAAGAATTTTCTATCCTCGGGCATGTTCTTGTTTAGTCCATAATTTATGTTTTAATTTGCTAAATATACAATGAAATATAAAACAAATAAGTAAGCCAAATCCCCTTCAATCAACCTTCTAAAAAGGTGTGAGCATTGTGAGTCATCTGCCATGCTCCAGTGTTTATGTTATTGAAGAAACATAGAATGACTAAATGTTGAACCAATTGTTTCAGTTACTAGGCTTTTCTATCTGTTTAAATTCCTGCAATTACAGTCTTTTGACACATAGGCTTCCCTTCTGTACGGACCTGATCAAAGGCACTCTCCTTGGATGTGACATGCTTGAGATTAAAATCTTGAATTGAGTCAACTTCTGCCTTGCTTAACATGACAAAGCTTTCCACCCCCAAAGCTATGATATTTTTTGTCCCTTTTCTTCATGAAGTGTTTGCCTGTTGTGAACTCAACCTCTACATGCAGATTGCTCTCTGTAGTTTGGTTAACAAAAAACAATTTTCTACTTAGACCAAGAATGTAAAAAAGTGTTTTTGAACATAAAATTTACCAGTTAGATGTAGTGTTAAAGACCACCACAACAAATGCCAAAGCAATTTGTAGTGGTAATTAAATATCTCTTGCTTGCGTTAATAGAGAACAATTTTCATGGGCACATTTTTAAAGAACATATCATTAGCTTAGTGTTAATGCATTTAAAAGATCGTATTACAATTCTGTTTCAATTTCCTTTATGTTTTCTCTTTTTCTCTCTTTCAATTTCCAGTTTTTAAAGTTGAAATGAGCTCTAATCTACAATGTTATGTATTGATAAACGCGATAAGACCTTTATCTCTGACAAAGTTTTTTCTAAATTAATAGATTGCTAATCACAACAAAATCTGTGAGCATTCAAGTTGTCTGTAAATTTCAGATATCAGCGAGAAGAAGCAAGAATTGAAGCTTTGGTAAATCTCAAGACTTCCAAATCTGAAGCTGCAACAAAAAATCTTAAGGTATAAGGAGTGTGCCTATAAATATTGGTACACATTTAGGAATATTTCTATAATTCTGGTCATTTACAACATTTAGAAAAAGTGAATAGACATGTTGATATTCAGGTCATTGACCTAATGCACACACTATATGGATAATGGATTTCCGCACGCTTTGGTAAATCTCAAGACTTCCAAATCTGAAGCTGCAACAAAAAATCTTAAGGTATAAGGAGTGTGCCTATAAATATTGGTACACATTTAGGAATATTTCTATAATTCTGGTCATTTACAACATTTAGAAAAAGTGAATAGACATGTTGATATTTAGGTCATTGACCTAATGCACACACTATATGGATAATGGATTTCCGCACTAAAGTGAATAGACATGTTGATATTTAGGTCATTGACCTAATGCACACACTATATGGATAATGGATTTCCGCACTTTATGCCTTACGGCGTTTCCTTTGCAACATCTGGTGCAAATGCTAGTATACTGATAATCGGATGTAAAATGTTTTTTTTTTCAATAAAAAAAAATTTAAAAAAAAATGGCTTCGTTCTCGTCGTAAAAACACTTAAATTAAAACCACCTCAAGGAAGGAATTTGAATATGGGAATTTGTAGACAACGCATCATCGGGGGTCGTGCGCAACTGGGGCGAATATGGAGTTTCCTCCGTTTAAAATTAAATGAATAATTTTAAGATAACACAACTGTGGAATCAGATGATGCAACCGTTTCAGCGTCGAGGTATCGAAACTGAAATAAGGAGTAAACTTAGAAATCTCCATTTCGTGCATCAATTCATCACTGCCCATGTCATACCATTGTTGTTCATCTCTCTTCATTATCATAACTGAATTATTGTCACCATTCCAATGTGGGATTAAGTGCGCTATTCTTCCCGACTCAGTTTGATGGTATCCCTATGCACATGAATGAATTCATGGTACTTCTTGTTTTAGTTTATTTCTTACAGTGAGTTGAAAAACAACATCAAATTACCAGAAATGAGAGTGGGTTTTGATCTCTTGAATTATATGTTAGTTGTTTATTAAGTTATCCTATCATTTTGTTCTTGGTAAGAAAAGGGAAAGCAAAAGACGAGACATTTCTGACCATCACTACGGAGAAGCATCACCATGTATTACCTGAGTTAGACCTTTGGTTCAAGAACAGATCAACCAATACATATTAGCATTCATCGACCATAAGTTTTATCGTGTATTTTATTAGAATAAATTTAAGTATAAAAATACAACAAAATAACTACAAGTTAATAATAAGGAACACACATAAATTTTTATAGTTTTTAAATGACTAAATTTTAAATATTTCTTTTCTAAAAATATTTAAAGAAATACATATACCTTTTTATATGCGAAGGTGGTAAACCTTATGGTGTTTCAAATACTTGTTGATTTTTAGAGATGACCAATTGCAAATCAAGGTGAACCTCTTGTGGGGAGTGTCAACTACTTGTATGGCATTGAATTGTGCAATAATACTCGAGTGGTCTTTTTTCAATAGCTTCTTCATAGACAATTGGATGCTAACACAACATATTGCCCCCAAATTGATGTTCAAACTAAATCTCTCAACAAGTTATTGGAAGCATATTATTGATACTTTACTTTAGAACACCATTCTTAATGGGTAAAGTGGTTTCCTTTGCAATACTGGTGTTAAAATATAATTTATCATGGTGCTACTAAAAAGACTCCCCTTGAGGTTGTTTATTGTCAAAATCCCTCATCAATTCTATCCCACTTACCATTAGATTCTAAGGTGAAGGAGATACACAAAGCTCTCATGGCTTGAGCCAACATTCTTTGCACTCTCAAGGATAATCTCATAATGACTTGAATATGGATGAAGTGGGATGTTGATCAACATCATTCCCAAATTCCATTTTTCAATAAGGGGATAAGGTATTCCTCCATATATAGCCTTATAAGAAAACCTCACTTAAGGACAACCACTTCTAGAATATTGCTTCCAATATTTATGGCCTCTATAAAGTCGTAAAATGTATTGGACTATTGGTTTAAAATTGGGGCTTCCTAGCCACTCTAAAATTTAGCCCAAATTTTGGTCTCTTTCTTAAAGAAAGTGGTCAGGTTTAATTTCCACGTTCAAGCTAGCGTTCCATAACTAGATGTAGAAGGTGTCATTTAATTGTAGCATGTGGCCTTCCTCAACAAAAGAGAGTGTTGTCTCCACCAACACACTATCCAAGAGCTATTGATATGGTTTTTTCATCTTTGACCTTAAGTACAATGTTTCTTTATAGGGGGGGAGGGGTCATGTTAGGGTCCTACCTTAATCCCCTTGAGTACATATATAGGTTGTTATGTATTGAAGCCATCTCTAGTAATAAGGTTGATGTAGTAGATATAGTGTAAAAAAAAATAATTGTAAGAAGGCTTACTAAAAAATTCTATCTACAAAAAGAAGAATAATAGACGCTCTCGTTTCTACTATGTGATCCTCACTTCACCCTATATTTTTTCATGATGGATTCTTCAAAGGGGGCTCCTCCCCCTCCCCATGATGAGGCTGCTACATTTTAGGTCCTCATGGATGCACTTTCCTCGAAACCTAGGAGCAAGGATGCATAATCAAAGTCCGTGCAAAAGTCTGAAGCTATACCCTTGAGGGTTTGCAAAACAACTTTGGATTTCTCTAACCATGCACTTATGGAAAAGTTCACAGGGATGTGGCCTTCTCCTTGTTGAAAATAGCAACAAGAAATGTTAAAAATAGCATCAAGAAAAATCTTAACTTACTTTTTCCTTGAGACATCGTTTTGCATTAACACAACGAGGGCACTTGCATCTGAATGGTTTGCTAAACTAATAGTAAGGTCTGGGTTTGGGCATGAAGGATAGTAATTTAGAGTCATTAGTTGGCTATGTTTGCCAAGAATTATGTCCAAGTAATCAGAATCTAGCTCTAGAGCTTCTGAAATTGCAACCAACAGCCTTAATATCAATGCTCTCATTTCACTAGTGTCCTTGCCTGCAATATCTTTGTAACAAAGACTCAAGGCGAACAAGTTACACATTTGCATAGTGGGTTAAGATTTATCAATTCTAGTGTTATGCTTTAGATATTTATAATAAATAAAATTTCAATGATTACCTCTGAGTTACTGGATTTTTAGGCCAAGAATTGTTGAATTCCTCCAAAGGATGGGAAGGCTATGTGAAATAGTTGATCCAGTTGAGAAGCTTGTCTTTGTTGTGATTGAAGCTTGTAGAAAACCAAATCAGTTGGTTTATGTCCTCTGAGTAGAGGCATGCTCGGCCTTCTGCATGCATTTCGTAGAGCTATCACACATCCACATCTGTAACGATTGAGCTTTAAATGTTGTCTTGGAGGAGCCTGCCGATGTATCGGGCTCTGTAGCCTTGATGTGGCAGCGATGCTCAGATCATCATCTAAGAAAACTAAAAATCTAAATTAATTATGGACAATCCATAGATTCTAGAACATCATCTAAAAAAAACTAGAAACCTAAAATTAATTATGGAAAATCCCTTGTCAAATTTTTTATATTACATGAATAAGACAAACCCAACCATGGATGATAAATATCACTACTGTACATTGACATAAAAAAAACTCTATTTATAAAACTCTAATATGCCAAATATATGGTAATAAAAACGCTATTTATAAAATAAAACAAGTGAATAAATCATTTCTATTTTAAATATTAATATATTTTATTATTTATAATATATATCTTAATAATCATAATATATTTTCTTATATTTTAAGGATATATCTTACCAAATTTAAAGGAGATTAATCATCTAGCATTTGGAATGGTAATAAAATACCTGCCAAATATATTGTAATTGAAACTCTATTCATAAAACAAACAAGAGACCATCACCCTCGAAATAGTGTCATATTAGCATTGTTGCAGTCTTTGGTTTTCTGTTCTTTATCTGTGCCTTGTAATGCTAGATAACCTTTAAAATACACCCGTGTGGGATAAGTCTCCGCTGGTGCAACCGCGGATTAGGATCTTTAATCATAACTTCTTGTAACTTAAAATAAGTGTATTTTTTGAAGCGGTATGAATCAATTAGTGTGTTTGCTTGGATAAAATAAACCCTTAAGTCGGTTGTGTCATATATAGGCTCTATCATATAAAATTATAATAGGAATGCTTTCCATTTGACTTGTCACTTGATTTGGGTTTATACGAACATACATAAAGTAAAAATGTTTTTGTAATATATAATGGTATATTTATCATTAACTTAAATTTTTAAGAATTATTTTGAATAATTTAAACCATTTTAAATGTACAAATTATATATAATAATAAATTTTAAATAATTGGTTTAATATGTTGGAATGTTTATTTTAAATTTAATTTATGATGATAATATAAAAAATGTTATTTATTATTATTTATTAATTATAATTATTATAGATTTATTTTAACTAATTTATTAAGGGAATAATTTTTTAAAATGTAAACTTATTTTTGAGTATAAAATTTGAGGAAAATTTCATAGTTCAAGAGATTTGATTTCTCTAAAATACATTTAGAGTTAGAATAGATCTATATTGGCTCTCTCTCTCTATATGTATATATGTATATATATATATCTATATATATATATATATATATATATATATATATATATATATATATATATATATATATTCAATTTGCTTTGATCATTGTATCTATAAAGGAAAGGGGGTGAGGGGATATGTCATTACATTCAACACCATGGTTCCCTCAACTTTTGGCAGTAACACTCCAACCTAATGTCTACAACACTTTCAAAGTTTTGGCAACAAGAGTGCAATTATGTAACTTGTTGTCCTCTATGTTTTTCTATATTTACAACATGTTATGTAGAGACATGTCATGACTCAATTTTTACCTTATCCATGTACTATTTTGGACTAAAGACCTACTCTTGCGCCAATAACCCACTCTTCCCCCACCTAATGTCTACAACACTTTCAAAGTTTTAGCAACAAGAGCGCAATTATGTAACTTGTTATCCTCTATGTTTTTCTATATTTATAGCATGTTATGCAGAGACATGTCATGACTCAATTTTTACCTTATCCATGTACTATTTTGGACGAAAAACCTACTCTTGCCCCAATAACCCACTCTTCCCCCAATTGTTTGGTTTCCTAAGTGGCATACATAAATATTTGTTGATGTACTCTTTTTTTGCCAATCAATAAAATTTCTACTCTTATAGCTATCTATTTTTCTTTGAAAAAAAAATATAGTTAGTATTGAATTTTTATATGTTTATTAACTAAATTTAAATATAAAGTTCTTAGATATAATGGTTACTAATTTGAATCATTACTTTAATTATATGGTATCCATTAGGTGTAGATTAGTAGGTTTGAGTTAGCTTTAGTCCTAGGCAAGTCTTAGGTATAAATCACATGGATAGGAGTTGAGGATGGAAGTCTCTTTGAAAGAATTAAACTATATTCCAAGAGACATACAAACTCAATTAAACTTTGCACAATAATTATATTACTATTAAAAATATGATAGTGATTTTATCTTTATTAACATAATTTTACAATATAAATTAAGCCCATTTAAAACATAAAAGAATGTGACTTCTTGTAAGCTGAAATAAGTATTTTGAATTGGTATAAGATGGAGAGTATCAATCATTGCACCTTTGGAATAATAAGATAGAGTTCAAGAATTAAATTTGAATAACAATATCATATTTCATTTTAATAAGTTATTGAATATAATCCACATTGAAAATCTAAAATACATTGTGAGGTCCTTATAATACTAGTGATTTCCCCATTACTATTGTCAATGGAGCTCTTATTGTTATTGTTATTGTAGCCTTTATTGTTATTGTTGTACCCCTACTGTCTCCATATTGTTATTATTGTGCCCCATAGAAGCCCACTATTGTTATTGTTGTGCCCTTATATTATTACTGTTAGGTCAGCTTTGATTATATTATGACCTCTTAGACTCCTATATATAGAAAGGAGGTTTTGTCATTTGTATCATTCAAGAATTGTTCATTTGTGTAATGTAAAGGAGGTTTCCCCCTCGAAGAGGCTGAATTCTAAGACCTTTATCTCTCTTTTCTATCTTTTTGTGAGCTGATTTCATAACATTTGGTATAAGAGCCAGTAAAGAATAATATTAATATTGGTCATTATTATACTATATCATAATATCATTTTTAAAACATTTTCGAATCAATGTTTCATAATGATTAATACTTACCAATTTAACCACTAATACCCAGTTTTTTTACAGGTTATTTATGTGGAACCAATCATGTTACTTTTTTTTATTTATATAAATAAATTGAATTGAATCTATTTCATTATGTTAATAGCTTGTTTATTTTGGACTATGGATTTTAAAATTATTTTGACTTAATTATTAGTAATGATTAGATGAATGGTAGGGATTTGGTCTTCATACAATATTTTAAAATATCCATAGTAAGATATATAAATTATCGATTGGAATTTATCAGAGTAGTTATGCCTTTTTTACTCTTTTAATTATATTGATTAATTAAAAAAAATGCCATATGACCACGTGTCATATGCCATAGGACATTTGGGCATATGGTATTGATAAAGTATGGTACTGGCCCATGGTATTGTAACAAAACTTATTTATAAACTCAGAGTCTCTATGATAAAATATGAGTAAACCTCCATCTAGTAAAAAAAAATGTTCCATATTTTTAAATGTATATATATTTAATATATATATATTAATTATTTTTATAATTAATAATCATTTAAAATAAAATTACAATCTAATTAGTTTTTATAATTATTTTAATTATAATAACATAAAATGTATCATGAAATAAGTGGTTTGATGTTTATTATATATTAATGTCTATCAACATTTACAAGTGATTTAATTTATATGACTATATTAATTAATAACTCTATGGTAAGAATCTATTTCTAAATGTTAACTGAATATACTTCTAAGTTAGAAGTAGAAGTAGAGGCCATACTACATTGCCATATCATATGCATGTATGTTTGCTAGTTGTCTATGCAAGAAATGTATTGTGTTTATTAAAATTTTGATATAAAAATGAAAGACATTAACTATGTTGATTTATACTCCATATTATTAATATAAATTTTATTTATGTATTCATAGATTTGAATCTCACTTAGTGGAAATTAAACCCCACACTAAATAATTAGTCTACACCTTCTGAGTCAAACAAAAATTTATTTCAATGATCCCAAAACAAATAAGAACTTCACTATAAATTTTACTCCATTGATCCCGGGGTAATATGGATTAGTTGAGACAATGGGATGTTATCCCCTCCACTTGGTTTCAAATCCCACATAGCGATATATTTATGGTAAGATAGATTAATTGGGACAATAAAATGTTATCCCCTCCACTTGATTTCAAATTCTACATAACAATATATCTGACTTAACCGCTATTAGATATACTTTAAATATTGAAGTGACACTCTCTAAATTTTATGTTAAGCCTCCTCTAATTATTGCAACATACTACCGATCCACAAAACGAAAAACACAAAAATAATATAACATAAATGCAGCAGTAAGAACACCCAACTTAGCATCTTTAATCAATTAAACCAATCGCAAGGATGGAATCCAAATCAACTTGCCTGTGCAGGCCTTAAAATGCAAATTGCGACAATGTTTAAACTCATCGCCGTTGCCGATTGAACAATGGTCAACGAAAAGTCATCTCCTCACTTCAAAGTTAAAAAATATTAATTCACCAGCTTCAAAACCATTAAGTGTAATTATTAAATCTCCATAGAAAATGGATAGGCAGAATCAATGTCGGTATCGTTTGAGTATTAAGGGAAAATGGATAGCCAGAATCAATGTGTGCTCTGGTTGGCTCGACGAGTTTTCCGTTCAATTCCTGGAAGGAATACGCAAGCCCGACGACCACGAAGTCGTACTCGGCCCATTCGTTTGCCTTTGGACCCATGGGAATAAAGAGCCTGTGATCTCACCGCAGGAGATTTGCCTCTCCTTTGAAGCGTTGTGGTTTTTTTTGAATGCCTCTCATTTGAAGTATTAAAAGAAAACGCAAAGGACCATTGGCCCAGATCTGCGCGTCAGTAGCAGTTCCAAGGTTGTGAAAGTTTGTGTGTTCAGATTTGTCTCTGATATGAGAAACCGTTGTTTTGTGTCGGAGAGTTGCACACTGAGAAGCAGCGTGGAGGTGCGTGAGCAGCGTTCAAAATTCAACACTTCCTAGTCTTTCTTTGGGTTCTTAAAAAAGAATTACACTTCGAAAAAAAAATTTAAAATATCAAAATCACTAGTCAATTACAAAGGTTAGATTAAATTTTTATATTCCAAAAGAAGGGAAACATTTTTAATAACTTGTCAATACTATTTTAGGTTTACGATAATTTCGAGTTTGTACTAGCGCATAAATCACTCTGACTAGTGATAGTTTCGTAGAAGAGACCAGTGAAAGTTCAAATAACCTCATACAATTTAATAGTTATGTCATGATTTGTGGACGTTTCCATGAGGCCCCCAACTTACACCAACATGATGCAACTTGCAACAATAATATATGCAGCAGTCACGGTACTATTACACCTAGCACAGGGTGGCAGAGCACATTGAATAACCATTCAACAACTATGCACGTGCTTTCGCTCCTTTGTGATTATCCTTGAGTGCTCTTTCCCCGCATCCAATTTTTCCATTTTCATTTGAATTGCAACCCATCATCCACAGAAGGAAAGTTATTGTTCGACGCTAGACTATAAGGTATTTTTCATTATCCTCCTCATTCATTAACATTTGGCTTTTCATTCTATGGATTCTTTAATGCAACAGTCCTTGAGTAATGGTAGCCTTCATGGTCACACAATGTACCCTGGGCACCACAGAATCCACACCCCAAGAAATCAATATTGTTGCTAGATACCCTGAAAGTAACTACTTGCCATCCTTTCATTCTAGGAATGGGTGGTGGAGTTGTTTTCTACATTGTTAATGATGCAAATTTTTATTGTCATAATTATATGAATCTACCAACTATGAGAATAATATCTATCTTATATCGACGGTATTGGACTCCACAACTATAACGCTCTCATTCAAACTCTTGCTTATTTTTCTTTGTTTTTTAAATCCATACAAATTTCTTGTCACAGTACGATTTTTCATGAAGTGTTTGTTCTCTATCGTAAAGCTACATGGTTCCTTGAATGTTACAAAACATAATTCAACAAATCAATGAATAACCTATCAAGAAATCTATAGTAAAATCCTATGGATTCTTGCTAAGGTTGATTTTTTCTATCTCAATCTTGCTAAGGGATTTTTAATTTATGTATTTACTGATTCTATTGTTTTTATTTATTTAATAGGCGTAAATCTTGAAAAAAAATTCTCCTGTTGGTCATCCTAAGAAGGATAAAACGCAATTGTCAATTGTTGAGTCATTTGGCCTTACACAACATTCTAATCAAACATGTAATATTCAAAATGAAGTTGATGCTCATCTACATGAATATGGTGAATCAAAAGTGTAGAGCTTGTTGAAATAGAAATCCCATCAAAGAAACACAAAATAATATTCAAATCCAAATGGAATACAAGGTTTCCATGGGATTATGTTTTAAAACATTTAACGGTAACGAAAGGATGAAATGTTGTTGATGTGTTAAATTTAAAAGTGGGACTCCATTTTCAAAAGAGGGAACTATCACTCTTCAAGTTAGTGGTATAAGTGGCCATGCAAAATCAAAAGCTTAATTTTTGTTTTCAACTTTTGGAGGGAAAAGTGATTGAAGCAATATTCCAATCACTAAACATGTAGAACTAATGGTAAATGTTGAGAAGAAGAAAATTATATCAATGATTGAAAACATGTATTTTGTTGCTATACATGATTTATCTTTAGAAATGTATAATTCAATATGTGACTTGAATAGGTATAAATGAACTCCACGCGTGCTTCTAACGGATGAATATTTTGCATACACAAATTCCACACCAAGAAAAAATTTTCTTCAAGTTTCTAAAGAGTTGTATTGGAACAAACTAAAAGAGAAGATTTTACATAGGTCATTTTACTCAATTTTAGTTGATGAAAGAATTGATCAAATTATGGAACACCAATTGATTGTTTATATTACATATTTGACAAATGGAGGAAGAGGTCAATGTTTAACAAAGTTTATATGTTTACTTCAAATAAAGGATGGAATAGCTCAATGTATGTATGATCTAGTGAGAACTCTTTTAGCATAAATGGATTTATATTTGATGAAGTTTGTTGGTTTTGGTTCAGATGGTGCATCTTCCATGAGGGGTATTCATGAGGGTTTATCTCCTAAGCTTCATATGCTCCTCATTTATTATTTATCCATTTCATAGCTCATGGGGAAGCATTAACAATCAATGAGGCTTCATCTCATTTTCCAGAGTTGCAATATATTAACAAATTTGAAACAAAGTTTATTCATGGCTTGGAAAATCAACTAAAGGACATGGAAAATTGAGAGAGCTAATGTATACATTTCAAATCACTAAGTTAGTGGTCTTACAAATTCATCAAATTAGGCGGCTCTCTAGAGGAAAGGTCATGGAAAGACTTGTTAAACTCATGCATTATTTATTAGGATTGGGAGTCAGGGGAGAAAAAAATGTATGAGTTGGCAACAATATTTCAAGTGCATACTTGCATCCATATACTTGCAGACATGCTCGTTGAATTAAATAAGTTGAATCAAAAGTTCGAAGAGGATCATGTTGATATTACACATACTAACACTACTTTACATGTTTCTATTAGCATTCTTCGTAAATGATTTTTGGAAAGCATTTTTGGTGTAGATGCAGTGCATTTAGTTAAAGTATAAAGAGGAACCCTTGAATTTGTAGATAGCACAAGTATGGTACATTTACATCCATTGAGGTTTGAAATTTTTCCAAAGATGAAAACATCAGGGCTACCATATGATTGTATTCTTTTGGGAAAATGTTTTATTGTAAAGGTGATTAAATCTTTAGATAGTAGACTCATAGATTTACATGTATTTAATGTGGCTAAGTTTTGCACTTTTCAACATTATTATGAAGAAGTGAATGATATAGACTGTCCAACAAAGAGATAGTTAAATGTTTATGTAAAAAATCTATTGTGGATAATTGTGGATAGTGCTAGATGTTTGGGTCAAATGAATGAATTTATTTGTGCTATTTGTAAATCATACTCTAAAAAGCATATGTATGGCATGAGACCTATGTGGAGATGAACATAAATGGTTTGAAGACTTTCCATATTTGATGCAATTATGACAATCTATTCTTGTTATCCCACCAACCACATCAGTGTGTGAAAGAGGCTTCTGAAAATTAAACACGTCAGTGTGTGAAAGAGGCTTCTGAAAATTAAACAAGATAAAAAATGATGATAGATAAAGACTTTCATTGGAGACACTAGATATGTTAATGTTTTTCTCTAAGTGCACATCATGCTCTAAATGAGGTAGATTGTAATGCTACTTATGATGTAAGGAAATAAATGAAAACTAGAAATCCATTTCCATTGGGAAAATATATTTATATTTTCAATTATGTAAGAACAAATACTTTTGAAAATCATCTAATGATTTTTAATGGAATTTGAGATTTTTTTTGTTTGTTTATTTAGTAGTTATATTGAGATTTTATAGTGTTTTTATTGAAGCTACTCTTTAAATTTTTAAGATTTTAAAGATTTAGAATGAAACTATTTTATTATGGAATTGTTTTGAAGGGTTTATTTAATATATACTATTCAGTAGAAGTGAATTTTTTTTATAACCTTTCATCCTTGAAAGGTTAGATGAATATATGACCTTCCAAACGAAATTAAGAGCAGACCTTCAAATTTGATCACTGTGCATGAGCCTAGAAGAGGCTCGAACTCACAAACTCAGTGAACGCTTGGTACGGTATGAGCCACTTTGTGGAGAGGTTGGGATCATAAAGTGGTGTGCTGTGAGAGGAGTTGTAGGAAAGCGACATAGCGTGAAGCCAGCTTGTGTGGTGCCACAAGCGTGGAGAAATGTTCGTTGGCACGAGAAGTCTGCGACATGGACGTTGACTGGTGTGTGAGGAGTCATGAGAACTCGGTTTTTTGTTTGAAGAGAAGTTGCTCCTTATACAGGGAGCTTAATTATTGGGCCCTGTATATTTGAATGCTTGCAGTGTGGTGAACTTGAGCCTAGGAGCTTGTGAGCTAAGAGCCAGAGCTGTAAGCTTGATGGTGTGCAGCGCTATGGGCTCTATAGTGTGAAGAGCTAGAGGAGGGTTTGATGGTTGTGAAGTGAAGTATGTTTTGTCATTGATGTTGACGTTGTTGGAGAGTGTTGTTTTCAGTGGAGTGTCTGTTGAAGAGGGTTTTGTTGTCCATGATGCCTGTGTGGCGCAAAGAGTGATCCAGTTGAGTCTTGGCAGATAGGAGTGTCTGCCACTGAGTGTTCGCCGATGAAAATTGTGTCCACTATGATGTTGCATGGTGTAGAGAGTGATCCAATGGAGTGTTGGCAGATAAGAGTGTCTGCATCCGAGTGTCCGCTGATGAAAATTGTGTCGACCGTGATGCCTGTGTGGCACAGAAAGTGATCCAGTGGAGTGTATGCAGATAAGAGTGTCTACAACCGAGTGTCTGTTGATGAAGATTGTGTCGACCGTGACACTTGTGTGGCGCAGAGAGTATCCAGTGGAGTGTTGGCAAATAGTTGTGTCTGCAACCATGTGTCCGCTGAAAAAGGTTTGCTAACAGTGACGCATGTGTGGCGCAGAGAGTTTCCAGTGGAGTGTTGGCAGATAAGAATACCTGTGACATCTTGTCCGCTAAAGAGAGTTGTGTTGTCTGAAACCAACAACAAAAGTGAAAGTCCCTATCATGCTTGTTTTTTATGTACTGTAGTGACTGAGACCAACAAATACTTTAAAATTTAGATCGTCATAATTAAAAAATGTTTGATTAAAAGAATGTTTGTTAGAGTATTAATCAAAACGCTAACAAACCCTGTTCTTATAATGGTGGTAGATCACCATAATGATAGCCGTTATAGTTTCTACACGGATTTTCATGGTAACGGCAACGGTTTGCTTGCTCAATTTAAAATTTATACCGGTGGTAGATCACAATAATGATAGCCGTTATAGTTTCTACACGGATTTTCGGATTTTCATGGTAACGGCAACGGTTTGCTTGCTCAATTTAAAATTTAATAAATACTTTGCAAGTTCAAACGAGATCGATATCATGTTTTGTTTTTTTATGTACTGTACTGACTGAAACCAACAAATACTTTAAAATTTAGATAGGCATGATTAAAAAAATGTTTGATTAAAAGAATGTTTCTTAGAGTATTAATCAAAACGCCAACAAACCCTGTTTTTATAACGGTGGTAGGGCACAATAATGATAGCCGTTGTAGTTTCTACACAGATGGTAACGGCACACAGTTTTCATGGTAACGGCAACAGTTTGCTTGCTCAATTTAAAATTTATAACGGTGATGGATCACAATCTAAAATTTATAACGGTGATGGATCACAATCTAAAATTTATAACGGTGGTAGATCACAATAATAATAGCCGTTATAGTTTCTACACGGATTTTCGGATTTTCATGGTAACGGCAACGGTTTGGATTTTCATGGTAACGGCAACGGTTTGCTTGCTCAATTTAAAATTTAGTAAATGCTTTGCAAGTTCAAACGAGATCGATGGGCTCAATTTAAAATTTAATGAACAAAATACTTTGCAAGTTCAGTTTGCTTGCTCAATTTAAAATTTAATAAATACTTTGCAAGTTCAAACGAGATCGATGGACTCAATTTAAAATTTAATGAACATTTTGAAAGTACAAACGAGATCGATGGACTCAATTTAAAATTTAATGAACATTTTGAAAGTACAAACGAGATCGATGGACTCAGATGCAATAGTATCAGTGGCATTATCCAACTCAAATATGGAAGGAACTTGAAACCCCCCTTTTCTTGCAATAACTCATCACTGCCCAGGTGCCACGTTATAACATGATTGTTCATCACTTTTAATTAATACAACTGAATGAATTTCATGGCTCCCATGTGGGATTAAGTACTCTACTCTTGCCAACTTCATTTGATGGTACCCAATGCATTTGAATGAATGAATTCATGGTGCTTCTGGTTTTACTTTATTTCTTACAGTGAGTTGAAAAACACCGTCAAGTTAGAGGATATCAGAGTGGGTTTTGATTTATTGAATTATGTTTGAACTTCAGTTACTTGTTTTGTATAAATATTAAGTTATCCTATCATTATGTTTGTAGTTGCACACAAAAGGTGTATTATGTTTGTATTAACCACTTTAACGTGAGAATGAACAGCTGGAGGTGTTGATTCTTACATCCAAAATTGTTTATACGAACTTCCTTAATGGATAAATTTTAGGGATTTTTAAAAATCAAAATAAAACCATACATAAACAAATAACATCATGATTACATCTTATATGGTATAGTTTGTTACCTGGTTCAATAATAATTATTTTTTAAAACATATCAATCATATTCAACTTGATGTCAAACTTTTGTTAAGAGGTTGATAGATTTGTGAGCAAAACCATTAGGCCTCGCTACCAAGGTTTCTATCATATTGATCAAGGTAATACATAATCCTCGCATCCTTATATTTGCTATGGCATAATAAAGATATATACGAATATAATTATACATAATTATGTAGAAGTGATTTGTTTATTAGAAGTATTTTTATAAAATGTCTTTGATGATTAAAGTTATATATTTAATTTGGAATATTGTTTTTTCAAATTTTCTTGTTTCAGGTATCTCGAAATATTTAAGGTAATGGTTGAGATTGTATTTAGATGTTAGTATGTGATATATTTTCTTACAGTGATAATGTAGATGAGTTTATCTCAACAATACTAACCATCTCAATAAGCAAGTTGAGGGATCTTTTTGTCCTTTGTAAGAAAAGGGTAAGCAAAAGACAAGATATTTTAGACCATTACTATGGAGAAGCATCACCATGTCCTACCAGAATTAAACCTTTGGTTCAAGAACAAAGCAACCAATATTATATTAACATTCATCAACCATGAGTTTTATCATGTATCTTGTTAGAGAAAAATTTTATATGAAATATAAAAAAACAAAAAACAAACTCATAATTTTTATAGTTTTTAAATAACTAAGTTTTACATTTTTTTTGTTCTAAAAATATTTAAAAAAATACATATACCTTTTTATATGAGAAGGTGGTAAATCTTATGGTGTTTCAAATACTTGTTGATTCTTAGAGACGATCAATTGCAAATCAAGGTGAATCTATTGTGGGGAGTGTCAACCATTTGTATGACGTTGAATTGTGCAATAATACCAGGGTGACCTTTTTTCAATAGCTTCTTCATAGACAATTGAATCTTAGCAAAACATATCACCCCCAAATTGATGTTCACACTAAATTTCTCAACGAGTGCTTAGAAGAATATTATTGATGTTTTACATTAGAGCATCATTCCTAATGGGTCAAGTGGGACAATATAACTTATCATTGTGCCACGAAAATGACTCCCCTTGAGGTTGTTTATGGTCAAAATCCCCCATCAATTTTATCCTACTTACCAGGAAATTCTAAGATGGAGGAGACACACAAAACTGTCATTGCTCGAGCCAACATTCTTTGCACTCTCAAGGATAATCTCATAATGGCTTGAATAAGGATGAAGTATGATGTTAATCAACATCATTCCCAAATGTCATTTTTAAGAAGGGGATGAGTTATTCAGGTGAATGCATGAACATGGTTTACACTTTTGGGCCAAATGTGGCGACGAAATTTCAAAATTTTATTCTTTTATCAAATAAAAGCCCTCAAAATTCATATAAGCATTGTGAATTTTGATTCGGAGAAAAAATACAATTTGTGGAGAATTATGTTGCTTTCCTAATGATATTCTTTGCAAAAAAAAATTAGTGTTGTATAATCTATCATTTTTCCATTAAATGAAATGCTTGTCCTTGCAAATTTTCACACATCTTATTAAGTATGTACGTGTTCACGTAACATAACTTAGTATAAAATGTGTAATCTTTAATATATATATATATATATATATATATATATATATATATATATATATATGACCATTATTTACACAGAGAGAACTAAGTTATGCATATTAAAAATTAATTTTTGTGTGCAAAATTATATTTTTTATTATTTTTTGAAGTTGGCGAAGTAATATTTCAATTATATTTTGTAGACATGTGGTCACGTAAGATTTTTTTCAATCTATTTAAATGAAATCAAAAACCACGAGTATCGTTCTGAAGAGGACTCGTAAACGAAGACATTTGTATTTTTTGAAATTTTTTCGCCTTGTATATTTTATGTTATTGATTTTTTATTCAACCCCTTTGAAATTGTTCAAAAAAATTTCAAGCATTATGTTTAAAGAAATAGATAAAAAATATCATATGAATTTGAAAATGTCAAACTCATAGGCCATTGGATAGAGGATTCCTTCACGAATCCAACATGATCAATGTTGCTACATAAGGACAAATTCTGCCCTAATTCCACTCGGTACAAAATGGTGTTGCAGAGAAATTTGCAGAAGGGGAGCCAAAACTCTATTTTTTAAGCCCTCAATAGCTCGATTAAACACTTAAAAAGCACATTCAATGCTTAAGGTAAAACTTAAAATAGCTCGATTGATGGTTTAATAAACCCTTGATGGATCCCTTGTCATGGTTAAAGAAGGGCTCGATTGAGCCCTCAGAACCATAAACTCCTCATTGTGTTCTCAGTGAGAATTTAAAAAAAATAGCCCAATCGACCTCCTATGTAACTGTGGGTTACATAGGAGCTCGATCAAGGGTTTATTTTTAAGTCCTCAAATAGATCGATCAGGGCTAAAATATTGCTCGATCAAGTTGCTTTTGTCTCCCTCCCAACTCGTGCACTTGCTAAAAAGTGTAACCCATCTTCATGCACTCACCCATTCCTCTATATGTAGCCTTATAAGAAATCCTCACTTAAAGACAACCACTTCCAAAAGATTGCCTCCAAGATTTATGGCCTCTATAAAGTTTTTAAGTGTATTGAACTAGTGGCTTAAAATTGGAACTTTCCGGTCGCTATAAAATTCATCCAATAATTATTGTTTCTTTCATAAAGAAACTAGTTGAGTCTAATTTCCATGTTCAAACTAGCCTTCCATGACTAGATGAAGAAGGTGTCATTTAGTTGTAGCATGTGGCCTTCCTCAACAAAAGATAGTGTTATCCCCACCAACACAATATCAAATAGGTATTGATATGATTCCCTCATCTTTGACCTTACGTACAATTTTTTTTATAAAGGGGAGGGCATGTTAGGGTCATACCCTAATCCCCTTGAATATATAGATAGGTTGTTATGTATTGAAGTCATCTCTATCAATAAGTTTGATGTAGTAGATATAGTGATCTAGGTGGATATTGGTGGCCACCTGCCTATTCCACTTGGATCCCCAACACTGTCTCTTTCAGTTTTTTAGTTCCTTAATTGTAGCACAATTTACTATTTTTGGAAGTTTTTTGGGTCTTGAACTTCCGAAGCCATTTTAAGGCCCTAAACAACATTTTTAGGGAAAACGGAGAGCCCAAAATTCTATTACATTAGTATGCCATTTTTTTCGACCTCCTTTTCAAGATCTTCGAAACGAGGTATTATGATAGCCAAATGGAGATCGTATGCCAAAGTTACGACCCTGGGAAGTTGATGTACCAATTTACCCAAATGGGGCCCACAGTTTTGGCGCTTCATCTCCTAGGGTTAGGTTTTTGGATGTTTAGGGTTTTCCATTGTTTCTCAATAATAAATAGGCCTTTGAGCCTCATTGTTACATAGTTCATAGGCATGTAGCCACCACATCTCTTATCAGAGATAAGCTACCATCACCCGAGCTAGTCTTATTTCCATTATGTTTGTAAGCATATTTCAATATTTGATATTAATGACATGAAGTATTATTTCTACTTCACCTTTGTATTTATGGTTATATTTGTAATTTGTTGCATCCTTGTTTAAATATGGATCAATGGTATCAGAGTGGTATGCTTTTTCTCTGTTTTTCTTTGCATGTCCCCAACGAGGTCGGAATATAAGGAGTTAGGGCTTGAACTGGTCAAACCTTTTCAATACCAGCCTCAAAAATCCCGATGGCCTCCCATGGAGGATGAAAAGAAAGACGAGGGGGCAGGAGAACCTATCAAAATATTGCTCGAAGAAGCCCTCAAGCGACAAAGGAACGCAATGATGGACAATTTTGTCCAAATCCTGCAACGACTACCCAAGGGCGATGCATCTACTTCCAGCAGCTACTCTGGAAGCACCACGACCTTTAAGGTATAAGTTAACTTTGACATTCCCATATTTGAGGGTCAGATAGATGCAGACGCTGTAGAAAAATGGTTAAATCTGCTAGAAGGATATTTTTATGGTCATGAATTTTCCAGTCGGGAAAAGATCACTTTTGCACTACTCAAAGCAGCCCCCCACTTCAAGGACTGGTGGGAAACCTACTGTGAGTAGAAGGATGAAAGTATGAACTCATTGTTTTTAGCCGCACCCGCTTGGAACTCGTTCCAAGATGCATCAAGGAGCAGTACTACCTTGTTGGGAGCTATGAGGATAAATGCATAAAGTGGACAATGCTGCGACAGGGAAGGGACCAAGATGTACCGAAGTTTACCAATGTTTTTCATACCCTTCGCATGAAGTTGGGTATCAAGGATTCTGAGAACCATTCGGTTCTCAAGTACTGCAACTGCCTACACAAGTACATCTAAGACGAGATGGAGTTCTTGAACATCTCTTCACTCGGCATGACATACCAATATGCCATCAAGATCGAGCAAAAGTTTGAACAGAAGAAGCAAGACTTTTTATTTGCGAATCCGAAGCGAGGGAAAGGTACCCCCAAACCGTAGAACAAAGGAAAAAGCCAAGACCGGGTGGCCCAGGACAACCCACCAAAGCCGCAAGCAAAGAAAAAACTGCAAAGCCGAAGAAGGACACGGGAAAGCGGTGTGAATTCCATAAGAGCACCACTCACAACACAAGTGAGTGTCGGGCCAGTCAGTCATTAGTGGCTGAGCTAAAGGCTTCAGAAGCAGATGCATGTTTCGACTCTGAGTCAGAACCCGACAAGGAGAATGAAAAAGGGAAGCATATTATTGATGCAGAGCCCAACGCCACCATTGCCACCACAAAGATCGAGAAGGAGGAACTCGAAGATCCAGAGGAGGAAGAGTGCCTCTTCCACTCCCAGATTTGGGTAAAGGGTTCCCCACTACAGTTCATTATCGACAACAATAGCCAAAAGAACCTCATTTAGGCAGAGGTCATGAAGCGGCTGGGCTTATCGACTACAACACATCCACAATCGTACATCATCGTGTGGCTTCACCAAGGATGGGATCTTCGCGTGAGCTAGCAGTTGCGCCTTCCATACATCATAAAGCCCTTCACAGATGAGGTATTATGTGATGTTGCTTCTCTTGATGTTTGTGATGTATTATTAGGCCAACCATACTTATGGAAGCGACATTATGTGTATGATTCAATGCCTCGTGCTGTTATTGTTACTTTGGGAAATAAGTTGTACAAGATACTGGAGGTAGCACCACCTACCGCCATCTCTTTGGTTACTACAAAACAATGCAGTAAGCTCATTTCCAAAACCAGGAAATTTGTTTTCCTAATGATATTCCCTTAGGGAAAGAAGAAGACGGTGGCCACGAACTCCAAAGAGGCCCCCCCTGCATGACAACAACAAATGGATAAGGTCATGGAGGAGTATGAGGACATCTTCACCTCCCCCGTAGGGGTGCCTCTACACTATTAGGTCAAGCACTCCATCGATATGACCCCAGGTTCATCATTGCCCAATGGACCAATCTATCGGCGCTCCATTTTGGAGAACGATGAAATCAAGAGGCAGATTCAGGAGCTACTGCAGAAAGATCACAACTAGCCGAGTTCATCGCCCTGTGGGAGTCCGATCATGTTGGTACATAAGAAGGATGGGACTTGGAGGCTCTGTATTGACTATCGAGTGCTGAACAAGATCACTGTCTGGAATAGGTACCCGATCCCATGGTTTGATGACCTTCTGTACCAATTAAAGGGAGCGAAATATTTTAACAAGATCGACTTGAAGTTAGGATATCACCAGGTACCAATCGCACCATCTGATGTGTGGAAGACTATCTTCAAAGCCAAGCAGGGCCTTTTCGAATGGTTGGTTATGCCTTTCGGGTTGACGAATTCTCCTGCAACCTTCATGAGTCTGATGGATGACATCTTACGGCCATTCACCAACTCATTTGTAGTGGTATACTTGGATAACATCCTGATCTTCAACCAGAGTTAGGAAGAGCACCTCCACCACATCCAACAAGTTATCCAAACACTACGACAACACAAGCTATGTGCCAATTTGGAGAAATGCACTTTTGGCATGACCCAGGTTCAGTATCTAGGTTACATTGTTGATGAAGGGGGGTGCATGTGGATCTAGCCAAGATCCAAGTCATCCGAGATTAACCAGCTCCAACCACTTTGATAGAGCTCCACAACTTTCTGGGTCTTGCGAATTTCTACCGTAGTTTAGTGTTGGTATTCTCTCATATCACTTGACCCTTGAGTCAAGTCACCAAGGGAGGAGTGAAAGAAAAATTATTTTGGTCTAAATCTCAACAAAAGGCATTCACAGAGTTGAAACAATGCCTCTACTCTGCACCCATGCTCACATTACCAGACTTGTAACAGCCATTTGAGATCAAGACAAATGCCTCTGAATATGCTATTGGGGTAATCATTACTCAACAGGGGCATCTAGTGGCATATCACAGTGAGACACTTTCATACACAGTTTGAAAGTATCCCACTTGTGACAAAGAGATGTATTCCATTGTGCAGGCCTCCCAACAATGGAAGCATTACATTTTGGGGAAGGAAACAGTCACGGACCATCGACCCCCGCATTTCATACAGACGCAAGGGAAGTTGCAGAATGATTGCCATTAGAAGTGGTCCACATACCTACAACAATTCCATTTGAATATCAAGTATAAGAAGGGCAGCACCAATAATGTTGCAGATTTCCTCAGTCGACCACCAATCATGGTGCTAACTGTCGTGCTCAACTATTGTGGGCACGGGACTTCTGATTGGCCACTTCTTTACAAAAGCGACCCATAATTCATCTGCACATACCAGACGCTCTTGGAGGGTCAACAAGTTCCATATTTTCACCTCCAGGATGCCCTATTATGCCACCTGGGACACCTTTGTGTTCCTTCAATAGAGCATGCCAAGATGATTTAGGAAGCACACTATAGTCAGGCTGTTGGGAATTTTGGGGTCGAGAAAACTGTGGAAATACTGTAGAATTATTTTTATTGGCCAAATCTTCGAAAGGATGTCAGGAAGTACATCAGATCCCGCACTGCTTGCATCATTGCCAAACCGACCATCAAGAAGCAAGGCCTCTATACTTTTCTACCTACCCCTAGTCGACCTTGGGAATCCATCTACATGGATTACATGTCAGGCCTTCCTTCTACTAAACATTGCAACGACTGTGTTTTTGTATTTGTCGACAGATTCTCGAAGATGGCCATTATGGTGGCTTGCAAGAAGAATATCATAGCAGAAGCCACTGCTAAACTCTTCTTTGAACGAGTGTGGGTACACTTTGGGATCCCATAGTCTGTCATCTCAGATCGGGACAGTAGGTTCCTCAGTACATTTTGGTCCAATCTCTGGTCAATGCTAGACACTAAGCTCACTAAGTCCACAACTTTCCATCCCCAAATTGATGGCCAGACAGAGGTCGTCAATAGGATGATCGTACACATTCTGCACATGTGCAACTTAAAGAATCCACGCACATGGGATGAGAGCCTCCCTATGTCCAACACAGTTATAACCGGGCTCTCCACAGCTCGACTGGCCATAGCCCTTTTCAGGTGGGCTTGGGATTCCAGCCACTATGTCCCAATGATGTGGCCATACCATTTGCAGCCACTCATGCAGATTCGGCTCAGGTCCAGTCCAAAACTGATAAGGAAAACAACTTCATTGATCACATCCAACATATCTGCTAATAGGTCCACGACATTCTGGAGAAATCAAATGTCAAGTACAAGAAGCGACATGATCAACATCGAGTGACGCACATGTTTAAGGTGGGCGATAAAGTCTGGTTGCATTTGCAAAAGGAACACCTTACTGGAGCATATCGGAAACTCAGACCACTCTGATATAGTCCTTACACCATTACCAAGGCAGTGGGAGACAATGCATTTGAGCTCAGCATTGCCCCATTCCTTGGCCTGCACCCAGTGTTCAATGTGGACCGCCTTCGACCATACTTCCCACCATTGCTAGACACATCAGACATTGCAGAATAGCTCACACCTACAGAGTTAAATCCAGATTTAATGGAACAAGCCACAACTGATCGGATCATGGACACGCAGATCAAGAACACCCGACAATAAAGGATCCAACTATATCGAGTTTTCAAAGCAATCCAACTCCTTCACCAGGGCAAATGACTCACCAAGGACCAAGTTCAGCAGAAGTTTCCTCATTTCATGGAAGAACTCAACACAATGGGGACCATTGCTTCCTAAGGGGGGAGGAATGATCCAGGTGGATATTGGTGGCCACCTTCCTAATCCACCTAGACCTCCAACATTGTCTCTTTTAGTTTTTCAATTTCCTTAATTGTAGCACAGTTTACTATTTTTCGCAGTTTTTCGGGGCCTGAACTTCCGGAGCCGTTTTAAGGCCCTAAATGACGTTTTTAGGGAAAATGAAGAGACCCAAAAATATCCCAAACCAACATGCTAGAATTTTTTGGGCTCCTCTTTGAGATCTTCGAAATGAGGTATTATGATAGCCAAATGGAGATCGCATGCAAAAGTTACGACCCCAAGAAGTTGATGTACCAATTTACCCAAACGAGGCCCACAGTTTTGGCACTTCATCTCCTAGGGTTAGGTTTTTGGATGTTTATGGTTTTCCATTGTTTCTCAATAATAAATAGGCCTTTGAGCCTCATTGTAACATAGTTCATAGGCATGTAACTGCCACATCTCTTCTCAGAAATAAGCTACCATCACCCGAGCTAGTCTTATTTCCATCTGTTTGTAAGCATATTTCAGTATTTGATATTAATGAAATGAAGTGTTATTTATACTGCATCTTTGTATTTATGGTTATATATGTAATTTTTTGCGTTCCTGTTTAGATCCAGATCATATAGTGTAAAACAAAATATTTTAAGAAGGCTTACTAAAAGGTTTTATCTACAAGAAAGTTCTTAAGGCATGAAATAACAACTATTATGAAAACTATAATTGTAAGAAGGATTATTACGAACTCCCACTCTCTCTTTTTTTTTTCCTGGTCAAAATGACACTTTTTTGTTATTCTTATAGAACCAAAAAAAATACAGATAGGCAGTAACAACTTTGTTTTTTACATCAATATAACAACAATCGTTTTGTTGTATGATGTTGACTTACAAGATCATAACAACATTCTTTACAATATAACAATATTCTTTTTTGTTTTGAGACTCTGACTTACAAACAATAATAACATGTTTCCTTGCTTATATGGATCAAAACTTTTTGCATTCAACAATAGCAATTTTCTGAAAAATCACCAAAAAAATCATCTTAGAGAAAATCAAAACAAGTATATAACAAGGACTATTAGTGACCTGAAAATCTAAAAATTAAAAGGATATAGAGAATGATAAATATATCAAGGGCTAAACTGCCTTGAAGCATTGTCCATAAATCTTATTGATGCTCTGAGAGAATAGCATTACACCTATAAGTGAATTGTAGATTAGAGAAATCGTGCTAGATGAAGAGAGTGAGTTTCAGTAATAGAGTTTCCCTCCCATTCCTTCAATGATATGTGACCCGATTCAAGAGATAGGGCTCTCTTTCATAAATTATCTGCTACATTGTTAAATTCCCTATAGATATGCTTGAAGGAGATGACCTAAAAGCGCTCTTTCAATTCTAAAATTATGCTTTTCCAAGCTGATAAGATTAGGACATCTAGTTGTGCTTGGCCTGGTAACCATTCAATGACACATATTGAATAACCAAAAATTTAAATGTTGTTTATACTTTTGTGCTTTGCTAATGACATTAGAGCCCAAAAATAATTAGTTCAACTTTATTGTTTGTCCCGGGGCCAATTCCATTTTTTAAGTGGATTGATTTTGATTTAGTCAGCATTATCATCCCTCCACCTCCACATAAGTTGTCTTGAGCTGCTCCATCAAATAATCCAACAGGAAGAACATTGGATATTTGAGGGAAACGAGGTGGCTTTCGGGACTTGGCTTTTTGTGGAGGTAGATAGTCCCTAAAAATAGTTATATTTTAGAGGCTTGGAGAATGGTGAAGACACTTGCATTTATGAATATAGTTATATTTCTAAGCAACCAGATGCCCCAAGCTATAAAAATAGGGAGAGCTCAGATATATTGGAATTTCTTCACCCATAAGAATAACATGTCCTCAAAAAATCCACAATGAGGTTTTCTCCGATGTTCATGGTTTAGAGTACCAATGAACAAATTTCCCAAGAAGAAGTATCATTTATAACAAGTTGATCTATCGATTCTTCACTCTACTTGCAAAGGCTATAACCATTTGGTCCCATGAATCCCCTTTTTACTAGGTTATCCTAGGTTAAAATTTTATTATTGAGGACCAATCATGCGAAACACCTTAAATTGTTGTGGATGTTCCACTTCCATATGAGGTTGTTGCACCATCTGCACCTCTGGATGATCTTTGAGCTAGAAATCGCTTCATAAGTAAGACGATTGGTTACCTTACCATATTTGACATCCCAACTCCAAACCAACTTATCTTTTAAATTTCAAAGTCTCACTCCATTGAGGTTCATATTCTTTATAAATAGTTCCATTCTAATGTTAAAGGACCCCCCAATCCTAACTTTGTTGAGGACATCCAATAATTAGCAAAGGGCTGCTAGGAATGAAAATTTGTTATATTGGACATATAGTATAGCCCTTTAGAGTGTAAAATTTGTAACAATTCCTTTGATAATTTGTATAGACCGGGACCCCCTATGAAGGGATCTTTTCCAAGGATTATCTCGTTTCCATCCCCCACCTTCCAAGCTAACCAATTGGAGAGAGAGGGGGAGGAATCCATGAGGTACTTCCATACAAAAGAGCCTCTTTTATTAGGATTCCTTGCATGTTTTCTTACCCAATCCACCACTGACATCCTATTCAAATATTTTTCTTTTAAAGTTGAGCTACATAGGCCTTCCTCAAATAAGCCTCTCCATAAAATTTTTATAGCTAAGGATTTTGCAAACGAGCTCAGATTTTTAAATCCCCATCCTTCGTGAGATTTTGGGGTTGGAAGAGAGGTCTAGTTTGTCAAATGAAAACCTTTTTTTTCATGACCACAAAAATATAAACATTAGTTACCTAATAAAAGTGAGGATGGCACTGGGAATATTGGATAAAGCTAGCTAATAAACAAGAATATTTTCCAACAACTTCCACTTATTAGAAAGTTCCTATCAAGTTAAACAAAATATGTATAAGAAAAAAAAATGTAATAAAGTTCCTATCAAGGACAAAAACCATATAAAAAAATAGATATAATAAAACGCCTGCCAAATATATTGTAACTGAAACTCTATTCATAAAAAAGAAACAAGCGAATAAATAATTTCTATTTTAAATGTTAATATATTTAATCATTTTGACTGTATTTCTTAATAATTTATTAGTAATCTTAAGATATTTTATTATTTTAACTATATATATATATATATATCTTAAATTTTAGAAGTTCACAAAATTTAAAATTACAGTTATGTGTTGTTCAAGTCAACCTTTAAGGAAGGGAATTAATTGTCTATTTAAAATTAAAGTTATCTGTTGTCTGAGTCTTATTTAAGGAAGGGAATTAATCATCTAGCTTTTGGGATGCTAGATAAACTTTGTGACCATCACTCTTGGAATAGTGTCATTAGCATTGTTGCAGCATTTGTTTCCAAAGACAACATTCACCTCTTTATTAGAGCCTTGTAAATGCTAAACAACATTTATAATTCACCCATGTGGCATAATAACTTAGAGAACCCCCCATCGATATTTACATATTAAGATTATTTACCACTATACTACAATGACTAGGATGCAATATAAATTACTCTCTAAAACTAATTGCAATTTACCACGAATGGGAAACCAATTGGAAATTCCCTGGTTACATTAAAATTAAGGTACGAATAGTAACCATGGACTCAGATGCACAGATATGAGTGTTAAGATCGAAGTGATTTACAGAAGGAACTTGAAGCCTCCTTATCGTGTTATGTCTCATTGTTGCCAAACTTGTTATGGGTCCCCTCATCTCTCTCCATTATTATAGCTGAACTAGAAATTGCATCGAGAGGTGCAAAGGAACACCGATAGGAGGAGTTGGGGGAATGTGGAAGCATGGAAGATTTTAGTAGCTAATATCCGCAGGTGGGCTAATTTTCGATAAATTTTCCAAAAAAAGATTCACCAATTTCCATTTTTTATAAATACGATTCTTCCAAATTTTACAATATAAAAGTATTTTACCTTAAAAATCACCAACATTATATAGAGAGTATATATAAAATCATTATAAGTTTGAATAATTTTACAAATACATCAATAAACATTTTATAGTTTGCATATTAGGGACTAGTGCGCTTCGCCAATGTTTTTAAACTTCAAGATAATTTTCCATCCTTCAATTTTTCCTTGTCTGGAAGGCAGTAATCAATTGAAATATGTGGACAATAAAATACAACTGAAATTAGAGTTTCTATATATCTTCTAAAGAATGTAGCAAGAGGTTAAGGTTTATAAGAAAGTTACACTAATATAAATGTCCCAAAATAATGGCATAGTAATGATGGTATCCCATATGACATTTGGGAAGTGGAGGAAGTACCAAGGTGGTATAAGAATCAACTAGTGACAAATATGAAGAGAGGAAATGAAAGAAAGGAAGCCCTCTACACTCAAGATGCATAAAAAATGGATCCATGAACTCCCTCATGAACTAGATCAAATAAAAAAATTATAGAGGCCAATAATGAGAAAGAAAACCTGAGAAAGAGATGCTCATTTGAATATAACACTAGGCTCACAAGCATCTCTAACCAAATTTGGCTACTCTACGTGAAGTTCCTTTGAAATTTACGTATATTTTTTTATTGTATAAATATAACTTATCAAGTAATGCTCAATTCATTTCATAAGTTAAAATAAGAAGCTCATAAAAGTAAGACTCCTTTAGTAGTCAATTTTTCCTTAAGACTAAGTGAGAAGTTGAGAGATCTAAACTCCCTCAATTTTGTATTAAGTTATATCGGTATGAATGCAACCCACGATTGTTATTAATACAACTATAGCAATTACTATAAAAAACATTCAACACAAAAACAACTAATAATCTTGACCACATTTTTTTAATAGTTTTCATAATATTTTTATAAAACAATTTAGATCTCTAAATTTCATTCCTTTTTTTAATAAAATTTTAACAACATTATCCTATTCATAATAATGATGATGAGGAGAATGACAATAATTGTCAATTTTTAATAATTATTTCATTTCCTCCATTATAAATTTGAAACAAAAACTTAATATTACTTCAACTTTGTTTTAAAATGTTTCTATAAAATTAGTTTTTAATTATTATCTATAAAAAAAAAAAACTTGCTTATTTTCTGAATTAATTTTCATGTTTTTAATCATTGGATAGTAATGGAATTACCAAAAATATAAAGAATTTCAAAATTTTATGTGGTGTTACTTCAAAACATTATGGATATGTGTTGATTTTTGGTACCATGTTCATAGCTTGTATTGATTCTTCTCTCTATATTTCTACAAAGAAGTCATTTGATCATGACAACAATAAGCATCATTTGAAACCCCTACACCAACCTATTTGTGCATGGCATCATTACAAGAGTAAAGAGCAAACATTTTATATAGTAGGCAAGTAACAATCATAACTTTAGCTTATTACAATAGTTGAAGCTAGGGTGATACCTCAAAATCATGCACAAAAGACTCGCAAATGGGACAAGTTGTTAAATAAATTGTGTATAATCCAAGAAGTTCACACCTAGAGCCTCCAACATATGCTTTAGCTAGATTTATCAACTATGTGGGGTTTTCCCTCCAAATTGTTTCATTACATCAAATGGAAGAAATATAATGAAAAAAATGTGTTTTACCATTTCTTTTTCATTAATAATCCACAAGTCTCTTTGTTTGACCTTTGGCCATACAACTATTGATATTCACTTGTGTTTTATTTCAACTTCTTTTCTTATATTTTCAACACGAAAAGTTCAAAAGGGAAGCAAATGCAGTGGGAAGAAGATGAACAAGAACCCCCAACAGGTGATAACATGTCCTTAATAGATTCATTGTAAACCTCCAAATAAGATAGCCGCACAACCTACTCGCCATTGCGACTTCACTTCCTAAGCTTCGCAAAAAAAACCTCTGTAGCCAAAACCATCACCCCTAGATTCTTAACAGTACCTGACATTGTGTGTGTTTTCCCTACCCCCATTTCCCCATAGAAAAATACATATATGTTTCTCCCTTGCAGAACAGCCTCAATAAGCTCTGTTTTACTGCATATTCTCACATCAAAGACACAAAATGTCCACAACAGTATGATACATTTCAAAATTAAAATATTTCAAGCATGAGAAACAAAGCCAAATGTGAACTAACATGCCTAGTCATATAGACATCCTCTTGCTCTACAACGTCAGGGAAGAGTGCACCAAATGAATAATGTTGGCCACGAAGCCTCTTCAGTCTCAGTAAGTCAATCTCAAAAGTGAATGCAGTGAGGTAAATTTTTGTGTTGTTAACAACACGAACAAAACTGTGAGTGCTTGCTTCAATTTCTTTTTTGGACAGAGGTCACACTCTAACATAAACCATAATTCTTTCCACCTGTGCATCTTTAGCAGGGGTTGATGAATCCATCTCCTTTTTACCTTTCATAGGAATGGGCTTTGTATCTCTTTTCCCATCTATGATATTGAAACTTATGGGGACAACTGATTGTCATTCCTTTATTCCTACACCAGGGTTTGGGAAAGAAAATTCTTCTGGTAGGTTAAATGTGAACCTTGAATTCTCCAAATTTCTAGAACTGGTATGCTCATCCGCAAGAACAACAACTTGTTCCTTTGTGTCTTTAACCCAATTATAAGTACTTGAAACCCTAGGTGGTTTTGACACTACTATATGCATTTGATTTCCTACATTTGTTTTTGTAACCCTTGGCATATTTTCTTCATTAGCAGCGACCTTGTGCCTAGCATGATTGTGCATTACTCTCCTAGTTGGCCTAGTTGACTTACTCACCTATGGAATGTCACTCTATTTATGGCCATTGCTTCTGATTTGCGCATGTATTTGGGTGAGTATTTTAAGTTTCTCCTTGAGACTTTGATGAGGATTTTTCGAAAAATGACTCATCCAGGTTTGATTCGCAATAGAAAAAACTATCCTTCATGGAAAACTTCTCACATGCTAGTTGTGTTGTGTGCATCATGAATATTGTGGTTTTTTTTTGAATCTATGTTATGGGACTATGTCCAATATATACTTGTAAAGGTTGTGTTTCATCCCTCTCTTATTTTGAGGTATGCAACTAATAGAGATTGAATATTTTATTGTATGCTATATCAGCCCTTCTCAATTATGAATTATAAAACTAGCAGGCATTGTGCGGAAAATTTGTTATAATAATAGCCTGCTAGAAGAGAAATCTCATTCAAATTGCTCTAATAAGAAGAATACAATAAGAGATGGTTGAGATATTCCAAAGATAGCCTAATATTAGGTTGCTCAAATGCAATAAACATATTTGACCCCTGGCAAGTTGCACCATTGACGTACTCAAGAAAGCAGGTTTCGAAATCCAACTGCTTGCAATAATCCTAAAAAGCAAAGATCTTTGATCGGAATGTACATGCTTGGAAACCTAGGTGTAGTCATAGAAATGATTATGATGGATGGATGAAAACAAAATGTGAATATCAATATCAATAATAAATTAAGTTAATGTTACCTTGAAGGTACAAAGGAAACTCAAAAAGTATAAGTGGATGTGTGTTGTTAAGTTGTGTAAGGCCATCTATGATATGAAAATGAGAAACAATTACCAATTCTCAAGATGACATATGAAGTGTTAGTAATGATACTGTGAAGAATCTTATCCTGCAACCAGAAAATATTTTTAAGATGGTTATTATTCTCTCATCACAAGTTTACTTACAAATATAGATGAACAACAAATTTCAATACAGTACGGTTAAATTGAAATTATGTGTCCACAAGAGACCAAACTAGACCAAAAGAACTAAAGATTACATCCAGGACTAAAAGCCCAACCAAGATATTGAAATATTCATATTTGAAATACTAACAAGACATAGGCATTTTGAAGGATTTATTATGTGCATTCATAACCATGAAGCTGACTGGTTGGACCTCATTTGATAATTCTACCCTCTGTTAGTGGGACTCCAACAAAAAACTAACGTCATCCATAGAAAATGTATTCAGACGGTATTTGAAGGTATTTTAGCACACCAGAGAGGATTGTGAAGGTCTAGAACGAACTACATTACAATCTTATGCATATGTAATGTTGAATAATGTTTATATCCACACACCCCATCACTTATTTGGAATAATATCTAAGTGGGATATTCAAAACAATTTATAATCTTTAATAAGAATTTTATATGATTTCGTAGAGCTTGGAAGTTCCCCTCACCAAGCAAGTTACTTTCTAGCTGAATAATCCAAAGTAGAATTATGAATAGACTGAACCCAAGCTTGTTGGAGATATGAGATTATTATGTGATATTTTTTCCATAATTATGTGCATGTCATCACTTCCATATGAGAAACAGAAAAGAAGACTACAGACAAGAGAAAAGAAACAAAAGAAAGAAGAGAAGAATGAACATAGGAAAAATATAGTGAACCATCTTTGGGTTGGAAAATTTTAAAAGAATGCGCAAAGATGGAGTCAGGACTCTCTATTGCACATATATTTTATCAAAATGGTTACAGTAACCTATTAATAAGCACCATGTTCATTGTAAGTAATTAGTGGCTTAATCAAATGATACTGGGTTAATAGCTCAACACTTAATGGTTTTAAATGTGCATTACTTGGTCTCGCTGTTGTAGCCATTGTCCGCATAACGGGTGTCTATCGTGGACTTTAAGTTAAGAGCGTATGTGTATTTTTATAAAACTAAATGGGTAAATGCAATAAATGTAAGCCTTAACATTACATTACAAGACAAAAAAAAAAACTCCCTTTTTTTTCCCTTTTTTTTGCTTGATCTTATAGTTTCGTAGGATATTTGTAGAAACAATAGTGCTTTTTACTATCTATAAAATTAGAATTCAATTTACAGAAATAGAAGTATATTTTCAATAATTTTTTATGATTTTCTTAGTGGTTTACTTTGATTAAATAGACACTAAATACTAATAAAAATATTTTGAAATTAGTTTCCCTATAACATTCTCGGTTTTGTGACACAGAGTGACATTGAATATTAGAAAAGCAGATGAAGCAACTACTACGAAGTTGTTATGGTAGGTCAAATGGCATGAAAGGTGTTAGAATGATTTATGGAAAATTCATTGTTCAAAAATATGTAGCAATCTAAGATGTGAGAAATTTAAGTTTTTACAACTCCAAACATTAGAGTAACATAACTATCAAAATAGATCATAAGGACAAAATTTGATTGATGAAGTAGCATTTAACATAAGCTACAAGAGGGTTATAATTGGTTTTTCACTCATTCACTTTATAACAGTGAGTAAATAAGCTTTATGACAAACAAATAAAACATATAAGATCCAGTGTATACCTGGCTCCAAAATAGAAGCATGTTCGCCAACTCCATGTTAAAAGTAAAAATACATTAATTATATTCATGTTTTAGCCCCAAGCAAAGCCAAATACTCTTCCAAATAAAATAGAAATAATTTGGTATCATTCCCACCTTTGAATACAAAGTATGCTGGAATTTTTTGGTAGCTTCCATCTGAGACATCTTAGTGTCAATTCACTTATGAAAATTCTTGAATGTTTGAAAAGCATCAGATTTGTTCTTCAATAAATAAACCCAACACATTCTGGTGTAATCATCAATAAATGTCATGATATATTTATTTCCATTTGCAGAAGGAACAGGCATTGGACCACATAAATCTGAATGAATGAGTTCAAGCTTCCTATGTGCTCTTGAATGTGAATCATGAAAAGACTGTTTGCTATGCTTTCCTAGAATGCAAGCATCACATTGCTTATGTTTTCTAGGAATTGTAGGCAAACCAGCAACACCATTTTTCTTTAATAAGCGGAGACTGTCATAGTTTAAATGTCCAAATCTAGCATGCCATAATAAAGTTTATGGAAGTGTACCTTCTTCATGATGAGAAATATATGAGAAATGTTGTGCATGAGCAGAGGTTCCTTGCAGTTTAAGAAGTCTTTCTTCTTCTATTCCCCTCATGACAGGTGAGTGGTCAGATACCTTTCTTACCTCAAGCTTTCCATCAAACATATGAATGGAGTGACCTTGCTGGCGGATGTGGACCAAGGACAGCAAGTTTCTCTTGAGCTGTGGGAGATATAGAACATGATCCAGAAGAAAGTCTGGAAGACCAGGCAGTTTAAGCCTGATTGTGCCAAGCCCTGATGGCTTGATTTTTGACTGATCTGCAAAGTATACTGCTCCATCAACATTATCAGTGAAATCTTCAAAAAAATCTTTCCTATGAGTCATATGACAGGTTGCTCCTGAATCAAGCAACCAATCATTTTTCGAAGAAGCAAGTGAAGCATTAAACAAATCTTCATTTACTCCAATGTTACATTGTGCCTCAATATAGTGAGCGGATTCAGGTGCTTTACCTTCGTCTGTGTCATCAGTTTTACCTTTCTGCTGGTTTCTTCTCTGCTCAATTTTGTCACATGGTAGCTTGCATGTAGAAGCATCATGTGATCCATTTCGTTTGCAGCGAATGCAACGCAGATCTGCCTTTTCTCCTTGAGAATGTCTGCCCCCCTGCCTCTGAAGTATCTTCCTCTTCCTCTTCGTCCACCTCTTCCTCTTGTAGAATCTTGAGTAGGATGCTTTTCTTTATGAGCAAGGCAAACAGTCTCTTCAAAAGATTCAGGGACTGTCTTCTTTCCAAAGGCTTTCTCTCTTTCAGCAAACTTTTTCACAAGAGAGTCAAAGGTTATATCTTTAAGATTTCCATTTGCTTGTAATGACTCAAGATAATTGGAGTAGGTAGGATAGAGTGCTTTGAGAAAGGAAATAAGAGAGACATCCAGCTCAACCTTAGTGGATTTAATATCATGCATTATAGACTTTATTTCAGATGCAAGAGCAAGTGGATCATTATTTTTCAGTTCAAGAGTGAAAAGTTTAATCATGAGCTGAACAACTTCAAGTGCGGAATGTGAATCATAGAGTTCTTTCAGCTTTTGTAAAGCTTCAAAGGCAGTGGAATAGGATGAAATATGACGACTTACTTCTTCATTTACAGATGCTGCGATCAATGCATAGGCTTTGTTGTTCTTCTTTTCCCAAATGACAAGTTCTTTATCTGATGTGGGCTGCACAGGGTCTTTGTCTTCTTCTCCGACACACACTCCTTTCCACAACTCATTGTAGATGAGGGTGTGTTTTACCATCCGAGACCATTCAGAATAGTTCTCCTTGCCAGTGAGAACTATTCCGACCATAGAGATGATTGAATGCATTTTGTAAAAAATTACTTCTGCTAAAAAAATCCTTACGTTACAGTCTTCAAATACCTCTAATATTTTGCTAAAAGCATCTGCATTTCATTGTACATATCACTGCAATACTACTATGTTTTGAAAAATGCGCAATAGATCACTTCAATATATCACTTCATTCTATTAATATATCACTTCAATATATCACTTCATTCTATTAATATATCACTTCAATATATCAATACTACAAATGCTTTGGTATATAAGACATTCTGGAAACACCGCAATATTTTGAATGATATGCAAACGCTTTGAATTATTTAAACTGTGTAATATCATGAAGTCAACAAACTGCTCAACGCTATACCAAAACCGCCATCAGAAATGTTAAAATCAACAGCACAACATTATACCAGAACCGCCATACTGAAGTTAAAATCATCTCTCTTGTCATATATCGGCATTCTCAAACTTAAGGGACACGTTATACCTCCTCGCAGAAAACAAATGTGTTGGGCATTGGATAATCCAGCGCTCCCCGTGTGTTTCGTGACATGGACTAACCGCCTCTCGAGGATCCATTAACTCTGGCGATGCGTCTGTTTACTAACACCTGCGGGTTTTGGTGTAACGACAATCGTGATCCCAACACCTCCCTATCAAAAATTGCTTGTCCTCAAGCAATATCCTGCTCCTCCAAATGTTGGCCTAGCCAATGCTAGGGTCCCAAATGTACCACTCAACCATTCCTCATTGTTGAACATCTTGCCATACTAGTGGTGATCCCCATGTCAACAAAGAATCACCAAATTACAATGGAATATCAAAATGATCTCCCCCTGTAGAAAGCAGCTCACCCTTGAGGGTAGATGAAACACCAAATCCTGTTGTACCCGTATCCCATGCTAGTCTCAGAAGGGTGCCACCATGCTGACATTGTGCCACTCTAACTATGACAAACCTCCCATCATGCTCAGACTATATCCTCTCCTCCCAAAACCTAATGGTGGGATGTCTGTGAAGGACAAGCTTATCCTTCCCTTGCATCTCCATGATGTCAACGTCTACCCATCCACTGTCAATCTCAATCTTGAGCAGCTACATGATAAATCTACCTCGCCATACAATGGAGGTTTCAATAATCTCCCATGTGTCACACCCAAGGTGAACTAGATCACTTTCTCCCATGAACCTACTCATCATAGAATGGAGTGTCGTATAATTCAACTCAATCCCTAGATCCCATAGCTAGACCTGCTGCGACATATCTCGACCAAATGTTGGAATCTGTCTCTTCCTTGTCCCTAATCCATGCATGAAACCGACATATAGGACCCATATATCATGAACTAATCTGATGCATGCTAAAATTCCCTGTGCCTACCATTGTGTAGTACTGATGACTATTGGAAGCTAATGTGCCAAATAACTACCCCTGAAGGCAACCAATAGATGGGTATCTGATACTCGTAATCGACTTAGTTTATGCATACCCATCTTGTTCCTGCCAACCATCACCACTAAGTTTGCCATCCGCCCTCTCGATAATGTTCCAATACAATGTCTGGGGGTCGAACACATATTTGAAAGTTGCCTCAATCTTACATGGTATCCTCTGCTCGTGCATGGTCCTAACATGCCCTATGGAAAGAGTGATACATGTATCCCTCGTGACCTACTCCCCAAGTGTAAGCTCATTGATGAATGATATGCCCCCCCTGCTGATGATCACATCAACCCCAAACCTCTGGTTTTCAACTCGTGCACCAACCCAATGTCGCCACCGAGAAGTCTCTCCCCTAGTGTGTTGAGTGTCATCCAAATATCTTGGGTGAGCTCCCTGTCCCCAGCTGCTCACACCCAGAGTGTTAAAGGACAACAACCGAATTTTTTGTGCCTATAAGTGATATATAAGAGGTACAAGCATGTGAGTCCCCATGGATACCATCGAGTATTGCTCATCTACATTCTTGCTGATCCTGGGTAAAGTGCACCCAAAGGTATGCCCGGTGTCTCTGCCCATAAGTCTCATTGGAGGCAACCCTCCAAGACCTTGTTGTGTAACACCATATGCCCCTCCATCCCACTGAGTATTCATGTAGTCCTCGACCTGGCATTGTACCCTGCAGCCTATCGTTGTACACCACTAGATACCCCGTGCTATTGTTGTACCATCATGTACTGTCTCGTATTTGGTTTGTGTCATTGTATCTGGATCTCCCCACGCATACTCGATGTGATGTGAGTCATTCAATGAAAACCAACATGCTACATCAAGAAACCGGACATCTTCATGCTACTCTGCAAGCCACTACCCATCATTGCATACCTCTATACAACACTAGATGCTAGGTTCTAAAATTAGGTCTATATGCATCAAGTCGCATCCCTTTGCATAAGACTGGACTTTGCGTAAGCGGTTTGACTCCTCACATGCCAATGGGAATGACACTATTATGTATATCCTTAGTAGCTCTAGTGGCCAATATACCAATGAGAGAGCACTGTCTCCATGTAATGCGTTGTCTGGTGGTCTGTTGATGCCGTCTCCTCCTACCTGCTCCTGACAGAGTAGGCTAATCAACTTGTGACTCCATGCACTATCAATATGCCATGAAAACTCATGAAATCTTCCTGCTCCTCTGCCAATCCATCTTGTCACTAGTGTTGTCAGGATCTCTAAAGGGGATATGAAAAGGTGTGTGCACCCAACCACCGATTCCATCATGTAGCTGCTACCATGACCTACTGACTCCATGATGTGATGGATAATCCCACCTGGATCCTAATAACAATATGGCTCTTGAGCCCCTCTGGTAATCCACAACCTCTGCTTAGTTGTGGCCAAGGACGCATCTAACCTCCTAGCCAGCTCCACCAGATACCAACTCAATATCTCTCACCATCCAACCCCAAGGGAAGGATCAAGAGCATAAACTCTTGTATGTGGAACTAACCCTCCATCCTACTAAGGATGCACCCCGCGCAACTCATTTCACCTCATCTCACCATCCTGGTCAACACATAAAATATGTTGAGGTGACTCTGCCTCTCCCTCTCCAATGTGTAGTGGTAACCTGCTAGTGCTACCATCTTGAAATGCCTGAGTAGGGTTGCCCCATCGCTCCAATGTGCACTCCAACTGAACCATTAGGGAACCCAACCATTCCCCATTGCCAATCATTTTCGCCTTTGACTCATCACAAACTAATCTCATGCCATCCAACTCCTCGTTTTGCTGTGGAATGGCATATCGCACTGTCGTGGCCTTCTTTCTCAACACTAGAAGTCTAGCCCGGAACTAATGAAACTGTGGATGGCATCTATCCTCCGTAAAATCGATCACCTCTCTGGACCCCTCCGTCTCTTCTTGTACCTCCTCAATGTCAAGTATGCCTCTAGGGACCTCATCAACTTGTTGTGTGTGGCCATCGTCTAGAAACTGGATCATAGCACTAATTACCTCATCAATTATTGGCATCTCATCAATAGATGGCCCTCCGAGTGTATGCTCCACTCCCTCAACCAAGGTGTCAACTGGAGCTACCAAAGAGGCCTCCAACAATGATGACTCCTGTGCCACACCAGGAATATCGATGTGCCCCTCACCATCCTGTGTGTCCTCTTGCTCAACCTCCTCCTCAAGCTTCTGACATCTAAAGCTTGATCTCCAACATTAGAAATGCCTCCTTGTCTCATCCTTTATATTTCCTTGTCCTATCCACTCCCTTTGACGGGGTCTGGTGTCCTTTCAGTCAAATCCCTCTACGAGCCTCTATGTGAACTCTTTGTAGGATGTCATACGTACATGACCCAAAGGGATCAACCCTCACTACCGCCATTCCATAGCATCTCCATCCAAGTGCAAAGTGGCATGTCTAATAGCATCCACCTCCCTCGTGGGGTTTAGCAGGAAATATGTGTCCAATTCTTGTACCCATTTTCTGACAGAACTCCCAGTTGAACCATCAAAGTGGGTGAGGGTCATTTTTCCCTCAATGATACTCACTCTCCCTTGAGCCATGGGTTTGTCTATAGTTCACCCATCACAGTGCATACATGTCTAAATATTCCATGATCTTGTTGGCTACTCCACAACTAGCCAAGATCATGCTCTGATACCACTGTAATTATCCTAAATAGGAAATAGAAGTGATAACAACAAATATTCTATGCAGAAAAATACAAAAACAAAATAGTCATCCAACACCCACAAAAAAACTACAAATGAAGAACTTCTTAGCCATTTTATTATATTTTTGCAAGACAAATACAATAGATAGTGGAATTTGTTGGGTTGTGTTATATTCTTTCCACGACTAGCCCACGTAGTTAACCGGGGGATTAGAGGTTGTGTCGATTGTGTAGTGTGGGGGATCACAGGGGGTTTGAGGGGTGCAGGTAACCCCACTCTATGGGGTCTGGGGCAGCACCCTAGAAAATTTTGTCTTTGGAACCTATATTAGGTTGGGCGGACCTACCTATTCGTTTGTGCATGATTTCGCATATGGTTTTGGACGTGTTGGTTTTCAATCCATGGTTTTTGACGCGATGGTTTTCGGTCCATGGTATTGGATGCTTTGGCATGTATAAATATGTATTGTAACATTGAAAGAAACATAATGAAAAATCAAGCTGGTAGTCCCAGTTTTGGGATCCAGGGGAAAATCTCTGTGTATATGTGTTTTATGTGTTATGCTCTCGCATTGTTTATTTTCTGTGTTTTAGAATTTGTATGTAGGTAATTTCTGTACGGGGTTAAAACCTACAGAATCGTGCACCTGGGATTATCTCAATTCATAAGTAGGACCAAACCTAGGTAGGAAAATGGTTGAGCTAAAGGTTGCCCAACTGTTGCACCAATCTACACTGCGCTGCCCAAAAACTATTGTCCTGTTGAATTTCAAATGGCTAGAAAGTGCACTACAACCACCCAAAAATTTATATTATTTTAACCCCAGACTCCTTGGCCAAAAATGAGAAAAACCAAGAATGGAATTTGGCTGGTTTTGACATATGTTTTTCGACTCCCTTGGAGCCTCACCCCAGCTATGGCTACCAAATTCGACCTGTTGGAAACTTCCTGCAAATTCCTCTGCAAACTCGTCCAAAATGTTGGGTTCACCCATGCTATCCAACTCCTTACTTTCCAAATGAACTCTTGGCTTGGATCAGCTGCTCCCAAACACCAAGAAATTCTGTTGAGTAGCCTCTACGTTGTCCCTCTACCTAGAACTGTGAATTGTTGGTATATTGGCTCAGCTAGCTGAAAGCTACAGTGAAAATGTCTGCCCAATGTTGTTATGTCAGCTCTGACCTCCTGAAAATAAATGAGATCACTGGTGGTCTCAAACTCCCTCCGCGTGATTCCTGGCTACCCAAAAATATGTACTCACCTCTCTACACTGGTTACTAATGTGTGTTGTTGCCCCGGAACTCCTGAAAACTCCTGTAGAACAACCTCCCTAGGGCGAGCACAGATGGTCCCCTGAAGTAAAGGTTGAATCTTCCGCTTGAGAGACTCATGGCTAAATAACAGGTAGACTTGCTAAATAACAAAGTGTACAGATGAGTGTTTGTTTGCAAATGTCAAAGACACCAAATGGAGACCTCCAAGCTCTATTTATAATTGCTACTCCTCTCCCTTGGTGGTCCGTGCTTTCCACTAATAAAATATTACTTTGTCGCCATTCTTCATTAAAATAATAATTTCCACTTTTCTTCCAAAAAATAATATTTTCTCCTTTTTATTTAATATCACCAAAAATTTGGAAAACTCCTTAGTGAATTTTGCACTCACAAAAATTGGGAACATTACAGTCCTCCCCGCCAAAAATTGCTTGTCCTCAAGAAATATCCTGCTGCTCCAAACATTGACCTAGGCAATGCAGGGTCCCAAATGTACCACTCAACCACTCCTCGTTGTTGAACATCCTGCCATACTAGTGACGATCCCCATGTCAACAACGAATTACCAGATTCTAATGGAATATCTGAATGATCTTCCCCTGCAAAAAGCAGCTCACCCTTGAGGGTAGATGAACCGTCAAATCCCATTTTACACGGATCTCGTGCTAGTCTCATAAGGGTGCCACCATGCTGATGTTGCACCACTATGACTATAATAAACCTCCCTTCATGCTTAGACTGTATCCTCCCCTCCTAAGACCTGATGGTGGGATATTTGTGAAGGCCAAGCTTATCCTACCCAGGCATCTCCATGATGTCTATGTCAATGCATCCACTATCAATATAAATCCTGAGCAGCAAGGGGATAAATCTACCTCGCCATACAATGGACGTTTCAACAATCTCCCATGTGTCACACCCAAGGTGAACTTGATCACTTTCTCCCATGAACCTACTCATCATAGAATGGAGTGTCCTATCAATCAACTCAATCCCTGGATCCCATAGCCAGACCTGCTGCGACATAGATATAACAACTGCTAGAATCTGTTTGTTCCTTGTCCCTAATCCCTGTATGAAACTGACATATAGGCCCCATATATCATGAACTAATTTGATGCATGCTAAACTGCCATGTGCCTGCCACTGCGTAATACCGATGATTGTTGGAAGCCACATGTGCCAAATAACTACCCCGTGAAGGCATCCAATAGATGGGTATTTGATACTCACAATCGACTCAGTGTATGTGGACCCATCCCTATCATTCCAACCATCACCATTGAGTTTGCCATCCACCCTCTCGATAATGTGCCAATACAACATCTAGAGGTCGAACACATACTAGAAAGTTGCCTCAATCGTACACGATATCCTCTACTCATGCATGGTCCTAACATGCCCTGTGGAAAGAGTGACACATGTCTCCCTCGTGACTTGCTCCCCAACTGTAGGCTCACTACTGAACGATATGCCTCCCCTGCAGATGATCACATCATCCCCCAACCTGTGGTTGTCAACTCGTGCACCAACCTAATGCCACCATTGAGAAGTCTCTCCCCTATTGAGTGTCATCCTAATATCTCGGGTGAGCTCCCTGTCCCTAGTTGCTCATGCCCAGAGTGTCAAAGGACAACAACTAAATCGTTTGTGCCTGTAAGTGATGTATAAGAGGTACATGCATGTGAGTCCCCATGGATACCATCGAGTATTTCTCATTTGCATTCCGTCGATCATGGGTGAAGTACACCCAAAGGTATGCCCGATGTCTCTATCCATAAGTCTCCTTGGAGGCAACCCTCCAAGACCTCGTTGTGCAGCACCATATGCCCCTATATCCCACCGATTATTATTGTAGTCCTCGCCCTGGCACTGTACCCTACATCCTATCAATGTACACCACTGGATACCCCATGCTACTGTTGTACTATCCTGTATTGTCTCGTATCCTACCCGTGTCACTATATCTAGCTCTCCCCACATGTACTCAATGTGATGTGAGTCACTCAATGCAAACCAACACACTACATCAAGCAACCATGCTTCTCCATGCTCCTTTACAATCCATTGCCCATCATTACATACCTCTATACAACGATGGATGCTAGGTTCTAAAATTGGGTCTGTATGCATCAGGTCACATCCCTCTGCATAATACTGGACTCGACAACATATCCTTGTGCACCGCTAGGTACCACTGCCTGTTGTCGTACCACCCTATATCATATGCCATCCTGCATGTGCCAACACATCCACCACTTTGCCAGTAAACCCTCCATGATGTGGGCTACATATCCCCATCTTCCCTGAAAGAACTGAGCGGTCTGACTACTCACATTCCAATGGGAATGACACTATTGTATCTATCCCCAGTAACTCTAATGTCTAATATACCAATGAGAGAGCAACATCTCCATGTAATGCCCTGTTCGGTTGTTTGTTGATGCCACCACCTCATACTAGCTCCAGCCAGAGTAGGCTAATCAGCCTGTGACTCCATGCACAATCAATATGCCAGGAAACTCATGAAATCTGCTTGCTTCTCTACCAATCCATCATGTCACTAGTGTTGTCAGGAAATCTGAAGGGGATATGAAAAGGTGTGTGAACCCAACCATTGATTCCATCACATAGTTGCTACGATGACCTATCGACTCCACGATGTGATGGAGAATTCCACCTGGATCCCAACAACATTCTGGCCCTTAAGCCCCTCTGGTAATCCACAACCTCCGCTAAGTTGTGGCCATGGATGCATCTAACCTCCTAGCCAGCTCCAACAGATACCAACTCAATATCTCTCACCATCCAACCCCAAGGGAAGGATCAAGAGCATAAACTCCCATACGTGGAACTAACCCTCCATACTGCCAAGGATGGACCCTGCACAACTTATGTCACCTCATCTCACCATCCTGGTCAACACATAAAATATGTTGAGGTGACTCTGCCTCTCCCTCTCCAATGTGTAGTGGTAAACTTCTAGTGCTACCGGCCTATAATGTCTGCATAGGGTTGCCCCATCGCTCCAATGTGCACTCCAACTGAACCATTAGGGAACCCAACCGTTCCCCAACATGAGTGAGTTTGGCCATTGAATTAACACAAACTTCTCTCATTCCCTCCAACTCTTCGTTTTGTTGTAGAATGGCCTCTCGCATTATCATGGCCTTATTTCTCAACATTAGAAAGCTAGCCGAGAACTAATGAAACTATGGAGGGCAACTATCCTTTGTAAACTCGGTCACCACTCTAGACCCCTCTGTCTCTTTTGGTACCTTCTCAATGACAAGTATGCCTCCAGGTACCTTATCAACCTGCTATGGGTGGACATTGTCTAGAAACTAGGTCATAGCATTGGGTACCTCATCAACCGTTGACATCTCATCAATAAATGGCCCTCCAAGTGTATGCTCTACTCCCTCAACCGAGGTGTCAGCTAGAGCTACCAAAGAGGCCTCAAATAATGGTGACTCACGCGCCACACCGGGTATATCAATGTGCCCCTCACCATCTTGTGTGTCCTCCTGCTTAACCTCCTCCTTGAGCTTTTGACATCTAAAGCCCAGTCTCCACCAATAGAAATGCCTCTTGGTCTCATCCTCTAGATTTCCTCGTCCTATCCACTCCCTTTGAGGGGTCTGGTGTCCTTTTGGTCAAATCTCTCCACGAGCCTCTGTGTGAACTCTTTGTAGGATGTGATATGTACATGACCCAAAGGGATCAACCCTCGGTACCACCATTCCATAACATCTCCATCCAAGTGCAAAGTGGCATGTCTAATCGCGTCTACCTCCATCATGGGGTTTAGCTAGAAATATGTGTCCAATTATTGTACCCATTTTCTGACAGAACTCATAGATGAACCATCAAAGTGGGTGAGGCTCATTTTTCCTTTAATGATACTCACTCTCCCTTGAGCCATGGGTTTGTCTATAGTTCACCCATCACACTGCATATATGCCAAAATCTTCCATGATCTTGCTAGCTACTCCACAAATATCAAAGATCATGCTCTGATACCACTGTAATGATCCTAAATAGGAAATACAAGTGATAACAGAAAATATTCTATACAGCAAAATATAGAAATGAAATATTTATCAAGCACCCATAGAAAAACTACAAATGAAGAACTTCTAAGCCATTTTATTATATTTCTGCAAGCTAAATACAATAGATATTGTAATGGTGCACCTGTGCTTGTCGCAATGGGCAAGCAGGACCAAACTTAGGTAGGAAAATGGTTGAGTTGAAGGTTTCCCTACTGTCGTACCAATCTGCACTACACTGCCCAGAAAACTATTGCCCTGCTGAATTTCGAATGGCTGGAAAATGCACTAAAATCACCCAGAAATTTATATTCTTTTAACCTCGGACTCCATGGCCAAAACCCAAAAAAAACCCAGAAGAGAATTTGGCTAGTATTGACTTCTATTTTTCGACCCCCTTGGAGCCTCACCCTAGCTATGGCTGCCAAATTCGACCTATTGGAAACTGCCTACAAATCCTTCTGCAAACTCCTCCAAAATGCTGGGGTCACCCCTGCTATCCAACTCCTAACTTCCCAGATGAACTCTTACCCTGGGTCAGCTGCTCCCAAACACCACGAAATTCTCTTGAGTGGGCTCTACATTGTCCCTCTGCCCAAAAATGCGAATTATTGGTATGCTGGCTCAGCTAGCTGAAAACTCCAGCAAAAATTCCTGCCCAATGCTTGTACCTCAATTCCCTGATCTCCTGATAAGCAATGAGATTCCTGATGGTCTCAAACTCCCTCTACGTGATTCCTAGCTACCCAGAAATATGCACTTGCCTCTGTACACTGGTCAATGATGTGTGTTGTTGCCCCGGAACTCCTGAAAACCCTTGTAGAACAACTTCCCTAGGGCGGGCATGGATGGTCCCCCAAAGTAGAGGTTGAATCTCCTGCTTGAGAGATTCATGGCTAAACAACCAGTACACTTGCTAAACATCAAAGTGTATAAATGAGTGTTTGTTTGAAAATTTCAAAGACACCAAATGGAGGCCTCCAAGCTCTATTTATAATTGCTAGTCCTCTCCCTTGGTGGTCCCCACCTTCCACTAATAAAATATTACTTTGCCGCGATTCTTCATTAAAATAATAATTTCTACTTTTGTCCCACAAAATAATATTTTCTCCTTTTTATTTAATATCACCAAAAATTGGCAAAACTCCTTAGTGAATTTTGCACTCACAAAAATTGGGAACGTTACATGCTTCTACTATAGGTTAAATGTCGAACAATTTGAAACTTGTCAAATCTAATATAACATTGTGACCCAACTATCCTTTTCTCGACATTTGGCAAATCTCACCAGCATGGATTGGCTTATCACTTTCCATTAGACAATCTGCTTTGATTTCCCTCACCAGTGGTGAGATCAGAGTTTGCTGTGGAGAAATCATATCCAAACCCCAAAAATGGAACCCGACCGAAGAAATTACAGATGAAAGACCCAACGATTAGATTCCTTGTGGCAATTTTTAATTGGGAAGAGGATGAAAAAAATGAAGATCGGTGATTGGTAGGGGTGAACAGTGTTTGCACACCCCAACCCTGCAGAGAGAACACCTATTGGCGTAATTAATTTTGTACTTACTATGTGGGATAAAGTACGCTACTCTTCTTGACACCCTCTGATCACTCATGAAATCTTAGCTTATCTTCGTTATTATAATTCTTTTGACCAAGGTGAACAATGCAAATCAAGACAAAACAAGTGGAGACGGATAAAATAAGTGTAATTATTAAATCTCATAGAAAATGGACAAGGAGAATCAATGGTTGTAACTTTTGAGTATTAGAGACCGATAGATCAAATTTAAAGGGAAAATTTATATATCATTCTAATAAGTTATTAGTTCTTTTAGGTTAACAATTTAAATTATATTCTGTTTTTTATTTGAAAAAGAAAAGGGGAAATTGAGAGTAATAATTATTTTATCTTATAAAATGATTTAAAATGATTTTTATTTTGTTGAGAGTTTGTTTTTCTAGGACGTAAGGAAATAGGTTAATGGCCCAAGATTCAAAGGCATCTAGCTGGAGTGAAACCTTTTCTCTTTACGGGCCACCAACGAGGTAATTCTAGGTGGCATGGTTTTCCTTATCTAAGGGTAATGAGACAACCTACATGCAGCTAGGAAGATTGTCATCACTGTTAATTTGACATGAGTTATGATAAATTTTCCCACTGTGTAGAAATTGTTATATTATATTATTCTTTTAAAAAAAATCTTTAATTTTAAACTAATGTTGTAACACTTTTATATCATATATTTATTTTCTATCATTTTTTAAAAATAATAGATAGACATTACAAACAGACCATTTATTAAAGCAATAAAATTATATTCAACTAAGCAAAAAAACTATCATATAAATCTTAGATGAAACAATTTAAAATTTGAGAAAATATAAACTCTTTAAAAACTAATTTACAAACAATCAACAATTTTACCTATAAAAAAAAAGCCAAAAGATATTATAACTAAACTAAATATTTAAAAACATTCATTTTTGTTTTTATTTATGTTTTAATATACTTTTGTTAAGTCATTGTCCGAACATCTATGTTTTAATATACTTTTGTTAGGTCATTGTCCAAACATCTATGTTTTGAAGTTCTAGTCATTGAATTTTTATTTTTTTTTCTACCAAATCTTAATTTTTGTTGTTTAGAATGGGTTTTTGACTAAATATATGGATTTAGCAGCCTAAAAACCTCTTAAAACACTCAAATTGTGGAAAATTTACAACTCAAACTTGTAATTCCAAAAACATCTTACATACAATCTTAAAAAAAAAAACAAACAAACAAACAAAAAAACATATATAATTAAACCTCTTTTTTTGTTAATATATAAAATCAACCACTTAAAAATTATATATTATTGCACCATACTTATTTATTATAAAATAATAAATATGAAGTTAACTTTTTAGTAAAAAACTATATAATAATAATAATAATTTACAAAATTAAACAATAAAAAAATTATATTAATTTCACTGAACCCTTACTCACACTAACCCCAAAACCAATAACTTCAGTATTAATTTTTTACTCCATTCTCTATGCTGCAATAAAACACTTAACTTGTCATATTTAATTAGTTAAAACCATCTCAAGGAAGGAATCTGAGATATGGAGTTTGTTGGATTAAAATCGTCTCGAGGAAAGAATTTGAGATATGCAGATCAAACGAGTACGAATGACAACGATTTTCTTGCTTCAAAATTGAATAAATACTTTGCAAATATGAACGAGAATAATGGACTCATATGCAACGGTATCAACATCATTTTTGAACTGAAATATGGAAGGAACTTGAAACCCCCATTTTGTGCAATACCTCATCACTACCCAAGCCCCACATTATGAAGTGCCACTTTTTGTGATTGGTGGGAGTAATCAAGTCTTCCATAAACCCTCTGTTTAGGATTTCTTTTGACCCATTTTGTTTCATGTCTTTGCCGCCCTATGTTATCTTGTCTGAGCCTGGTGTGTGGGCATTGCGCTCCAGTGACGATGGCTATGTTTGGCTCCAGTACTGGTTCACCTAGTCCACCATTCTAGCACTACTCACCAAGAATTGTTGTTTGCAGAGGTTCATTTGGGGTTTATTGTGGCGCATGTGTTTGTTTTTTCTGCTTCATGGGGGGTTAAACAATGGCTCTGTGGTTGTTTGATTTGCTTCATGGGGGGTTAACCAATGAATCTATGATTGTTCATTCAACATTTGGTGTTGTTTTATCCTCGTGACCTATTGTTTGTGAAGGAGCCAATGGGAGATTCGAGCAAGTTTGGTGGTCAACATGCAGGTTTCAAGGTCCATTCAGGTAATTGTTAAAATTCATGGTTTTTTTCCAATTTTGTTGTAAATTTTTTGGGTTTTTCCCCAAATGCTAATTTATCTATGCGTTTGTCACAGAAGAGGTTCAATGAGGTTTGGGGCGACGTTTGGACATGGTGGTGGATTTTGCGGATCTTCAGTAGGATTCTAAATCCTACTAGCCATTCTGTGTTTTTCAAAACTTGAATTTGTTGTTGGGAATTTAGCTCTCGTTGCGGTTTTGTGTTTTTCAACACTTCAATTTTTTATTTGTCTTGCTTTATGTCTTGCTTTACAGTGGTTATTGTGACTTGGGTTTTGTTACAAGGTTTAAGGTAGGGTTTGACAGGGTTATAATCTTTCTTTGTTTCTTGCTATACAATGGTTATTGTGACTTGGGTTTTGTTATAGGGCTTATGGTAGGGTTCAAAGACCTGATAATATTGCTTTGTGTCTTGTTCTATAGTGGTTATTGTGACTTGAGTTTTGTTGCATGGTTTATGGTACGGTTCGGTAGGGTTATAATCTTGCTTTGTGTCTTGCTCTATAATGGTTATTGTGACTTGGGTTTTGTTACAGGGTTTATGGTAGGGTTCGATAGGCCGATAATCTTGCTATGTGTCTTGCTCTGCAGTGGTTATCGTGACTTGGGTTTTGTTACAGGGTTTATGGTAGGGTTCAATAGGGTTATAATCTTTCTTTTTGTCTTGCTCTGTAGTGGTTATTGTGACTTGGGTTTTGATGCATGGTTTATGGTAGGGTTCGAAAACCTGATAATATTGCTCTGTGTTTTTCTCTACAGTGGTTATTGTGACTTGGGTTTTGTTGCAGGGTTTATGGTAGGGTTTGGCAGGGTTATAATCTTGCTATGTATCTTGCTCTGCAGTGGTTATTGTGACTTGGGTTTTGTTGAAGGGTTTATTGTAGGGTTTGCCAGTCTAATAATCTTGCTCTGGGTCTTTCTCTGCAGTGGTTATTGTGACTTGGGTTTTGTTGCAGGGTTTGTGGTAAGGTTCGACAGGGTTATAATATTGCTCTATGTCTTACTCTGTAGTGATTATTGTGGGTTTAGTTGCAGGGCTTATTGTAGGGTTCAACAACCCAATAATCTTTCTCGGTGTCTTGCTCTGCGGTGGTTATTGTGACTTGGGTTTTGTTGCAAGGTTTATGGTAGGGTTTGACAGGGTTATAATCTTGCTCAGATTATTGATTCACACATATTCTAATGAAGTATAATTCACAAATCATTACAAAATATTAAATTTCAAAACATATATAACATAACCCAATATATCTTGTTCAATGCAATATAGGCACCTTGTATGCTCAAAAACCCAGAAATCAAGGGATACCCAGATAGAATCTCAATAGAGAGGATAAACTGTGATTTGATTAAGTGAAAACAATATTCCAATTTTTTTCCTCAACATTTAACTGAGTTTTCCTATTCTTTTCCATTTTTCAAATCTGAGTTTATGTTTTACCAGGTTTTCCCAGTCCAAAAATTCTTCCACTTACCCACCAAAAAAAAATTGTTTCTGGTATTTGGCTTATTGATGCTTCACCGCACATGCACTCTGTTTGTCTTCTAAGTTAACTTACAATAAATGAGGTTTCATAAGGTGTGAGGTTAGGTACTTTTATTGTTCACTTTTTTATGGAATTTTCGATTGTATGTTGTCTTGGGCTTGAGGTAGATGGCTCATTGTTTTTGTGGTAGAGTGTGATAGTGGTGCAGATGAGCTTCCAAAGCTTTCTAAGGGAAATGCGGAATTTTGTTGCACCAACATAATACATAGTCCAACCTCCAATTCTCCCATTATATTTTTTTTCTTATTGACATCTCTCCAACACCCTTAAGGTTGTAGTGGAGACAATTAAATCTTTTTTGGATAACCTTCCTAGTTTTCCCAGAACACTAATTGCGTTTCTTAAATTTTATAGTGCTTTGGATTTTTACAATCTAAAGACATCCTTGACATAACCTCATTTGGTGGTTGTAGTATATTTGGATGATACAATTGTATTATTTAAAGAAGATCTACAAATGAAGGATGATTTGGCAACAATAAAAACAATTTATGATAAACTTAATGAAGAAGTTGGAAAGGTTCTTGTTATTTTAGACTTAAAAGTCACTCTTGCTTACTGGTTGATTATTAGGCATTGAGCATGACATACGATTTCATTATTCACTTGTTTGTAATTTAATTATTCTCTTGGCTTGTTGAAGCTTTATATGGCTTTTTGATGCTTCACCGCACATGCACTTTGTTTGTCTTCTAAGTGAACTTACAGTAAATGAGGTTTCATAAGGTGTGAAGTTAGGTACTTTTACTGTTCACTATTTTATGGAATTTTCATATTAAAATAAGTGACTTGTTCAAGATTTCATTATTCACTCGTTTGTCATTTAATTAACAACTCAGTTGATTCTTGTTGATGCTTTATCATTTAATTAACAACTCAGTTGATGCTTGTTTATTTCATTATTCACTCGTTTGTCATTTAATTATTCTCTTGGCTTGTTGAAGCTTTATTTGGCTTGTAGATGCTTCATCACACATGCACTATGTTTTTCTTCTAAGTTAACTTACAGTAAATGAGGTTTCATAAGGTGTGAGGTTAGGTACTTTTATTGTTCATTGTTTTATGGAATTTTCATATTAAAACAAGTGACTTGTTCAAGATTTCATTATTCACTCGTTTGTCATTTAATTAGCAACTCAGTTGATGCTTTATCATTTCATTAAAAACTCATTTGATGCTTGTTGACTTCATTATTAACTCGTTTGCCACTTAATTATTCTATTGGCTTGTTGATGCTTCACCGCACTGATGAGCCCCAAAAATGGATAATTATATGGGTTCATTCAGCCTCCTTATTCGACTTAATCCACCATTCTCATTCGTTTATTGCATGTTTTTTTATTATATTTATGCTAATAGAGTGAATTGGGTTAGTCATTATGCCAACAAGTTTAATGTGTGCTTTATGCAGTCTTTTTGGTCAATTTAGAGACAAAATCAAAGGTTTAAATGAGCACTTGGTAGCCAAATTCGTGGAGAGGATTTTTAGGAAGGTGTCCCCTTCATTTATGAGCCCTTACCTCGAATTCTCCACCATCAGCTCGGAGTTCAAGGGCCACCAAATCGATTATCACAAGGGCAGCTGAGCAAGTGCTAGTAAAAGTGCTATTAACTACAAGTTTTGGCAGCCGAATTCCTAAAGTTTAGGAGGGTTGTTGGGGTCCTCAATTTGTATAAATAAGAGGGCTTAGGGCCTCATTTCAGTTAGTCACTTTGTAGGCAGAAGTTAGCTAGTTTGTAGTTCGATTTTAGTCATTTTTTAGGCAATAGGCTAGCTTTGCATTTCAGCACATTTTCGAGTTTTCCTTATGGACAGTTTTTGGAATGTAACTATTCTTTTGATCAATAAAGATGAATCCAGCTTTGCACCAGCTCTAAATCTCTCTTAGGAGGCTGTAGCTCTTGGGGTTGGGCCCATCTCAAGTGCCCAGTACCTCCTTTGTTTACTTTTATGTGTTTTTGCTGCATTCTTAGAATAAAATCTGTTATTTAGATTTAAATCTTGCTTTGTTATTTAAATTGCTTTTGATGATAAAAAAAGGATTTTCATGTTCAGATTTAGTTGATAGGTTAATAACAGGGAAAATCTTCAAAAAAGGGCCATCAAACACCTCTGATTTCACCTCTCCCTCAGTGGGATCAGGAGCTGGGATCAAGGTGACCTTGCTGCCCACAAAAACACTAACTTTTCTTTGCCATGCAATCACTAGTGTTTGATTTTCATTTGTAGAAGTTGGTTACAAGTTCAGATTTTTGCTTGCTTAGTTGCATAAGTTAGTATACATGGTTTCATTGCAGGTCAAACTTTTGTTCATTCTCTTTACTGACAACTAGCACAGATTAGGTCAACGTAACTAGGTCTTTGAATTTACAAGTCTTCGTTGGTTCAGTTGGAAAAACGACTTGCAGAGCACTTGTACCACTCCTCTATCTACCCATACTCCATCAAACCCATCTGCTCCATCCCTCAACTCAGCTTCTTGCCTTACGTTTGCCATTTGCTCACATAACCCTAGTTTTTGTGCATCATTGCTTCAGTCCTCCTTGAACAAATCTAGCCATCTACATCTGTCCTCAACTCCATCCACCAAGTCCTGGACCACCTCCAACCCTTATCCTACCTCCATACCCACTCCTTCATCTTTCTTCCTCCATCCATCCTCCAAAATCCCATTTCTGAACATCCTGTAGAAAAATTACAGACACCCTGTAGAAAATCACAAACATCCTATAGAACCCCTGCAGACTTCCTGTAGAAGCTCACTAATGAGGTTTCTTGATAGCCAAACTCTGTGAAACTCTCTGGAAGGGTGTTAGGGACCCCTTAGGCCCTCTCTGAACCTTCCCGACCTCCTCCAAGCATTTCCTTTCGCCAATCCACCTCTATACAGTAAAAAAAAGATGTTGTTTTTTTTTTTTTTGTCAGATGTTACTGTAGAAGCAGCTTAGATACATGTATTTACCTTCCTAGAAGTCAATGGAATTCGTTTCAGTAGCTTGCATCCTCTTTCTTGCATCGGTAGGGATAGCTAGTAAAATTAGGGTTTGCTAGGGTTTATGTTTCCTTTCAGCTTTCCAGTTTCTTTCTGTAAATAGATAAACCTTCTTTAAGTTAGCTTTCATCCATCAGTTAAAAATCTTCTTCTCGGAGCTCATAGAAGTTGGCTTAAGCTCCTAGCGGATTTGTGCCAGCTGACCAAGTGACAGCTGCGGCAAGAGCTAGTATTTGTGCATATAGCACTGTCGCTTCCAAGTTTGTTACGAACTACCGGGTTGATAAAATTAAAGAAGGGAGTTCCAGGAGTTGTAGCATTATTGTTGCAATACTGGGGCTCACCACTCTTTTTGGTGCCGTTATCGAGGAAGCGTCAGAGTATTTGCGCTTGCTGTTTTTCTTCTATTTTCCACTACAACCTTCTGCTAAGTAGTTTATTTCATTTCGATTATGCAATTTCGTTTCTGAAAAAGTATATTAGCATTTCCCGCTTTCATAGATTAGCATTTCAATTCCGCAATTTCATTTCTGCAAGCATATATTAGCATTTCAATTCCGCAAGCATAGCCTAGCATTTCAATTCCTGCAATTTCATTTGAGCAAAATAGATTAGTCATTTCCTGCTTTCATTTCAATTCTGCATTTTCATTTCAGCAAGATAGTTAGTTGCAGTTCAATCTATTTTAGTTTTGTAGGTACAAGCAGAAAAAAGAAACAAAAATCAACCAAAAAGATCTCCTTTCATGCCTTGAAGGAGTAGAGATAATTCAGAAAAATGATTGCACAACACCCCCACTGCTTCGCACAACAAACCTTCTCTCTTCTTCGATGGCTGTGATTAAAGAACCCTTAGGTGGACCACAAGACATATTCGAAGAACCTCAAGGGAAGAAGAAGAAGAAAACATTCCTCTGGAGCAAATGGCTACAAGCAGAAACGTTGGGAGCAGTACCTTGTCTAAAAATGAATTTGAAAATCAGATGGAAGATTTCAAGAGTGATATGAGGTAGTTTCTTGCCATGCAATTGGATACCCTGCAGATCCAAAGGAAGCAAGAGGAAGCCAAGAGGGCTTTGGCCATCTTTTGTCCCAGGTGCACTAGAAAGCATCCTAGGAACGAATGTCGAATGCACTCCCTAGAAGTGTGTTTCGTCTGTGAAGAATACCATCCTACGAATCAGTGCCCTTCCTTGCCTGGACTTAAAGCTGCATATCAGAGAGCCAAAGGAGCCACTGAACCACCCTATTTCATGAACCAAAGGAGGCCACATGGACCTAGAACTTACTAGGAGGGAATGCAAGATACATCCCAGACCTATTATAACCCCTATCAAGCCACTTCCATGCCTTCATGGGGTCCCCCTGCTCATCCTTCTTGGTCCACACCCCCTCCTTGGTTGTATCATCCGCAATACCATGCTCCTCCAATTGCTCATTCGTTTCACTCTTATGCTCAGCCACAACCTCAGTGGAATGCACCTCATCAGGGGTGGAGGCCCCAGTACAACTCTCATCCCGTTCATTTTCCTCCACCACCTGCCCAACCACAACCCCATCCACATCCATCTCAAATATACACCCCCAATCAACTATCCATACCACCATTTCCAAACCCGCACATTGGAATAGCTCAACCCAATTGCAAAGCTGAGGCACAACATGTCCAAATGTCTCCTCTTGAGCTCGATGATCTTCACCATAGCTCAGGAAGAGTATTGCAAAACAGAGATTATATCGACAACATTGAAGGACCAAGGGAAAAAGAAGATTCAAAAGAAAAGATCAAAGAACCATGGGCTGCACTTGATGAAGAGAAGGCATCAAAATCAGAGATCGAGAGAGTTCCCTCATGGTTAGCATCAAATCTTCCATGTATTCAAGAGAAAGATCAGCAAAAAGAGGAAGATGAGAAGGTCATGGTAGAAGGTGACATGAAACATGATACAGATCAGCAAAAGAACCAAGGATATCAGAGCTATATTGAGATATGGTTTCAGACGGTCACTAAGTTGCAGCAGTACTCTCTTCCTCAGCTATGTTTGATCCCTTCAAAGTCAGATCATTTGGTCTTTGAAATCTCGATAGCTGTCAAAGCATGCATCTCAAGCCTCCACATCATCTTGTCTCTAATCTCGATGTGCACATGGCTCCATTAGAAGTATTCTTACACTTGAAAATGATGTTGTTTCTCAAGTAGGGTAGGGTAGAAAAAAAGAAAAAAGAGAAAAAATGAAAATAAGAAGAAATTAAAAATATAAGGTGAAAACCTCCTCGGAGGCGCCTTAGATTGGCTCATTGATTGAAAACCTCCATGAGGCGGTCAATGGGTTGGGAAAAAATAGAAAAGAGAATAATATCTCTAGGTGAAAACCTCCCTTGGAAGCGCCCAGGGTAGGCAATTAGGGTGAAAACCTCCATGAGGCGCCCTAGTTGTTTTCCAAAAAAAAAAAAAAAAAGAGAAAAATAAAAATAAACCTAATTTCCATTGAATAATTTCAGGTTGCAGCAAGGACATTGCAGGTCAGGAGGATCGCTCAAAACAAAGACAGAGGAAGTTCTGTGCCTTCTATAGGAAGTTCTGTGTTTTCTACAGGAAGTTCTGTGTCTTCTACAGGAAGCCTACAAACAAGCCAAAATTGATCTCTGAAGAGGACCTGAAGGCCGGGAATCTGTCCATGAGGCCTGCAAGCATCCATGTTTCCATCCCTCACCCTTCTCCATCATTTTTTCCATCTCATTGTGCTTCTTTCCTCAAAATTGTGTGTTCTACAGGAAGTTCCTGTAGAAATTACAGGATTTCTACAGGAAGCTAGAAATGGATTTCAAAAAGGTAGTTTGGCGAACATGATAGCTTCCTCAAGGGTTCAGAAGTCCTCCTACAATCTTCAAACTTCTCCTCCATCATCTCCATGCCTGCATCACAACCCAAGCTCAGCTTTTTTCCCATGCAAAAACTTGCAGAATGCTTTGAAGGAAAAATACATAGAACAGAATTTGTTTCTTCCCCAGCTTGAAAACCATGCATCCATTTGCAAAACTGTTACAGGGGGAGTTTTATAGGGATGATGGCAACATGCCTGAGTAATTTCAGCCAATTCTGGTGCACGGTTTCCAAGAAATCAGCCTCCATCACCTTCAACCATTTTTACATTTTCTCCATATCCGTGTATCCGTTTCAAAACATGTTTCATGGGGAGATGCACATGGGTGATAGTAGCCTACCCAAGCAGTTTCAGCCGATTCCGATGCATAGTTTCCGAGAAATTGATCTCTGTAATCTTCAGCCATTTTCCATTTTCTCGAAATCTGTGCACCCATTGATCGCAATTTTGCTATGGGAGGTGCATAATGATGATAGGAACATGCTCACAAAGTTTCATATCGATCCGGTCTATTGTTCGGGAGCAATGGAGAAAACAAGTTTCTGTCATGTGGAAATTCAACATCAGCAGCTTGAGGGTGCAGATCTAAACGTGAAGCCAGCTCCTGCAGCATGGATCCAGCCAGAGGATACTTGCACAAGAAAAAATAGCCATGAATCAGCCACCAAGCCATCATGCAACCACAGAAACTAATGCATGCAGTAAATGAAAGGCCACAGCACCTCACGACAACCACATTCGACTTTCAGGTATGTGACTAAAACTCGTTCCTCTATTGCATGAATCTAATTTAAGAACTGCATGAACGAATGGAATGGTGGGATTAAACTATGAATCTAGTAAGGTTAAACCGACATTGCCTTCTCTAAGCGCTCAACCGGAAGTCATGCAGTATACGTGGACAGTCGACTCAAGTGAAAATTAAAACAACAGGGAGTGTTGGCCGTTTAAACCTCAGTGCAATTGATGGCAGTGATTACAGGGGGGAAACATACAGTTCATGAACAACACCACCGTCTGCATGTGGCCACGTACACTTGGCCACTTCACTCCCTCACCACAAATCATGCAACAATTACAAAAATGCTCGGCTGACTCTCACCACCCTCTGTTCAACTGCGGTCACAACTGGAGCACGTGTCCACCACATCCAGATCAGTTAACCAGTGGTCCTCTGCAAGATTCCTACCTGATTTCTCGAGATTTCTGCCGTTTTTTTTTAAATTACTGCCTATCAGGCTCTACAGGAAGCACAGTTTCATTCTATAGGAAGTCTTCTACAGGAAACGCTTAAAACGACCATGTAGAAAGAAAACCTGGGATCTTCGGCAAATTTCAAGCTCCAAACGAGGTAGGATTGGGGAAACTTCTTTGTGCATGATTTGTTGGTGCAAAATGGTGAATTGAACATGGAATTAAATTTAAAAATGAGAGGAAAAGTCTGCGTGCACATTGAAAAAGGGTGAAAAGTCTGTTTGCATATTTTCTGAGTTCTACACAGCTCTTTTTTCCCTTTGCATTCGAAGTCTGGCTTCTTCTTTCTCACCTTCTTCTGAAAAGAGAGATGCAACCATAGGAACTAAGCCTGTGTGAAAGAATGAATTTGCAAGACTTTCCACTTTCTAGAAAAAAACTATGTTATTTGTTCTCTGATCTGTAAAAAAAAATGATTTCTTTTCAAAAACTAAGAAGCAAATTCAGGTTGGAAAAGTTTGAAGAGAGGAAAAATTGGAGTTGTTGTTGTGAAAAACACGAAAATTCCAGGAGCAATAACAAGTTTACAAGAGGGGCAATGAGCTATCTTTTTAGAAGAAAACACAGGTTTTTGCAAAATTTCTGGCTTCAAGAGAAGAAGAAAACAAACAGTTTTATTTGTTGCATGTTTATGCAAAAGAAGCGATGCAATTCTAGGAAAGGATCATGCCTGAATAATGTGAAAGAAACCAATGATGAGGGAACGCAAATCATTCAAGCAGAGGGCAAAACAAAGGAAGAACAGAAAAGAAAAAGACTACAGCAGAGAAGGCAGAAGCTAAACAAGATGAGAAGAAAGCCAAAACAGAGTGTGAGGAAGCAAGCTAACAGAGGCAGAGAAGACAAAAGAAGAGGAAAAAAGGAGGAAGAGCCACATCCAGCCAAGCAGACCAAAATATTTAAAACAATTTCTACAGGAAGCATGAAAATCGTTTCTACAGGAAGCCAGAAAACAGTCAGCACAGGACTTTCTACAGGAAGTCTAGAAACAGAGGAACAAAAAGGGAAAATCGCCTGAGATTTTAGCCAGGGAGGCAGCAGCTGTGCTGGCCACCCTAAGCACATCTCCAAAGTAGAAAGGGAAGTGAAAGAGGGAGCCTTCCCTGTATATTAAGGCAAGAAGGAGCATGAGGATAAAGACTGGCAGACCCCAACCACCGTCAAAAGAACCAATCACGATTGTAGACACCCCAGCTACACAAAAGGAGAGGTCTTCCTCCAAGGAATCCATCACCTATGAACGGGGAAGCCCGAAGACATCCACATGGAGAGAAAGAATGAAAATGTTGGACACAACAGCCTCTCTACACGATGCTGAGATAGTTCTACAGGAAACTGAGAATTCTCTAGGAAAATGAGCAGGCAGTGGGAAGAAGCAGAGAGAAAAGCATGGTTACATGACCGAGAAGAGGACATCACTTCAGAAGCTTGGCATGACAGGGAGGCCACCAAGGCCATCAAAGATGAGGAGATAGATTGGTTGCTCAGAGGATGAGCAATACTTTCAGTAGGGGGTTGATGATGAGCCCCAAAAATGGATAATTATATGGGCTCATTCAGCCTCCTAATTCGACTTAATCCACCATTCTCATTAGTTTATTGCATTTTTTTTATTATATTTATGCTAATAGAGTGAATTGGGTTAGTCATTATTCCAACAAGTCTAATGTGTGCTTTATGCAGTCTTTTTGGTCAATTTGGAGACAAAAATCAAAGGTTTAAATGAGCACTTGGCAGCCAAATTTGTGGAGAGTATTTTTAGGAAGGTGTCCCCTTCATTTTGGGCCCTTACCTTGAATTATCCACCATCAGCTCGGAGTTCAAGGGCCACCAAATCGATTATCACAAGGGCAGCCGAGCAAGTGCTAGTAAAAGTGTTGTTAACTACAAGTTTTGGCAGTCGAGTTCCTAAAGTTTAGAAGGGTTGTTGGGGTCCTCAATTTGTATAAATAAGAGAGCTTAGGGCCTCATTTTAGTTAGTCACTTTGTAGGCAGAAGTTAGCTAGTTTGTAGTTTGATTTTAGTCATTTTTTAGGCAGTAGGCTAGCTTTGCATTTCAGCACATTTTCGAGTTTTCCTTGTGGACAGTTTTTGGAATGTAACTATTCTTTTAAGCAATAAAGATGAATCTAGCTTTGCACCAATTCTAAATCTCTCTTAGGAGGTTGTAGCTCTTGGGGTTGGGCCCATCTCAAGTGCCCAATACCTCCTTTGTTTACTTTTATGTGTTTTTGCTGCATTCTTAGAATAAAATCTGCTATTTAGATTTAAATTTTGCTTTGTTATTTAGATTGATTTTGATGATTAAAAAGGATTTTCATGTTCAGATTTAGTTGATAGGTTAATAACAGGGAAGATCTTCAAAAAAGGGCCATCAAACACTTTTGATTTCACCTCTCCCTCAGTGGGATCAGGCGCTGGGATCAAGGTGACCTTGCTGCCCACAAAAACATTGACTTTGCTTTGCCATGCAATCACTAGTGTTTGATTTTCATTTGTAGAAGTTGGTTACAAGTTTAGATTTTTGCTTGCTTAGTTGCATAAGTTAATATACATGGTTTCATTGCAGGTCAAACTTCTGTTCATTCTCTTTACTGACAACTAGCACAGATTAGGTCAACGTAACTAGGTCTTTGAATTTACAAGTTTTCGCTGGTTCAGTTGGAAAAACGACTTGCAGAGCAGCTGTACCACTCCTCTATCTGCCCATACTCCATCAAACCCATCTGCTCCATCCCTCAACTCAGCTTCTTGCCTTACGTTTTCCATTTGCTCACATAACCATAGTTTTGTGCATCATTGCTTTAGTCCTCCTTGAACAAATCCAGCCATCTACATCTGTCCTCAACTCCATCCACCAAGTCATGGACCACCTCCAACCCTTATCGTACCTCCATACCCACTCCATCTTTCTTCCTCCATCCATCCTCCAAAATCCCATTTCTGAACATCCTGTAGAAAAATTACAGACATCCTGTAGAAAATCACATACATCCTGTAGAACCCCTGTAGACTTCCTATAGAAGCTCACGAATGAGGTTTCTTGATAGCCAAACTCTGTGAAACTCTCTGGAAGGGTGTTAGGGACCCCTTAGGCGCTCTCTGAACCTTCCCAACCTCCTCCAAGCATTTCCTTTCGCCAATCCACCTCTGCATAGTAAAAAACAGTTAAAGCACATGCATGATAATTCTGGCAACTTATTCAAAAATACAAAAAGATTTTTTTTTTTTTTTTTTTTTTAATTTTTTTTTCCCAGATGTTACTGTAGAAGCAGCTTAGATACATGTATTTACCTTCCTAGAAGTCAATGGCATTCCTTTCAGTAGCTTGCATCCTCTTTCTTGCATTGGTAGGGATAGCTGGTAAAATTAGGGTTTGCTAGGGTTTACGTTTCCTTTCAGCTTTCCAGTTTCTTTCTGCAAATAGATCAACCTTCTTTAAGTTAGCTTTCATCCATCAGTTAAAAAGCTTCTTCTCAGATCTCATATAAGTTGGCTTAAGCTCCTAGCGGACTTGTGCCAGCTGACCAAGTGACAGCTGCGGCAAGAGCTAGTACTTGTGCATATAGCACCGTCGCTTCCAAGTTTGTTACGAACTACCGGGTTGATAAAATTAAAGAAGGGAGTTCCAGGAGTTGCAGCATTATTGCCAAGGATAATTTTAGGGGCGACTGTTCGCCCTTTGGCGAAATTAAGGGGTTTTAAATTTTTAGTGGGCGAATATTTTGTATCATAGTACATTTTTACAAATCACCTCAAATAGCCCAGCTTATTTTAAGGGAGAGGGTAAAAAAGGTAAATTTAGCCCTTGAAATTAGGACTTACAATCTTCCATTCGCCCATTTTCAAGAATAGGTTTTATTTAAGTGAATCCATTCGCCCATTTTCAAGAATAGGTTTTATTTAAGTGAATCCTATAGGCCAAATACCATATTTATAAAAGAGGTATGGTAAATTAATAAAAATATAAATAAATGAGAGGTATGGTAAATTAATAAAAATATAAATAAATGAGAGGTATGGTAAATAAATAAAGCATTTTTTATATTTACTCCATAAGTCACCTTATATACATGTAAGGGTGTAAACAAATAAAAATATAAGTAAAGTGGAGGTATGGTAAATAAATAAAACGTCTTTTTATACTTACTCAAAAGGTATGGTAAATAAATAAAAATATAAATAAACTAGACGTATCGTAACTAAATAAAACCTCTTTTTATATTTAGTCCATAACCCTCGTTCTATTTATGAAGGCTCAAGAAAGAGGTTTTATTTAATTGAATCCTATGGGCCAAATACCATATTTGTAAAAGAGGTATGGTAAATTAATGAAAATATAAATAAATGAGAGGTATGATAAGCAAATAAAACATTTTTTTATATGTACTCCATAAGTCACCTTATATTTACGAACACTCAAAAAATGGGTTATATTTAGGTGAAACCTATGGCCAAAATACTATGGGACAAATACCATGGACTAGATTGTTATTAATACCATGCAAAAAACCATTATTAACGCTAATATTAGAATTAATAAAAATAAAAATGGCACATGGTATTGACCCATGGTATTCACCAAAAGGGCACATGGTATTGACCCATGGTATTCACCTGGAATGTAGCCTATTTAAATGGGGGAATTAAACCAACATGTAGCCTATGCTAAGATTCAATAGGACTTTACAAAGTTTTATTATTTAGTGAAAGACTCGCCAAGATCTTACAAGATTTTATAATTGAGTAAAATATTCGCCATGCCTGGTGAGAGATTCGCCAAACAATTATATATACATATTATATTATTGATAAAATCGCCTTCCATTTTTCCTATATACCATGGAGATTCGCCCATTTATTATATTTATAAATTTAGGGGGGGTTCTTAAAATTTTCCCTGATTATTGCTGCAATACTGGGGCTCACCACGCACATGCACTTTGTTTGTCTTCTAAGATAACTTACAGTAAATGAGGTTTCATATGAGGTGTGAGGTTAGGTACGTTTACTATTCACTGTTTTATGGAATTTTCATATTAAAACAAGTTCACTTCAATATTTCATTATTCACTCATTTTTCATTTAATTAACAACTCAGTTATAAATGTGTTGTTAATCATTTGGTGTGTAGAGGCATAACAAAAGTTGTTATTTGCATTCTCATGTAAGATTTCTCCATTATAATAGACTATAGATGTTCCTTCTAAGATGGATTTTGGTTACAATGCCGCATACAGTATGAAATAAAACAACCTAGGTTGTAAGCCAAAATATTCATGTGACAAGAAAAAGAGACAATCCATCCAAAATCCACATCATAATGTGGTTACAACCAAAAACATATGACACCCCTATTCTTTATGGCCTTGAGAATCTTCAGTGCCAAAACTCCCTGAGTTTCCTACTTGAGCCAAGTAGGTTGGCCTACCTAAAAAGGGTTGATTAGGATGTGGTGGATTGCTGCCATATGATTGAGTCCAATTTTCCCCTTCCAACCATGGAGGAATTGAGTACCCATACCTCACACTTGCACTACTAACCCTTGCATTAAGTGGAGGTGTGTGATGAGCATACATAGAATTGACACCTACTATGGTAGGAATAAACCAAGTGGGTAAACCCCCATTTTGATAGTAAGGGACTTGAATTTTTATGAGGTCTTGGACTAATGGTGTATTATCTGTAATATTGTCCAGTGTGTTTGGCATAATCCTGGTTTCATCATCTGTGCTTGCATCATTTTCAACCGTATCGGTCTTCCCTTGTTCCTTTTCAAGCATATGTTTAACCTTTCCTTCTTCGTTTTCCTGTCTTGCCATTTATTTTCTATGGTCCTTCTCTTGCCTTACTTTCTCTCTTTCAAGCCTTTCATCTGCTCAACATTGTGCTGCAACAATCCTTGTTGCCTTCTTCTCCTTGGCTAAATCCTTTTTTTATTTTCCGTTTTAATTCCTGAATTTCAAATTTATTTTTTTGACTCAGATAATATGTTTATATAGCCTTATGAGGTGAGTAAATGTGAAATTCGGCCCAAACGAAGACTACCCGATGGTCCTTTCTTTTTTTCATTGACACTCTCTCTACTAGTAGCTTTAGGAACTGACCAAATAACTTCTCCACCCCTCCCACCTACATGTCATTTCTTGGCACTTGCCTTTCAGTATGCGAGACAATTGATTGAACTATATTATTCTCTTCATCTGATGCCTCATTATGTGCTTCATCTTCTTCCATTGATCTATTGTCCACAAAAAAATGAACAATTTGTTCAATTTTGTTGGTTGTGAAGGCATGTTCATGCTTTGTTCGTTGGTTCTTGAGACACTATGTTTGTTTAAATTTATCATGGCTTTTGCCAACCATGATGGTGGGATTATTTGGCTTGGCAATGTCAATTGGTCATTGTTGCTTCCTAGTGCAATATCAATAATGTCATTTTCAACTACATCTTCATTATCAACTGCATGTTCAACAATGTCATTAAGAATATCAACAACAAAAGTTCCATGTGCTTCAGTTGGTAGAATGACCTCCATGTTATTGTCAATTGGTTCATGATTATACTGTGTTTCACATACATGTTCATCATCATCACCATATAAGTGTCCTTGAGAGAGAGAAATCATATTACCAACTAAAACCACATCATCCTGTTCATCTACTTCTTCTTGCACTTCAACACATGTTTGGACATGCCCTTCCCTTGACCATCCACATGAAATGTCTAGCTACAAAAAGTATCTTGCATAAGAGCATCATAATTTAGTGGCCAGATTCCAGTCCTCCTAAAGCTAATCTTGATATTTGATGGTGTCAGAGCCCTTTTAAATGCTTTACTTGCAAGCTCTTCCAGCTCGAACCTTTTCACGTCAACCCTTGTATTCTTTTCAATCCATGCAACATGGTATGACCTGAAATAGTTATTGAAAGGGCCAAACACATTAACATAAGGGGTTGTAATATGTGAGTGGTATGAGTGGGAAATGTTAACAAGTTGATGCCCAAATTATTTGCTTCCTCAATTGTTTGTAAAATAATGTGGCTTCCATGGCCATATAATATCAATAGGTGTTTGTTATTAGGTGAGACACCACCTGGTAGTAGGTACAGACGCAACAAAGTGACAAAGCCAATTTAAAAAAACTTCATTAGTCATCCATGCATGGGGATGTGCAACCATGCATGCACTCGGTTCACAGTTTTGTATATATTTTTTCAGTTGATGTTTACCTTTGAATAGATAAAATCCTGGGATTGAAGCATCAATTGCATTAACACAACATAAAATAGTTATCCACTCCCTGCTCTTAGGAAAAATATTTGGCCTGTAAACATGTTTCATCATAGTTCCATATATGGTCTACACCATAGGAATGTTTATCATATACACTAGAAAGAGTGTCATAGAAATTACATACTATTGCAGGGCACAAATTTAATGTTCTATCTCTGTTAAGGCCCTCAAATGTACACCATACAAGGTCTGGATGCATTTTTTTAAACCCAAACCACCATGATTTACCAAGAAACCCATCTTTGAATGGGTTTGGCCTCCCTTGACAGATTTGAGCAACTGTGGATTTGAGTTGTATCAAATTTATCCCATGTCCCAATTGAGCCATCTCTTTACACCACTCAACCACCTCGACCTCCTCCTCTTCAGTCATAATTGTAAGAGGCCCTCTACGTTTTGTATGAGTGGGCACATTTATCCATTGATAAGGGAGGAATACCATGTTTTTTTCATATGCTTGAATTGAATATCCATTAAACTCTATGTCATCAATTATAGCTAACATGTCTTCTTTTCTCCAACCTCTTATAGCACTGATCTTTTTAGTTGAACTTTCCCCTTGGACTATGGTTGACAGTGGCTTTGTGGCTGATGATGTGACAACATCAACTTCAGTCACATGGTCATCCTCAAAAACATTGTTTGGAGCATTTTTTACATTCACATCACCTGTCCTGTCCTCATCTGATCAAGGTGACCGCAGTTGGGCACCCTGGGCACTCTCTTGCCATTTCTCCTTGTACGAGCAACATAACTAACTCTTGCCATAGATGCAACTACCTGTCGAATTATTGCATGCATTTAGTTAATATTAATTGAAAATTACGCTTTCATACAAGGCAATAGTATTTCTGCTTTATTAAAGGAAATTATGAGCATGTATGCTAGTATCAACTTAACATATTTTCATACATATTCCTTTTTGATAGTATCCTTGAAAACTCAAATCTACAGAAGGAATTTGTTGTATGTCTTCAAATATATCAGTGATTGTTGTTTTGATAACTTGTTTTTACACTTAAAATACCTTGACTATATTTGTACTTGGAAAAATACTACCAGTGTGTTTAAATTGACCTAGAATTGGTTGTATGTCTTCAATTATATCAATATATGTTTTGGATAAAATGTTTTATGCATTATAGGAGGAGTTTCAACTATAGATAAGATGTTGATATGGTCTAGTTATTGTTGTTTTAATTAAATTTTTTAGCCCCATGTTTATCATTATTATTAATCCTAATCATCACAATCTCCACGCATGAAGGAAGTTGTAAGCTTGTCTTGCTAAAGGAATTTAGCGGCTCAATAGAATCTCTAGGCTTGCTTTAGTAATGGTTAGTGATTCTCCTATTGTGGGAATGGTTATGAGTTTGTCAATATTATTATTCCTATAGATAAGTTGTTGATCTGGTTTAGTTATTGTTGTTTGAATTAAATTGTTTAGCCTCATGTTTGTCATTATTGTTAATCCTTATCATCACAATCTCCATGCATGAAGGAAGTTGTAGGCTTGCCTTGCTAAAGGAATTTAGCAGCTCAATAGAAGCTCTAGGCTTGCCTTAGTAATGGTTAGTGATTCTCCTATTGTGGGAATGGTTCTGAGTTTGTTAAATTTATTGTGGGAATGGTTTTAACTTTTTCATACTGTTATTCCTATAGATAAGATGTTGATCTATTCTAGTTATTATTATTTGACTTACATTGTTTAGCCTCATGTTTGTCAATATTGTTATTCCTAATCATCAAAATATACAAGCATGAAGGAAGTTGTAGGCTTTCCTTGCTAAAGGAATTTATTAGCTCAATAGAAGCTCTAGTCTTGCCTTAGTAATGGTTAGTGATTCTCCTATTGTGGGAATGGTTTTGAGTTTGTCAATATTGTTATTCCTATAGATAAGATGTTGATATGGTCTAGTTACTGTTATTTGAATTAAATTGTTTAGCCTTATGTTTGTCTTTATTGTTAATCCTAATCATCATGATCTTCAGGGATGAAGGAAGCTGTAGGATTCCCTTGCTAAAGGAATTTAGCAGCTCAATAGAATGTCTAGGCTTTCCTTAGTAATGGTTAGTGATTCTCCTATTGTGGGAATGGTTCTGATTTTTTCAATAATATTATTCCTATAGATAAGATGTTGATATGGTGTAGTTATTGTTGTTTGAATTAAATTGTTTAGCCTCATTTTTGCCATTATTTTTAATCCTAATCATCACATTATCCAAGCATGAAGGAAGTTGTAGGCTTGCCTTGCTAAAGGAATTTAGCAGCTCAATAGAAGCTCTAGGCTTTACTTAGTAATGGTTAGTGATTATCTTATTGTGGGTATGGTTATAAGTTTGTCAATATTGTTATTCCTATAGATCAGATGTTGATCTCGTCTATTTATTGTTGTTTGAATTAAATTGTTTAGCCACATGTTTGTCAATATTGTTATTCCTAATCATCAAAATCTCCAAGCATGAAAGAAGTTGTAGGCTTGCCTTAGTAATGGTCAGTGATTCTCCTATTGTGGGAATGGTTCTGAGTTTGTCAATATTGTTATTCCTATAAATAAGATGTTGATCTGGTTTATTCATTGTTGTTTGAATTAAACTGTTTAGCCTCATGTTTGTCAATATTGTTATTCCTAGTCATCACAATCTCTAGGCATGAAGGAAGTTGTAGGCTTTCCTTGCTAAAGGAATTTAGCAGCTCAATAGATGCTCTAGCCTTGCCTTAGTAAGGGTTAGTGATTCTCCTATTGTGGGACTGGTTTTGAGTTTGTCAATATTGTTATTCCTATAGCTAAGATGTTGATATGGTTTAGATATTGTAGTTTGAATTAATTTGTTTAGCCTCATGTTTTTCATTATTGTTATTCCTAATCATCACAATCTCCAGGCATGAAGGAAGTTGTAGGCTTCCCTTGCTATAGTAATTTAGCAACACAATAGAAGCTCTGGGCTTTCCTTAGTAATGGTTAGTGATTCTCCTATTGTGGGAATGGTTCTGAGTTTGTCATTACCATTATTCCTATAGATAACACTCTTTAGGCATGAAGGAAGCTCTAAGAGAAATTTCAACTAAAAAAAGTGACACCTGGTTCCTTTTCTAGTTAAGATGTTGATCTGGTCTAGTTACTATCATTTGAATTAAATTAAATCCTTAAATCTTGAAAACTATAAAGTGTGATGAATTTTGAATTGGATATGGAATTCTTCTTTCTCCATTTCAAGTCTAACAATGTTGGAAACACTCATAGACATCCTAAGATAATTAATTTAAATGTTAAAAAATTAGTTAAAAGGATAAAAGGAAGTTTGGAGATTGATTTGAGTGGATGTTCCACAAAATGATTGACAAGGTAGAGGGAGAGGATGTTATCAGAAAAGATGTTGCAGCTTATGAAGGGAAGGATAGTGTGGGTTTAGGAAAATCTGAAAGGCAGATGAAGTATCTTGAGCATTTGAATGTTAAGTAGGTAAGTAGGTTATAGAGAAGCATAGTGATTATGAAATGTTGCAAGGGAAAACAATTGATAGAGATTTCCTCTTCAAATGCAACAAAGAGAAATGAAAAAATTAAGAGAATGAAAAAACGACGATGATCTTCATCTTATTCACTAGAAATTTAATCTAAAATTAATCTAAATTGGTTTCATGTCTCAACAAATATGAAAAGTACTGGAAGAAAGGGAAGAATAAAGGAGTTTCTACGTTTATTTTTGCTATTCCAAGTTTGTCACTGATAGCTAGTTGAGAAAGGAACTATTGTCATTTATCACTAATTCTTTGCCATTGTTTATTTCCGCATGTCATCAATTTATGCTAAAGTCTAGACATTTTGGAAAATCTGTTGTGGATTCTCCTTGTTAATTGAGGTGGTCATCTAGTTGTTCTTAAATTGGAGCTAGGAGGCTCATTTTCCAATTAATTCTGATTGAGGAACTACTTTTTATGACATTGTTTTGGCTTTGGGATGAATGTGTAGAACTTTATATGAAGTCCTTCCTGCTTGGAATTTGTACTGTAGAGAATGATTGATGTTTAGCTAGAAACATGTTATGTTCATCTGTAGGTAACCATACTAGCCAATACTATGCATTATGGTTGTGTCATATTTTCCAGTCAACCTACAAATGACCCAGAATATAGAAAAATAGAAAACATATATATTTTCATGAAAATAAAACTGTAAGAAAAAAATAAAAGCTATGAGAAATGAAAATAAAATTGTAAGAAAACTATGTTGTAACTGAAATAACTAACCTGAATATAGTGTGAAATGTTCTGTGATGGTTTGTCTCCAGGGCTGGTGAATAGTTTGAATGTTAAACATGCAACTTCAGCAGTGTTTGAACTTCTTTTATAGTTTTTTGCACTTGAATTTAATTGGTGGCAAGGATGGACGTGGATTGCAATGGCTTCATTTTGAATTTGTGATCTAGATTGATTTGGACGTGATCCAATGGCTGACAATTTTTTATTGTTGATCCAAATGCTTTGATTTGTTTTAATGGGAAAGAGAATGGGTTGGGTGTCATTTATTGAATTTATTGGGTTGGGTGTCATTTATTGAACACAATGGGTTTAAATGTTGAATATCACAACAATTATGGTTGACATACATTAACTTTTATTATGTGTGGGTATGAATATGCATTTGGGATACATCGCTTTAGTTCAGATCATTGGGGGTTGAAGTGACTGCTACTTTGCACTTTTGGAATAGACCATTTTGGAAGGATTTATGGTTTTATTTGTTTTCTAGTTGGGACAATATGATTTGTATAGTTGATACTTACAAGACTATTTATGGATAGTTGTGGGCCGAGTCAATGTTTTGGGAAATTTTGGACATAAATTAAAATATACTTGCACTTAATGTTATTTGTTTTTGTTTAAATATTGGTTGCACATCTCTCAATTTCTGGTGGCTTGATGGGACCACTACTATAACAATTACTAGTCCCTCCACAACGTTAGACATCTCTCCCCTACTGATAACTAATTTTGTCTTTTTCTTGAGGTAAAGATATAAACATATGAATGAGCGATGCGTGGTCTCTATCTTTGTTTATGTGCTCCAAATGTATAGGTAGACACTTGTGCATCAACTTTTCACATCATGATTAAATGTATCTTATGTGCCCCAAATGTACAGGTCGACAATTGTACATCAACATTTCACATCATGATTAAACGTATCATGCATTTTTCCAACTTGTGTTAGTGGCAATAAAATGGGTATCAATAGAAAGTTATATGTTGTAGCTTCTCATGTTATATTAAGGGTATCGATATATATTACGTGTTGTAGCTTCTCATTGGATAAATACATGTACATGTACATTTAGTTTCCTTTTACATAATTAATTTGATATTAATATTATAAATACAAACTTTTGATATTGATAATATAAATACAACATTTTATAGGGAAAAAATTAACACAATATCCAAATATGATTGATTTGATATTGATATTATAAATACAACATCTTATAAAGAGACATTTTCTATAATTGGGAAAAAACGATATGCAACAATTTTAAGAACTTGTATTAATTTAACAAGAAAATTCATCTTTCACAATTAAAAAAAATAGAAAACAAAATATCTTACAATATAATTCTTATTTTAAAAATAATTTGTTAAAAAAAAATTGATATATAAAATGATTGACGAAAAATTTTGTATCATAAAATTTATCTTTGACAAATCCTATTCAATTCCATTTAAAATCCTAAAATCAAAACATCAATCCATTGCAATCAATTTCAAAACATCCTTAATCTTAACATCTATTTTACTAAAAATATAACTAACTAACCATTCTTCAAATTTTATTACTAATTCATATTCTTATTTTTAATTGATATAAAATAATTTTTAAATATTTTATTAAATTCAAATAAAGCACTTTATTTTTATATATAATATATTATACCAGTTAAAAACAAATTTTATTACTAATTCATATTCTTATTTTTAATTGATATAAAATAATTTTTAAATATTTTATTAAATTCAAATAACGCACTTTATTTTTATATATAATATATTATACCAGTTAAAAATAAATGTAAAACGTTTATAAATATTAAAAATATACAATAAAATCAAAAAATATATAATAAATATGTTTTTTTAATTAAAAAATATTTTTAAATATGAAAATTCAGTAAATATTTAAAACACCTAACATACGTAAATCATAAAGTGATCTTTAAGATGCCTCTCTAAACCACTGTAATAAAATCATAGTTAGTTTCTTGGTAATTCTCTCTAACTTCGGTCAATGTCTCTTTTATGGATAAAGAATTATTATTATTATTATTATTTTAATAAAAAAATGATTTAAGTTAGTATAAAACAATCTCATAATGCTTTATTAAATTATGAAAGAGATTTATTAGATGTTTAAAAGGTTTTTCTAATTCAAAGTAATAATTGTTTTTATGTAAAAATATGACTTTTTAACTATTTAACAAATTACGCACGAAATAAAAATAATACCAAAAACATGTGTTGCTTGAAATACCTATAATTTAAAGGTTGTTCTATACATCTAGAAATGAGTAAATGTGGATCATTTCTAAATGTGGATCGGTGCCATTATGTATGAATGAGATCAAGCACAACATTGTAAGTGCAAGATCCGTGGGCTTATGATGGTTAAATAATAATTATAAAATAAAAATAAAGTCTAATTTTTGAAGTGGTATGAATGCATGGGATAAAATAAATTATATATAATTTGGGAAAAAATACTATGTATTGAATTTTTATATGTTTATTAATTAAAATTAAATATAAAGTTTTAAAATGAAATGGTTATTAATATAGGTGTAGATTAGTAGGTTTGATTGAGATTTAGTTTTTATTGGGTTTTAGAGACAAACCACCTGGACACGGGTTGAGATGGAAAACCACATGGATAAAGATTGAGGATAAAAGCCATTTTGGAAAAATTAAATTATATTTCAAGAGACTTACAAACTCAACTAAACTTTGCATAATAACTACATTACTATTAAAATGTAATAGTAATTTTACCTTTATTAACATATTTTACAATATAAATTAAGTCAATTTATAAAGTAAAAGAATGTGGCTTCTGAGAAGTTAAAATAAGCATTTTGAATTGGTATAAAATGGAGGGAGGATCAATCCTTGTACTTTTGCATATTAAGATAGAGTAGTTCAAGAATTAAATTTGAATAGCAATATCATATTTCATTTTGATGAGTTATTATCAATGTAATCCACATTCACAATCTAAAATATATAAGAAAATTAAAAATAATATTAATAGTGGGCATTATTATACTATATAGTATTATCATTTTTAAAATATTTTTAAATAAATGTTTCATAATGATTAATACTTATCAATTTAACACTACCTTATTTATGTGGAACTTATTTTTTTATTAATATAAATAAATTGAATTGAATCTATTTCATTATGTTAATAGTGTGTTTATTTTGGAATATGACTTTCAAAATTTTAATTTAGCTAGCCTAGATTCATCTTAACTCCGAATCTATCAAGCGTCAAGAGGGATCAAATCTCTGGAGGTGTAAACCTCTTCTTTTAGTGCAAAACTTGAGGAAAGGTTTGCATAGATTTGATCTCTCTCAGCGCTTGATAGATCCACAGTTAAGATGGATCTAGGTTGGTTTCAGTCGTGTGCGTCTAACAAAAATCTATTGAACATATGATTAATTTTATCAATAATATGTAAATACATCTAATATTAATAGAATAATTTTAAATATGCTAAATATGTATGAGATTTATCTGGTCATTTTAATTTTAAATTTGTTTAGTTACCTCAGTTTGTTGAGATGATAAATATTGTTAGTAACTTTAATGATGAAAAATGATGAAATATCATTTTTGAATGCAAAGTGACAATGTAATAGTGTTGAATGATAGAAAATGTGATTAATAAGAATGTAGTCAACTACAAATAGTCTTCATTGTGATTAATCTCAAACTATTTTCTTGCACTATTCTTATTGTCACCTTTGTTAGTTTTGTCTTCTTTTCATACCGATTATATGAAAAAGACAATTGAAATCGTAAACCATTTAAAGCTTTAGCTCAAGCTGTTGTAGTAAACATCATACCTTGTCTCTCTTGCTCTCCAATATTAATAGGTTGAATTACTATAACACAAAAACCAATGTACATTGTCAATAATTTTTTGTGCTTACACTGAAATCAATGCACATTGTTAATCTAATCACTTTAAATTAATGTACCATCATACATCCAATTACATCAAATCAGAAATCAACATCTACAATGAAATCAATGCATCTAATGCAAGAAATCAAATAAGATTAGAAAAAAAACATCTACACTAAAATCAATGCATGTAATGCAAGTAATCAAATAGGATTAGAAATCAACATCTACACTCAAATCAAAGCATCTAGTGCAAGTAAGCAAATGAGATTATAAACCAACATTTAAACTCAAATCAATGCATCTAGTGCAAGAAATCAAATAGGATTAGAAATCACCATCTACATTGAAATCAATGCATTTAGTCCAAACAATCAAATAGCATTATAAATCATCTACATTGAAATCAATGCATCTAGTGCAAGCAATCAAATCTAATTAGAAATTAACATCTACATTGAAATTAATGCATCTAGTGCAAGCAATCAAATAGGATTAGAAATCACAGTCTACACTCAAATCAATGCATTAGTGCAATCAATCAAATAGGATTAGAAATCATCTACATTGAAATAAATGAATCTAGTGAAAGTAATCAAATATCATTAGAAACCAACATCTACACTAAAAGTAATACATCTAGTGCAAGCAATCAGACATGATTAGAAACCACCATCTATGCTGAAATTAGTGCATCTAGTGTAAGAAGTCTTCTTCCCTCTCTCCCCACTCCATCTATATCTATATTTCCCTCCATCTCTCCTTCTTTGTCTCTCTATCTCAAACCCCCGCCGCTGTCCCCCCCCACACACTCTCTCACTCCATATCTATCAATCTCTCTATCCCTCCCTCCCTTTCTCCATCTCCCTCTTCTTCCCTCTCTTCACCTTCCATTTATATCTCTATCTCCCTCTGACTCTCTATATCACCCCTAAAACATACACTCTCTTTCTCAAATCTATCTATCTATATATCACTCCCTCCTCCTCTCCCTCTCTATCTCTCTCTTCCTCTTCTCTCCCGCTCCCCCGATTCTATCTCTCTTAACTCTTGTTGTCCTCTCTCCCTCTCTCTCCATCTTCCTTTTTACTCCCTCTCTCTCTCTCTCCACCTTTATCTCTCTCTATATTTCTTGTTACCTCCCTCTCTCTCCCCCTCCATCTCCATCTATTTTTCCCTACCTCTCTCCACTCTCTCACATCCTCTCTCTATTCCTTCCTCTCTCTCTTCACCCTCCAACTATGTTACTATATGCCTCTCTCTCTCCTTCCCTCCCCCCTTCTCTCCATCTCTCCTTCTTTGTCTCATTATCTCACCCCCAAACATAGAAACTCTCTCTCCATCTCTCCTTTGTCACTTCCTCTCTCTCTCCAGTTCTCACTCTCTATGTCTTTCTTCTTCCCTCCCTCTCTCCCCCTCCAACTCCATCTCTCTATCCCTCCCTCTCTCCCCCTCCAACTCCATCTCTCTATCCCTCCCTCTCTCCTCCTCTCTCTCCCTTTCTCTCCTTCCTCCCTCTCACTTCCCCCATCACTCTCTATCTCTCTCCCCTCCAATCTTCTTTCTTCCCCCATCACTCTTTTCCTCTCTTTCAAGTCCCCTCTCTCGTCCTTCTTCTCTCTCCTTTTCTCTCCCACCTCCCTCTATCTTCCCCTGTCACTCTCTCTCTCTCTCTCTCTTCCCTCCAATCCTCTCTCTTCCCCTATCACACACACTCTCTCTCCCCCCCTCTCTCTGCTTTCCAATCCTCTCATTATCTCACTCCCTCTCTTCCTCCTCCATCTTCATGTCTCCCTCTCCCTCTATTACCCTTCTATACCTCTCTCACTCCTCTTCCTCTCTCTCTCTCTCTCTCTCTCTCTCTCTCTCTCTCTCTCTCTCTCTTTAATCATCCTCTCCCCTTTCCTTCAGTTTATCTGCATCTCTCCCTTGTCACTTCCCCTATATCTCCACCTCTATCACTCTATGACTTTGTTCTTCCCTCCCATATATATCTAGAGTTAATATATGTATATCATGATATATTAATATATATTATAATATAACAAATTTAATATTATATTAATCCAAAGTTATTAAATTTAATAATATTAATATATTAATATAAATATTAGATTTAATAATAATATTAATCATTCAGTAATTGTCCGGATGATGGATCCTTGTTGGGATTTGAAAAGTTGACAAGTATGATTATTACTGTGGGTACTCCGAGATTCAACTATAAGAAAATGAACCACAGATGCTGAAATCCAAAATAATATTAATATTAATATTAGGGTTAATAATGTTTTTTTTGCATGTATTAATAATAATTTGGTCCATGGTATTAATAACAATTTGTCGCATGGTATTTGGCCCATTGGCTTCACCTAAATAAAACCTATTTTTTTAGTTTTTGTAAATATAAAGAGATTTATGGAGTAAATATAAAGAGAGGTTTTATTTATTTACCATACCTCTGGAGTAAGTATAAGAAAAGGTTTTATTTATTTACCTTATCTTTGGAGTAAGTATAAAAAGAGGTTTTATTTATTTATCATACCTTTGGTTTATTTATATTTTTATTTATTTACCATACCTTTTTTTTGAGTGTTCGTAAACCTCTTCATATTTTAAATTTATATTGTGTTACATAATAATAATTAGATTGATTTTTAAATAGGACCGACATTAGATTAAAAATGTTAAATGTTATGTGTTTACGTGTTTACATTTTTACGTGTGAGATCTCCTATTTACGTTTATGTGGATACTTTTATGTGTTTTTGCGTTTTTACATGAGATTTACCGCTCTGAGAGGCACAATTATCAGTGATGTTTAGATGAATGGTAGAGACTAATATTCATAGAATAGTTTAGAATATCCATAGTAGGATATACAAATGATTAGATGAATGGTAGAGACTAATCTTCATAGAATATTCTAGAATATCCATTGTAGGATATACAAATCTTCAACTGAAATTTATCTCGAGAGTAGTTATGCCATTTGTACTCTTTTAGTTAAATTGATTAAAAAAAAAAAAAAGTTATATGAAAGTGTCATATGACATACCACATTTGGACATATGGGTATGGTACTAGCACATGGTATTGTAACAAAGCTCATTTATAAATTAAGAATTTCTATGATAAAATAGGAGTAAATCTCTATGTAGTAAAAATCTTGTTCCATATTTTTAAATGTATATATGTTTAACTTATATATTAATTATTTTTATAATTAATAATCATTTAAAATAAAATTATAATTTAATTGGTTTTTATAATTTTTTTAATTGTAATAACATAAAATTTATCATGAAATAATTTACTAGTAATTTAATTTATATGGTTATATAATTAATAACTCTTTCACAAGTAGCATAGTAAGAATTTATTTCTTAATGTTAACTAAATATACCTCTTAAGTTAGAAATAAAAATAGAGGTCATACTACATTGTCATATCATATGTATATATGTTTGTAATTGTCTATGCAAGAAATGTATTGTGTTTATTATAATTAAGATATAAAAATGAAATACATTAATTGTATTAATTTTATACTTGATATTATTAATATAAATTTTATTTATGTATCAATTAATAAATTTAAATCTTTAAATTAATAAAAATTAAACCTCACACAAAATAATCAATCTATATACCTCGTAATTCGAACAATAATTGATTTCAATGACCCGGAAACAAATAAGACCTAGTGTGAATGAATGTAACTAACCTATGTTCGCGGTTCCTATTGGGATAAAGTACGCAACTCATGCTTGACCCCGTCTGATGACCCCTGAAATCTTAGCTTATGTTCGTTATTTTAATTCTTTTTACCAAGGTTAACAATGTAAATCAAACAAAACAAGTGGAGAGCGAGAAAATAAGTGTAATTACGCCGTAAGGCGTTTCCTCTGAGAAAGACATCCCTAAAATGTGCCCTGTGCGATCCTGAGCCATTGATTATGTGTGTTAGATGATTGGAGTGTTTTCTACCATTCGTTTAATCTCTCTTTTTCATAGAAAAATGGTTTTTTTCCCATGGTAATGGGCCATGAAGGGCCAAGACTGGCCTGCTGGCGATGAGACTCCTCTGCTGGCGATGAGACTCTTCGCAGAGACTGCTTGCTGGCGATGAGACTCTTCTGCTGGCGATGAGACTCTTCGCAGAGACTCTTCATGTCTTTTTCCCTGCATGCGTGTCCTTGTGCTGTTATATCAATAGCAACCCTATGCGCATGGAAAAAAAAATGACATGACTTGAGTTTGACAGAAACTTGGCCCGCCATTTTCCAGGCTCCTAAATTTTCCTGGAAACAGTGAGGGTCAGTGCAGTAGCCATAGTTGTCACACTGTCAAGCTCATTTCTGTTTTTAGAATTTGTTTTACGATTCTAGGCAAAGGCCTAGCTTTGTAAAAGAATGAAAAGGTCAGCTGTAGAGGTTGGAAAGCGGAGTTTTGGCACTGAGAGGATGGCAGCTTGAGGGTTGTGTTTTTTTGTAAGCCCAACGGGTCTCTGTATTTTGTAATTTATCAGATTTAGAGAGTGTTCTCTTGGATTCATGGCCTGGAATAAATAGATCTCAATTTTTTATAACTGCTTTTTGTCTCAAGTCTCTTTTTGAATGCCCTTTAGTTCAAAAAGATATCATCCATGCTAAAAATGGTGGCCATCTTTTGCACACAATGAACAATTTCATCTGTAGTGCAAATAAGGGAGCTCTCTTCCTTATTAGATCCCCAACATCCTGTCCCCAAGTGTTGTTAGTTAAAACCCAGATATGCTTAAATCTCGCTGCAAAAAGAATTTGTTGATTCAGCTCCTCGAGGATTGAATTTGAAGATTTCAATAACCTCCAACTATCATTACGCTCTTCATAGATCAATCATGAATATTTCCACTCCATTTGAAAAGCTGCATTTGAATTTTACTCCAATTGGTAGGAGATATTGGTTTGATTTTCATTTTTTGGACCGTGAGTATTATTATTGATTTTTGGAGTTAACAGGTTAACTTCTTCCCAATGGCAAAGCCTTTTCCATAAAAAGGAATACCCTGCCCTTTAAACTTCATCTCTGATTCTCCACAGCATGCTGGACAAATCATGCTGCAATGATCTGCTTAAAATTATTTTGTGACCATGGATTAGTTCCAGCTTTTTATGTTATAGCGGGCGCAACCCATTTCGTGCAAGGAAAGCATGCACCCGCTTGTTGACTTCAATCCAACTGCATCCAGCCGTTGGTTTAATCCCCCTATCTTTCATGGTTTTTCTCAGCTTTTCAATACCATCCCACCGGCCCACTGAAGCATAGATATTTGAGAGCACAACATAAGTTGCTGCATTTTTCCAATCCAACTCAAAAAGGTGTTCTGCAGCGTATTCTCCTAACTCTGTATTGTTATGTATGATACAGGCACCAAGCAAACACCCCCAGACTGTAGCATCAGGGGTTATTGGCATTTTGCTTATCAAGTCTTTAACCTCTTCCAGATGCCCAACACAGCCAACAAGGTCAACCATGCAGCCATAGTGTTCTATCACAGGTGTGATCTGGTCACATTGACTCATAGAATTAAAGTACTTTCGGCCCTCATCCACTAGGCCTGCATGACAGCATGCCGAAAACACATTGACGAAGGTAACACTGTCCGGTTTCATACCAGATTGTTGCTATGTATTCAGATGAGCTGGAACTTCTAGATAAAAGAAATAAGATCCTTCCTTCTCTTGATATCGTTTTGCACACCTTTAGATTAGTCATCCATTGGTGATTCACCGACATTCATTTTAACTAATTCCAGGAGCTTACTTCTCATTGAATCAAAATGTACAGTTTGGGCATAGTCTTGTACTATAAGCCTTGATCATTGTAAAAGAGGCATCTCCGTTTAGCTGGGAATTTTTTTTGTTTATTTAGTTGCCTAATACCAAATATTCAATAAGAACTTTTCTTGCAAGGTGTTCTTCTAGTTAGTATAACTTGAATCCCCTGTTGTCAATTAATTTTCTGATTCATTGTGGTCAAAATTTTCTTGGGCAGAATTTGGAAAAAGAAATTGTAAGATCGAGGCAAGCTACTCAACGCCTTTATGAGAACAGGGCACACCTGAATTCAATATTCTACGCACCTTGGAGGAAGTGTTGGTAATTTTTTCTTTACTACTTGTTCATGGTATATATTCTGAGATTTTTGAGGAGCCATTTACCTGAGGCATTGTGGCTGTTTGTGTTCTTAGTGTCACTGCTAATCTAGATAGTATCATAAGGAGAATCCTCACTAGTGCATTGAACAGAGCTATCTTGTTGTCCATCACATAGAAATATGCTGGCTTCTTGGAGGCTGTCTTCAATAATTAGAGCTGACAACACCCTTTGAACCAAGGCCACCATTGTCTAGCTACTAATGCTTTCAAGCCTGACTGTAGCTAACCTTAGCATAGAAAAATTAATAAAACTTGAGATAAATATAATGCCTCAAATAGACCTGTGTCATTCTTGTATCTTATGATTTGGTGTATTTAACTTGGAAAGATACACCTTCAAAACAAATGGTTACAAATGCCATCAGATGTATCTATAACATTGCCTTCACGTGAGAACTTATTGATTGCTTTGTTAACATATTTCTTTCTTAAATTCTTGAAATTGTTGTGACTCAAGCTCTGGACGACTCCCCCAAACTGTATTCTCTGTATCTGGGTGGATTTTCCTCATTGACCAAATCAGGTACAAGTCCCACCATAACATAATTCGAAGGATTTAAAAAGAATGGGATAGGGAACCTTTCCTTCTTGTCATTCACCACCACCGTATGTTCTATACTTTCATATTTGTCTTTGCTCCAAACCTGCACAACACAAAAAAAGGCTTGTTTCTATGAAAACTGTAGGGTGCTTAAAACAAAATAAGTTGCTTCGAAGGCAACACTGACAGAATGAATGCAAGCTATATATGGCCATTCACTCATAGATCAATATATTTTATTTCCAAGCTAATGCAATGTACATAGCCAAACATATATTGCCTTAACCATTTTTTTAAAGCTTGTTTCTTCTGGCTTCACTTGTAAATAAAGAAAAATATCATTTCATTAACAGAGACAACTGATTATTTAAATTGTACAATCTATTTCAATTAAGAAACCAACAATTTTTTTTTGTTTCAGTCCTAGGAAACTAGACAGTTACATCATACATGGCTTTGAACATATCAGATTAAAGATATCCCGAGGACTATTTTGTATACCATGAATTTGTATGGGCAAGAGTAAGAGAATTTTTCTCCAATTTACATACCCCACAAACCCATCCAATAATGTCATACATTCTGTCATGTGATACCCCAGAATATAGTTATGGATTAGCTCAAGCATCCAAGGTTTCTGATTTTCCAAGACTTGAGTTTGCCTTGCTCATACTTACACTTTCTTAAGAGGCAGTACCACTGCAGGCACTGCTGTGGGTGGGATGATTCTTACAGCATGCATTATGTTTTCCAAGCAAAAAGAATAAGATGATATCCATGCCTGTAAGATGACATCTTTGAGGTAAAAAATCTTTGTCAATGTATCATCAAAGGAAACCTTATGCCTTGCTGCGTTTTCTTTGGGCATCAAAAGGAGGTTCTTACACACCATTCCCTCCCTCTGTTAGAAACCTCTCTTGCAGAGAAAACAACAACAATTTCTGAAAAGCAGATATCTCTCTATGCTTGCCTTCCAACTCACCTACTCTGGTTTCAAGCTCTCCTGCTCTTTCATTCATTTTTGTATCCAACAGCCTTATGAGCTCATCTTGAATTCAATATTCTACGCACCTTGGAGGAAGTGTTGGTAATTTTTTCTTTACTACTTGTTCTCGGATCATCTTGCATGCAGTTTAATCTCTGTTCTGTTATTGAATTTGGATGCTATGCGTAATTTGGATGCTATGAGACCCTGAATGATTACCCTCTTCGGTGGTTACCAGGAATTTCAAAGGATCACAACCATAAAGTGCTTTGAAAAATGAAAATGGGTCAATTTCAAATGATGTGGAGACAACAACAAAACATAGAAAGCTTGTGGAAACTATTTTGAGCTTATTACCACTAGGAAAAGGATCAACTTCCTGTAGCTTTTTGCTGAAGTTATTGAAATTTGAAAGTTGCTACTATATTGGGAAATAAAGCTTCATCTGAAATGAAACTTGGAAGGTGGATATGCATTCCATTAGAAGAAGCTTTAATTAATGAACTGTTGATTCCATCTTCACCGCACACAAATGGGATATAGATCTTGTGCAATGCATATTAGAGCACATTTTGACGCAGGATAAGCATCCTCGAAGCATTCCAGAAAGGGCACAATTGCCTCATGAAAGGTATAGAGGTCATTGATGGTCATGACTGATAGTTGGTGTTCATATGGTGCCTTTGCATCCAACGGTACTTTGGTTAGCACTGGTGGATTCAACGATGAAGCCAGGGCCGTTCGTCCCTTTGTACCCTGTGATAACTCTGCATGCGATTGGAATGAAGGTAATACAGTCTAGAAATCATGGCAATGTGAATCAAACAAGTTCATTTATCTGGCATCAAGTTTGATGCGCAGCTGCTGTGTTGTTCATGGTTGGGCGTAGAGAAGAATCACCACGTGATCGATGAATTACTTGACACCTATAGCTGAGTTTCAGGTGAATTTGAAAGAATGAGTTTCAGGTGTTCTTCTGATGCAGCTAGGGACATACATACGGATATTAATATATCATAGCAACTTCAGGCCTATCTTCTACAGGCTACAATATTCCAATTTCCATGAAGCTTTTCCTCAACTTACTAAATCTGCAATCATATGCAACACTTCGATGTCAAAATCAGGAATTGCATGTTGCTGTATTTGGTCGACCACCTAAACCTATTTACGAGGAACACCACAAGAAATTGAGTGCAAAATCAAGTTACGAATATGTTGCTTCAGATTGTCAGAAAATGATTGTTTTCTCTGGAAATGTTACTTAGCATAATGTAAGCTACTATTTATATGGAGAGCAATAGGAATTCAATTCAATTCAAATGGAAAAAATCATAGGTCATGGTCCATTCCTACTAATACTTCTTGATATTAAAGAAGGAATTGATCAAAGAGAATTACCAAGCATCAAGTAAATATGCACTAGAAGATCATTTGTTATATGACAGTAGGTTAAAATAGGTGGCAGAGTTTTCTTGGTTTGTTGAGCAGTTGGAGACGGCACTTAGCCATAGGTGTCACACTGTCAAGCTCATTTTTGTTTTTAGAATTTGTTTTACGATTCTAGGCAAAGGCCTAGCTTTGTAAAAGAATGAAAAGGTCAGTTGTAGAGGTTGGAAAGGGGAGTTTTGGCACTGAGAGGATGACAACTTGAGGGTTGTGTCTTTTCTTGGTTTTCGATAAATGAAGATTTTATAATTACAATGCTTAACATTATTTTTGATGTCAATTTCTTTTATATGGTTGCATACCTACATGTAAGTGATGTTCACTTACATTATAAAATTATTTAAATTAAAAAAATATTGTGTATATTATTTTAATTTTCTCCTCGCGAATCTTATTTCTAATGAGCTTCTTTGTACTTCTAACTTTCGCAGATATCCTAGGTCACTCTAAAACAAACTGTTCTAAAAGAAGTTACACCTATTAAAAAAAACCAATGATGAAAAAAATTTAATTAAAATTGACATAGATTGGTTTTAGGTGGAAGGTCATGAACATGCAGTTTCACTTGCATCGATAGTAGTATTTGCAGCTGTTGGGAGTTCTTCAGAAACAGGCTTCGCTTTTATCTTTAATGAGTCAAAATCTTCTTGGGCAGAATTTGGCAAAAGAAATTGTAAGATCGAGGCAAGCTATTCAGTGCCTTTATGAGTTTCAAGTGTTCTTCTGATGCAGCTAGGGACATACATAAGGATATTAATATATCATAGCAACTTCAGGCCTATCTTCTGCAGGCTACAATATTCCAATTTCCCTGAAGCTTTTCCTCAACTTACTAAATCTGCAATCATATGCAACACTTCGATGTCAAAATCAGGCATTGCATGTTGTTGTATTTGGTTGACCACCTAAACCTATTTACGAGGAACACCACAAGAAATTGAGTGCAAAATCAAGTTACGAATATGTTGCTTCAGATTGTCAGAAAATGATTGTTTTCTCTGGAAATGTTACTTAGCATAATGTAAGCTACTATTTAAATGGAGAGCAACAGGAATCCAATTCAATTCAATTGGAAAAAATCATAGGTCATGGTCCATTCCTACTAATACTTCTTGATATTAAAGAAGGAATTGATCAAAGAAAATTACCAAGCATCAAGTAAATATGCACTAGAAGATCATTTGTTATATGACAGTAGGTTAAAATAGGTGGCAGAGTTTTCTTGGTTTGTTGAGCAGTTGGAGACGGCACTTAGCCATAGGTGTCACACTGTCAAGCTCATTTCTGTTTTTAGAATTTGTTTTACGATTCTAGGCAAAGGCCTAGCTTTGTAAAAGAATGAAAAGGTCAGCTGTAGAGGTTGGAAAGGGGAGTTTTGGCACTGAGAGGATGACAGCTTGAGGGTTGTGTCTTTTTTTGGTTTTCGATAAGTGAAGATTTTATAATTACAATGCTTAACATCATTTTTGATGCCAATTTCTTTTATATGGTTGCATACCTACATGTAAGTGATGTTCACTTACATTATATAATTATTTAAATTAAAAAATATTGTGTATATTATTTTAATTTTCTCCTCGTGAATCTACAAACTGCTCTAAAAGAAGTTACACCTATTAAAAAAAACCAATGATGAAAAAAAGTTTAATTAAAATTGACATAGATTGCTATTAGGTGGAAGGTCATGAACATGCAGTTTCACTTGCATTGATAGTAGTATTTGCAACTGCTGGGAGTTCTTCAGAAACAGGCTTCGCTTTTATCTTTAATGAGTCAAAATCTTCTTGGGCAGAATTTGGCAAAAGGTTTCCTCCATTTATTTACCTCATTCTATTTCATAACATACTTTTCATATCTTTCAACAACAACCAACTTTAATGAATATTAGTAAATAAGCAAATATTTGAATGTCTTTATATTGTCTGTACATCTCATTCTAGCCTTTTCTTTCTTTTGCAACAGGGCACATGGCCTCAGAAATAACATACCTGCACAACTACAAGTCGCCTGGCAAGCAAAAAAACTGCATCTCCAGCTACGCATTAACCTCCAATGGTGTTCAATATGCCGTTGTTCACCATGCATCTTCCACTAACAATATATAAATCCCCATAGCAGAGGTAACTTCATTTCCATTCATTCCAGATTCATTTTAACACAGCTCACCTGCAAAGTATTACTAATAAATTTCCGCAACTGATTTACATATTGCTAATTCTAACTACATATACATTTTGCACGTCCATTACTGCTTCTTCAGGTCTTCACTACCTCCACCATTTTTTCATACAACTTCAAATATGGAATGACAAGCACAGTGTTCTTTAGACTATTATATTCCTTCTCGAACCTCTTTTGTTACAATTCACTGTTTGTATTTTCCATTTCAAACTTGAAAAATGATGTTTCGAACCTCTTTTGTTACAATTCACTGTTTGTATTTCATTTCAAACTTGAAAAATGATGTTTCAAGATCAAATACCATTTTCATGGTTTGTTTCCTCACAACTATTTGTGTTTTCCATTTCAAACTTTAAAAAGGATGTTACAATACACTATTTGTATTTTCCATTTCAAACTTTAAAAAGGATGTTACAATACACTATTCGTATTTTCCATTTCACACTTAGAAAATGATGTTTCAACATCAAATACCATTTTCATAGTTTATGTCTTCACAACTATTTCTGTTTTCCATTTCAAACTTAAGAAGGGATGTTTCAAGATCAATAACATTTTGATAGTTTATGTCCTCACAACCAATTCATTGTCAATGGGTTTTAACATATTTTGTTGACAAAGTCAATTGATTTTAACGAATATAATACATGTTTTCAATATATCTTCATATTAATTTAATTTCCCATTTGAATAATGATTTCTTAACTAGCCTTTTCCAAATCAATATGGCTTCCCGGTTGTTGTTCGCATATTAATTTAATTTCCCATTTGAATATTGATGCATATTTATGGCTACTTACATTCCATTTCAATGGTTTTTGGCATGGCTTCCTCAAATTAAAACTTGAAATCATCGACCCTTGCTTTCAAAAAAGCCCCGAAAAACCTATTCACATTTCGATATTCTTCCACACGCTATGCCTTACGACGTCTTCTTTGCAACATTGGGTGCAAATGCTAGTTATTAAATCTATTAGAAAATGGATACTAGGGAGAATCAATGGCTGTAACTTTTGAGGTCAATAGATTAAATTTAAAGGGAAAAGTTGTAACTTTTGAGTATTAAAGGTCAATAGATTAAATTTAAAGGGAAAAGTTATATTAATTTTTTTTTTTTAATTTTAAATTATATTATGTTTTTTATTTGAAAAACAAAAAAATTGAAAATAACAATTATTTTATCTTATAAAATGTTTTAAAATTGTTTTTATTTGGTTAAGGGTTTGTTTTTCTATGTTTTAAGGAAATAAGTTAATGGCATGAATCTTCCACAGTGGCATGGCTTTCTTTATCTAATAGTAAAGAGACAATCTATATGTAGCTAGGAAATTTGACATGAGTTATATTGTAAAAAAAAATTCTTGGTGTGTAAAAAAAATGTTATATTGTATTATTCCTTTTAAAAAACTCATTAATTTTTAACTAATATTCTAACACATTTATATCATATATTTATTTTCTATCATTTCTTAAAAGGAATAGATAGACCTTACAAATATACCATTGATTAATACAATAAAATGATCTTCAACTAAGAAAAAATACTATCATATAAATCGAAACAATTTAAAATTTGAGAAAACATAAACTATTCAAAAACTTATTTAAAAACAATCAACAATTCTACCTATAAAGGCCAAAAGATTTATAATTGAATTAAATATTGAAAAATATTCATTTTTGTTTTTATCTATATTTTAATATACTTTTTGTTAAGTCATTGTCTAAACATCTCTATGTTTTGAAGTTTTGGCTCGAATAGTAAAATTTCTTTTCAGCTGGAAATTTTACTTTTTGTTATTTAAAATGTGTTTTTAACTGCATATATGTGGATTTAAAATCCTAAAAAACCCTTAAAATACTCAAATTGCAAAGAGTTTACAACACAAACTTGTTATTCAAAAATATTCTTACATAATTCTAAACAAATTAAACTATATATGCCAAAAAACCTTCCAAAACATAAAAAATAAATAAACTAACACCTTTTAAGTTAATATCTAAACTAAACCACTTAAAAATTAACAACAAGAACACAAATTAAACCCTAGAAAATTATATTAATTACTGAACCCCAAACAAATAACAACAACCACCCCAATTAAACCATAAAAAATTATATTAATTTCATTGAACCCAAAACAAATATCAATATTAATTTTAACTCACACTGACCCCAAAACCGATAACAACTTAAGTATTAATTTTTATATATATATAAAACACCGGCTATATTTTATTATAAAAACAAAATTTTATTTAGAAAAACAGAAGTTACATCTTCACCTAGCTGTGACTCAAAAATTTTTCTTCTCTACAGTGGGCATACTCTATAAGTCTAATCACCATACTGATATCTATTCATAAAAAAGATAACATAGACAGTGCTCTTAACAATTGACACTCTCGTGTGCTATGGACCAAACTTTCCCATAGGATCCTCATAAATATGTTTTCCTCCATGACTAATGACTTCAGAAACTACATGAACTATAATTGTTACTAAAAATCGGCTTTGTTATAACACTGTTATTGTCATTGCTTCATAAAAAGAAGCCTAAAGTGCAACATGGGTCGCTATATCTTGAAATACCCAGAGCAGCTATAAACTCCGTCCAAATATATGATTTCGCCCGGTAGGACAAAACTTCCACATTTGGATAGCAAGTTGGCCTCCATATTCTGCTCTCTATAGAGGTGAGTAAAAGTAATGTTCTTAAAATTGTGATGTTATGATCACCTGGAACAACCTGGAACAAGCTCCTATGTCGGAATCTAGCGAAAAAAATTGAGAGGATTTGCAGCAACCAATGTTACCGCAGTCACTGCGTGTAAGGATTACACTGTCAAAGAGCGGGGAATTGTTGAGTGGCATTAGATGCGGGAGTCGGAGAAATGTGAGCGGCATCTAGGCTTTGTGAATCGTTTGCTGGAATTCAGGTTCGTTTCTCGGTTTTCAATGGATAGCTTCTGGATGTTATGGGTTTCCTTGGTGTATATCTCCCTCCACGTCTGATTTCCCTGAGACATATTTTTCTGGGGTTGTTTCTTTATGTGTTATGCGACTTGGTACTCACTTGCTTTGTCTTTTATTTCATGGGAGGTGTTGTATGGTTCTGTAATCCTCTCTGGGCATGAATAGCATGTTCCTATTCGGTTTACTTCAGTCGGAATTCCTTCACATCATGATGTTAAAAACAATTGCGATTTACATCCTTTTTTGTAACTGAGTCATATTCCCCCGTCTAAGCGTTCAAATGCCTTTGGCGACTAAAATATTTGAACTTGTTTGTCCACAAGTCTCTTTCGAGGAGGGTTCTTGCCTGTGTCCAAATAGCTTCCACTCTCTCTAGCATCGGTGGCTTAACTCTTTCATTATCTCCCAGCGATGCAAATATTTTGGTTTTCGAATTTGTAATAGATGGTGGACTTTGCATGGGTTGTTATTGCTGCTGTTGCTGTGAAGATATTTAGTTTTCTTTCTTTTTAACGCCTTGGCGCAAGATCCTTCTGTTGTCTTTCCTGTTACCTACTCTCGGCTAGCTTCGGCTCTGAATGGCTTGAATTTCCCGGCATCGGATTTCTGCATATTACGGCGGTTTTCTAATTCCACGGGGTGGTAGGTGGAATTTACTCTCGGTTTGGTCTTGGATCTACCGCCATTAAATTCTACATGACATTCGGCCCTGATGTCCATGTGATTTGGGATCCTCGTACTCTGACCCATGTGAGGATTCTTATTTTTATCTTACGTGCACTATTTTATATGGCATTCCTATTTCCACCTTCATAGCAAAGTTAATGCTATATCCTTACACCCTCTGATAGCGGCAGACAGCCTCCTTGACGTCATGGCGCCCTTACATGCTTGACCATGGATCATGGCATGCATCCCTCTCCGGTGATTACAGGTCACGCAACTCCGGCGACTCTACCGTCTGTCGTGCTCCTGCCCATCGACCCTGCCCGCCTCCACTTTGGCCTCCACTCTGGCGTATTGACGAGGGACATTTACGAACCTTACCAACCATCCTCCCGCAATTCACGCATTGAACTCCGACGAACAGAGGAGAGGTTACAACCATTGAACTCCGGCGAACAGAGGAGAGGTTACAGAAGGTGATTCAGTGCATGCAGCGCTTCGAGGACGGAAGATTTCAAACACTCTTTTGACCTCTGTCTTGCGCGTATACAGGTATTACCGTATACCCCTGCATACCTTTCTTTTTCAGCATGGCCTAGCAGTAGCAACCTAGCTGGCCTGGAATTCCTCCCAATCTTCAGTAATTTCAGCGCATATAGCCCAATTGACATTCCAAGACAGGGCAATTTCATATATTTCCCAAATGCTTCATTAAATTTTACTTCTACAATTGTAATTCCTATCAGATGTAACACTGGCTGCGTTTTAACTTGATTTATTTACTGTAATTAAGACTGGAATCGATCTCCAGCGATTTGGATTCATAGCACAAACTCAATAGGTGAAACGATCCTAGCAATTAAGCATTCTGCAATTCAACACAATCAGCGTCGATCCAGCACATAAAATATCCATTTAATAGCGCACAACACATAAAATTCAGAATGCGACACCCGATCTGGAATTGGAACTGTAACTGTGAGGGCTCTCCAACGGGTTATAGGAAGGAACAAAACCAAGGCCCATCGTTTTAATAATGATAGACCTTTTACTGAAATTTTGAAAATGTAGTATACAGCTCAGAATTTCAATAATAGAGGAGCTTTTACTGAAACTTTGAAACTATATGCAGCTGGCCATTGGTGATCGAAAATTGCTTTTCGCAAGGTTAGTGCGCATCCTTTTCATGCCTCGAAGCCGTATTTTAAAAAGCCATATGCAACGCGACAAAGCCCTAGCATTTCGAATAGATTCCGAACGGCATTTCATGTTTTATGAACTCTTCCCTGGTTAATGATTTGTAATTGATTTAGCACAGATTCCAAAACATGTTTCGATTGATTTAAAGATTTAAATATATTTTAAAGATTCAGAGATTACATCTCGATTTCCTCACTCCGCCAAATTGTCTCGTAAAAGATAGCAAATTTATTCTGGAGCAGTAATATATGGCCAAATTTAGATCGCAACTGGACTCACAGTTCATAATAAATTTTATTTGACTCCTCAAGAATGCGGTGCCATGAAGAATCTTGTTCATCATTCTCACAAGCATCGGTCCTGGTCACGGTTAATTATAAGGAGTATTCCAAAGCCAAATGGGTCTGAAAATCTTATTTTGGTTGGAATTTGATTAATAAAAGGTTCAAGTTTCATTCGATTAGATGAATTTTAAAAAAATTAGGGTTTTGATGATGTCAGCGCTCGCAAAATTTTATGAGGCAATGAAGAACCGTGTTCCGGAATTTTAGTTAGGAAAATCGAAATTTCTTCCCAGTGACGGAAAGTTAAAGTTTTAAAGAATCTTTTTTCTGCATGTTTAGTCAAATATCTTGTGACCGAAAGCATTTAAATATCGTAAATGCCGTAAGCAAGCATTTAAAGATTCTAAATAGATAGAAGTTTTTCCTCACTCAAATATTTTTATTAATATATTTTTTCCAACCTCATAAAAAAAGATTTAAATTTTTGAATATAATTATAATTTTGTTACGATTCAAATTTTTCTCCTAATGACTTGTTTTTCTCAAAAATCTGATTTAGGATTGTAAAAGTTTTCAATTAAATGTTTGATTAATAAGTATTCGTGTTTCCTATATCCGCAAAATCTTACAGCAAATCATTTATCCTCATTTCATTCAATTTTATATTATACAAATGAATTATGAATACTGTAGGTATATTATACGCAGTGGAATCGGTAGATGAATCTGGTGTCATCTGTTTGGATGGAGAAATGGAAAACCATAGTAAAAAATCACAAAACAATTGCATAGTCTAATAAATGCGGAATATTGTTGTTAAGGAATCTGTTTAGTTATTAACACTGTGAGTATAAACACACAGTGGAAACAGTAGATAAATTTGATCTAACAAGTATAAATGGAGAAATAAAGAAATGAGATACACATGGAAACAACAGAAGGATCTGATGTCATAGGAAGAAATGGAGAAGTAAAGAAATGAGAGTTGACATTATTTACATTAAATATTAACACTTTAGATATTCAGACTAAAATCAGTTGATGAAAGCACTTACAGACTTTGTCCTTGTCGGATGTGCAACAGTAATGGCCTTACAATTACCGGAGGCTTACAAGCCTTGGCTGTCCAAGCTTTTCTTCTCCTTTCTAATTTTAAGTGGAATGATGATGCTGGGATAAGCCGGATAGTTATGGTAACCACAAAAAAATAGATATGAATATTGATTTTTACTTTAAAGTGTTTTTATGATGTTTTTAACAACATTGTTGTTTACATATTCATTTATAAGGAAGTAAGAAAATGGAGGAAATTAGACATGAATGGGAGGTAACTATCAAAGGCACCAAGCAAGTGTTCACTTGTCTTGTTGGTGGCTGTGCGGGGAACTTGAGTCGATCTAAGCTATCTGGCCTTAATCATCATCGGACTACCACCCACAATCTCCCACCAATTCCTCCATGTCAAAGAGGTCGAGTAAGAGATGCAAATGCTACATGGGCGGTCAAATCAACAAGTGCAGTTAAAAGGAAAAATGCCAAAATACAATATGATTTAGATGCAAGGCTATGTCGTGCACACCAACAAGCATATAAAAGATTTGTCAATGAAGAAATTCTTTCAGCTGTAAGTATTTATTTGTATATGATTTTTTATTAATATTGTCAATGAAGAAATTCTTTCAGCTGTAAGTATTTATCTGTGTATGTTTTCTATTAATATTGATTTATTGTTGTGGACTAAACTCATTGAAACTTGTTTTCACAGTCAGTTGTTACATTTGATCAGCTTAATGATACTTCAAAGCAAAGGATTTGTGAAAAAATTCAACGTTGGGATCAAAGTCTACCTCGTAGACGTATGGAGACAATGAAGCACATAGATATTACTTTAAAAGAGAAAGCAAGCACTGAGGTTCCCGATGATGTGGGGGAAGAAGGATTAGATGGGCACAACCATATATTAAACTTTGATGAAACTAATCAGGACAATGACAACACAGTTGAGTCCATTTTTTTGCATATATTGATTTTTTAGACATTTTAACATTAAATAATATTTATATTTATTATAATTGTATATTAATTTCTCATTGTTATTGATATGCATAGCCTAATCAACAAAATTCCCCAAATTCAAGCCACCAACTATTACGACGCTCACCTAGATTTCAAGGTTTTCAAGGGGTTACTGGGCGAGTAAGTTTTTAATCCATATAACCTATTCCACTAAAAACATTAATATATAAATTGTTATGTTTTACCATAATGATGGGATGAGAAATGGATGTTCTGTATTATATATCGTTATCCTTGATTTTTTTTTATTATGTGTGTGTGTGTTATTTCTTATTTATGGTGCAGGTGTTCCCTTTGGAACCATCACAATCAATGAAAACCCCTTGTCGAAGCCTTAAGAAAAATGGAAATGAAATGGTTCAAATGCTACAACCATCTTCACGTCCAATGTCACAATGCAAGGTAAGATTATATTTATTTATACTCTTATAATTTTATCATATTTTTACATTTAATTCTATTTGAGTCACATACTTATATCTATGTATAATCTAATGTTCAGAGTAATGAATATACATCTCCTAAAACACCTTTCCACATGTATGATGGTGGACATGATACTTAGCAAAAATCACATTCTCCTCAACCATTGCGCCATTCACCTAGACTTCAAGATAAATTAAGAGAGGTAAGTTATATACTACATATCTTAGCTCATAATAAAATTGACATATTTTTTTATGACTAGTTAATGCATTTTCTTTTCATATTCGTTACATGTTCACCATATTCTCATTATATCTATATAGATTTTGATATTTATTGATAGCTAGTCAATGAATTGTCTTTCCATATTCGTTACATGGTCCGCATATTTTCATTATATCTATGTGGATTTTGATATTTATTGATAATGTTTTAATTTCCAGAGAAAACAAAAAAGATAAATGTTGATGCTATGGTTAAAAGGATCAAAATCACGCCAAAGGACTTGAAAGCACGTGGGTTCAAGTCACGCAAACAATACATAGAGCATATATGCTCAACTACCATTGCTCTCACTAAACCCACTAGGTTTGCTACTTTGAAGGCTAAACATTCCAGCAAGTTTAAATGACTTAGGCTACAATAATATAACTTTAGCCATTGTTTTGTCTATAAAGGGGCTACAAGGACAGTTTCAATATATTAACTTTCTTTTATTAGATTGTTGATCACAGTTTTACTTCACAATAAGGTACAACAATACACAGAAAGCTTCTATCCGTTGTACATAAGTATTTTAAGATATTCTAATTTTGTCTAGTTGAAGGCATCTGTTATGTTGAGTCATACCACAATATCAAAACCCCCTTGGGTGATGAAAACATTGTTTGAATAGAAAATGTTGAAGGAGCCAGACAAGTAGAACACACTAGGCACAGAACAATGCTTCACAATATAAGTTATATCATCTTATGTATTCATAGGTGCCGATCTGTGGCATCAATTCCCTGTACACAGGTCACATCAATTAACAAAACTCACTATCATTTGAAGTGCATCAAATAGTCATATATGAAATGTGCATAAATTTACTATGCTCTTTGGTACATTAACACCTCGATGTAAGGGCGATAATGAACTTTAATACAATCCAAACTCATGTATATTTGATTCCGTATATTATAATAATAACAATTATCTAAAGCATTTTGTGTATCTGTCATTTATTTACATATGCACTTTTCACCAATTTTAACAAAATTGAAATCAAATACTTTAGTTAAGATTAAGGTAAATTTGATAATTGTGAAAACTTAATTATTATTAAAATGTAAGTTTACAACAATTTCAATTTAGATTTAAATAATGTTTTGTTTCAAATTTAATAGATAATTTATTCAAAAAATATTAAATATTAATATGTAAAATGCTTTAATAAAATTAGTTTATTTATATTATATTTTTAATAAGTAAATTTAGGTTAAAGTTTTACTAAATATATTTTTGTTAGTGCTTATTCATGTTAATATCAACAATTTTTTTTAATAAATTATTTTCAATGCGTTAAATAGAGTTATATTAATGTAGATTGTTCTATGGTATGTTGTAAAGGTTTCAAAAAATTTGGCCAATGTTATATATGAAAGATACCATCATAGCCATGTATTACCCTCCTATGTGCACTAAGGTAGGTTAAGTTGTTTTATAAAATAATATTTATTGTACCTTCAATATAATAAGTGGGGCACCATGGTAGGGTTTAAAAAGATATATCACATTAAACTTTTCATTTTAAATTGTATATAATGCACCACACACATACAAGCACTGATGCTTTATATTCTAGTATGAGCACTTCTTTGTCTTGTGTTATTGAATTGTTATATTTCATTATTCCTTCTATTCCATAATATATTTGATTTATTTTTAGAAATTTGGCAAACATATAAATCTATAGTTTTCATCTACATAGATACCATATATTGATAGTTGTTTTAACTAGCTAAACATTTAAAATTAGCCTACATTTCTATTTTCTTTCTTTTTCTTTTAAAAAGTTCTTAATAGTGTCACCTTGGAATTCAAACCATGCTAACTCTAAGCATGTACACAGGTCACATCAATTAACAAAACTCACTATCGTTTGAAGTGCATCAAATAGTCATATATGAAATGTGCATAAATTTACTATGCTCTTTGGTACATTAACAAATGTATGGGAGCACTTATTGCAATACTCCCATATGATAATGTGTATCACACATCTTTGATAACTACACTAAGTGAATGAGAAGTGCATATTGATGGACATGGGATAATTAGGGTATAACACAGTAGGTGTTGCTACTTTACTAGAGAAACACACCACCATCGCATTTTTTTCTTTTTGTAAGTCATGTAATGCATTGTCATGTAATAGTAGCACCTCTTTTAGTGTTACTATGGATGGCTAAGTGTGTCATTAATGGTGCTTCTCATTCACATAGATACATTGAAGAACTAACAAACAACATTAAAATGAAAGTTAGCACACACACACACACATATATATAATATATAGATATATATAACAAACAAATCAAAATACAAAGAAAGTTTTCTTGGGAAAGTCCGGGGTGGTTGACAAAGAATGATCCCTAGTTTATCAGGGTCAAGTTAATGACAAAGAAAATAAGAAGACTCATTACTCAAATTTTAAGATTAAGTTATTATGCCAAAGATATAAATAATGGACAGGGAAGAATACCTTTCACCAATTAGTTGGTCCCTTGGTTGGATTTGTAATTGTATAGATAAAGTCTTGCATGCTCCAAACTTCTATAGAAATATGCTCAAAATCATCACATGACATTGCTCAAACCATTTACAGTATAAGCTGCGGCTCGTATCTCTTCTGCGGCACTCTTCCGAGGTTGGAAACATTTTACATAACATATCTTCGAGTTTTTGTTTATTGATCTGCGACACTCCTGCGGCACTCTTCCGATCTGCGGCACTCTTCCGAGGTTCTGCGGCACTCTTCCGAGAGGTTGATAGTTTTTGTTTATTGATCTGCGGCACTCGAAAAGATCTTCGCATTCTTCCGATCTGCGGCACTCGAGAGCTGCGTATCTCTTCATCTCTTCAGATCTGCGGCACTCTTCCGAGGTTCTGCGGCACTCTTCCGATCTGCGGCACTCGAAAAGATCTTCGCATTCTTCCGATCTGCGGCACTCGAAAACTTCATTGGGTCACATCTCTTTAGATCTGCGGCTTGAGCTGCGTATCTCTTCATCTCTTCAGATCTGCGGCTTGAGCTGCGTATCTCTCCAGATCTGCGGTTTGAGCTGCGGCTCGTATCTCTTCAGTATCTGCCGTTGAGTGGGATCGGATCTGCGGTTTGGCTTTCGATCTGGTGCAGATCTGCGTAAAATATGGCTCCGAGCTTCGCAAAAATAACTGGTGGCTCATCCGCCTCTGGAGGGCAATCTCCTGCCCATATCGTGAGTGAAGCCCCAGCTCCCACTATCCAAGTGGTCCAGGACTCACTCGATGAAGCTTTGAAGTTCTCCGAAAGTGCCCTAATTTGCCGGTTCAATGGTTTTTGGCCGCAGCTGATAGCACTCCACAATTGGATCTCGGAGGTATGGAAGCCTATCATTTCTGATGAAATTAATATCTACCCCTGTGCTAGAGGTTTCTTTATAGTAGATTTTGAAAATCCTGAAAGCAGACAATGTATTCTAGATTCCGGCCCTTGGTTTTGGGAAAAATCAGGCCTATTCATGAAGCCATGGAACCCATCATTCGATCCCTCTACAGCAGTGATAACCTCAGCACCAGTTTGGGTGAGATTGCCAAGCCTACCCTTGCATCTCTGGAATCTCTCCTCACTAAAAGCCATCGGAAATGCAATTGGGAAATTTTATTGCAGGTGCCCAGAAACAGAGGAATATGCCAGAACCACCTATGCACGCATCTGTGTGGAAATGGATTTCAGCGCCGGATTCCCAGCTGAAATAAACCTAACAAGTAAAGACTATGTGTGGAACCAGAAGCTTGATTATGAAAGTGTCCTCTTCAGATGTCGATCGTGCTTTGAGACGGGGCATCTAGCCAAAAATTGCCCAAAAGCCTCTGAGAAAAATTTTGCTAGAAAAAACCACCACAGATCTACATGGTGGGAAGGAGCACAAAAAGAACACTACACTGTCATCAAAGAAGAATATTCTAGAGAAAACTCTGAGTCACAAGAAATCAAGGAAGAAGGAAACAACTCTCAAAGCAAGCAAGGAGAAAGCCCGCCCCAACAAATCAACATTTATGAGGATTTGAATACCGCAGAAAATAAATCTTCATTTAACAGCAAAGCAGATCTCCTAAACCAAACTTCTCCGACTATAGATCGCGAAGCTAAGACACCAATGTCCCAAGGACCAGAAGAGATGAAGGAGATGCAAGACAAAGGAAGTTGGAAGACCGTAGAGAAAAGAAAGAAAGCTACAACACCAATCTCGCCAAGAAAGACGAGGAGCCAGACAAGTAAAAATTAAGAAAATTGTAGGTCCGATAGACCAATTTGGTCTCAGTGGACGTTAACCATCATCATCATCATCAAGAACACTTGTAACTAACTAATATTAATTAATATCAAGTAATTAATTTCTCTTCTAAATCATGTAATTAAATTAAATGAATTACAACATAGTTTCTTTTGGGAGAGAAGAGATCGCTTCATGTGTGTGTGTGTGTGTGCACGTGTGTTAATGTGTGTGGGCAATACTTGATATAATTCCAATGCCTTCATCAACAAAGGTTGTGTTCCTCCTAACCTAGACCACTTATAGACTTCAACTTTAATTACAACTCCTCATTATATGTGAAAAGGAAAACCAATAAGGGATTACATATCAAATTTGAGTAAGAGAGTCAACTTTATAAACAAAGGTTTATGTAGAAGAGAACCATAAAATCCAAGGTTAAATTTTCAATATAATGCTCCAAAATAAAGCTACAAAAATGGTCAATTCCCCCTTCTCCATCACATAAACCTTATTTATACTCTCATAAGTTGTCTAAGTTCATTGGGAATAGAAATTAGGGTTGTGTAGTGTAACAACCTAGTAACTTGAACTTAGGAGCATGCAATTAATGTGGATTTATTATTTTTTCAAAAGTTTGGAATGCATACACACCGAGCATGAAGAATACATGAATGACGTGCATATACGGAAGATATGCACATACAGAAAAGTTAGGGATATACGGAAGATATGCGCATATCTTCTGTATATGCGCAATTTCCATATACGCGCATATCTTCCATATATGCACAATTTCCGTATATGCGCAATTTCTGTATATGGAATTTGTGCATATACGATGTAGATACATGAACGAAGATATGTACAAATTTCATATACGGAAATTGTGCATATACGGAAATTGCGCATATACGGAAGATATGTGCATATTTTCTGTATATCCCTAACTTTCCTATATGTGCATATCTTCCGTATATGCACGTCGTTCATGTATCTACATCGTATATGTGAAAATTATATTACATAAATTACACATATACAAAAATTGCGCATATACGAAAGTTATCTTCGGTATATGCACAATTTCCGTATATGTGCATTTTCTGTATATGAAATTTGCGCATATACGATGCAGATACATGAACGACGTGGTGTAAGCATGAAGGCCACTCTCCTTCCATCATGTTCAAGAAACATGAATGCTACCTCTCAAGAACTGAACCTAGGATCATGACACAACAAAATATTCCCATTGAAGGAATGCATAGAATAAGAAAACACCTTCATTGCTTCCGTGAATACCTTGATGAATCTCCTTCTCTCCATTTCTTTGCACACAAAATACAACCAAACAATTGATTTCCTCTTGGTCTAATTGACTCATTTTGATGGATCCCTCCCTAGTTTCCACCACTAACATATTTTAAACATGGACTCCCTCATAGGCTTGTCATGACCTAAGGGATTGTTTTTCTCCCTTTGTTCAGGTCACTCTTCCACAAGTCCTGTAGTTTAGTATTCAAACGCCGAACTACTATTTGTGGGTTCACAAGTTGTTATCACTCTATAGCATGTGATGGTTCATAATTCACACACAATGTATCTCTAGTGAACATTTTCCCTTCTTTTTTCATGACCATTTTCTTTGCATGAGAGCTCCAAGGTCCCTCCTTAGACTGTGGAGTCAAACAAGACTTGCTACAGGGTACACAACCCATGCTTAGGGTAACATGGTACCTCCTTCCCTATCCTTTTCGTAACTTCGTTGGATGTTGGGTAGTCGAACTAAAACATCATGGGTTATAAAATTAATTTCAAGAAGGATAGGAAAGTTAGCTATCCTCTTTTTTTTTGCTACCCTCCTCCTCATGAATTCTCATGGTCTATATCATATCAATCCTTCACTGCTTCATTATCTAGTGTTTAAACTATAATTACAATTATTTTGAGTATTTTTCCCATTTACATTTAGGTGTTCTTAAAAGGATCAATAACCTAATTAATTAGACTTAGAATTTCAATGGGGTTAAGTGTTGGGGATGTTAAAAAGTTGACGAGGTTAGAGAGAGAGAGAGAGAGGCTTAATTCAACTGAGTCTTAATTTCCCCTCAAACCTTATTAGGGCCTTGAGTCTGATACCTAACGATAAAAGGGGAAAAGGAGGAGGAGGTGAGAAAATGGTAAGGGTAGATAGTTAGGAGAGGGGAGTAGTGAGCATGAACAATAGGAGGAAGGGCTAAGTGGGAGGGTAAAGATGGACAAAGGAGATGATAGAGGAGATAGGAGAAAAATGTGACTTAGAGGGAAAGGGAAAATATAGTGGAATAAGGGAGAGTGGAGATGAGGGGTAGAAGGGATGGAGTTCTTAAATGGGTTGGGAGTGGAGGAGAGTGGATACGAAGGTTAATGGATATGGATGGGAAAGGATTGAGGGGCATAGAGAGTGGTATATATAACCAATGATTTGTGTTTATAAATAAATTCAACATACAATTTACATGCCAAGTTTGGGCCTCAACCATATAAATAAATGTATGATCTCCAACCCACAACAAACTATCTCACCAACCTAAATAAAATTTGCACAATAGCAATACAATTAATGGGAATTAAAATAGGGACGTTATAGTTTCCAAGGCCTGGGGACATATCCTTTCTCAAAACCACCTAATAGTGCAGTAACATCGATAATAATAGGATAATGATACTTTCAAGAGGTGATGTGTGGTTGTTTGAGACATTTGTATTGGCCCTAGATGGCTAGAATATTCCTTTAGTGCCTAGCATTCTTCATTCCACCCACAACCATGTATAAGGCATGAAGACCCATACCTACTGCTAAAAATAGTTATAAATACCTATATACCCAATTAGAGGAAAATAATTCCCTTAATAAGTCATTTGTGGGGAGGAGGTGAGGGAGGGAAAGAGGGAGGTGAGATGTAATGGACTAAGGACTTGAGAAGAGTTAAAGGATTGATGGGTAAGGGAGGCGGATTCGTGGGAATGGAGGAAACGAGGGAAAATACGTAGAAGGGTGAGGATAGGAGGTGATAATAAAATAAATGTCAATGGGAATGAGATGCAAAGCATGAAGGGGGAGAAGAGAGGTAGATAGGCAAGACTAGGCTACGACAACATCATGAGGTGTAGTGAGAGGGGAAAAGGGGAAGGAGATGAAAATAGGTGAAGGATAGATGGGTAGGGGTGGGGGGGTGGTGTGGATGAAGGAAGGAGGGAGGAGCCAATGGAAAGGGAGAGATAGGATGAATCGGAAGTTGGAGGAGAGGTGAGGAGGTAAGGGTAAGGAAGAGGGGAATGAAAAATGTTGTTTCTTAGGAGAAGGTGTAGGTGAGGGGTAGAAGGATAACTTATGTTTAAGGGCTTGGTAGAGGAGGTGAACGAAGAGAGAAAGTGGATGGACATGAGTGGAAAAGTTGAGAGAGGTAAGAAGAAGGAGGATATGTGAGACAAAGAGACGTGGGCACAAGGGGGTCGCAGGTGCATGAGTGGAGAATGAGGAGAAAGTGAGAAGAGGAAAATATGTGACGTGAGAAGAGGAAAAATAGAGAGATATTTGACGTGTATACACATTATTATCATGTCCATCTTAAACCCAAATCCATACGAAATTCAAATTTATTAAGGTATAATTTTTTTTTATCATTAATTTTATGCCATGTATTAATTCCTTAATATTAAAAGATTAAAAAAATTACACTTTAATAAATTTGATCCATCTTTGGTGCTTCATAGATATAGACTTAAGATAGATCTATGTTGGTTTAGTTTTTTAAATATAGTCATGGACATATGTACACACTAATTTATGATTTTATTGTTATTATTGTCCTAGACATGTGACAACATCTCCTATATACTATGTTGTAGATCATCTCACTACTATCTATGCAATGAACTATGAACACATCCTACATACTTCCAATTTTTTTAGTTTATTGTCAACCAATAAAAAAAACATTTTTCTAATATAATGGTTAAGAAAAACCATTAGCATAAATAAGTCTTTATGAATTTTCTTGTCATAAACTAAGCACACATTTTGTCATATGTTTTTATAAGAAATGTATAATTAAAAAGCAATTTATTATTATTATTATTATAATGTAATAAAATCAACAATTTTTTTTATTTCTAATTTTAATTCCAAAATATAAATGTAAATTTACTCTAAAACTAATGTAATTTTTAGTTTAAAGTTTATTTGTATTTCTTTTTAATGGAAGTATTTTATTATTATTGTTTAAATATAACGAAAGGCTTATGAGAACATCTCTACTATCATGGAGTCTATTTAAAGGCTATTACAAAATTAGATGAAGAGAGAAAAAAATGAAATCCACGCATAACTAATGCAATTTTACAAATTAAATCGATTATAAATACTATAAGGCATTAATACATGATAAACATCAAAATACTTATTTCATGAGAGATTCCATATTGTTATAATTGGAAAAATCAACTAAACTATAAATTTGTTTTCTACGAGAGTATATCCATCTTAACCTAGAATCAACCAAAAACCGAAAGGGATCAAATCTCTAAATGTGAAAAACTCTTGTTTAGTGCAAAGTTATGAAAGTTTTGTTCCTCTCATAGATTGATAGATGCTTACTTAAGATAGATCGATCTTGGTTTTTAATATTTATATTATAGAAAGGTGTACCGTGTAAGTTTCGTTTCTTCTTCGGCTATCTTTATGAAGTACTTATGGATACTACATAGCCCTTATAATTTTATTGGAAATCAAATCAAGGCAGACAAGAGTAATTAGACAACTTACCTACTTTTTATAACTCAAAGCTCATTCTTTCTTGTGGTCTTAGTGGACATTAATCATCATTGTTACAATATAATTAATTAATACAATGTCATGAATTAATTGTTTGTTAAATATAGTGTTATGAATTAGATATTTGCTAAAAGCTTCTTTGTTGTTAGTAATTAATTGATAAACATTTAAAAAACCATTAAGCTTAGGAGGTGTTGAAACATAAATTTGAATAAAATGTATTATTTTTTTTAATAAATATTTTTTAATAAACTTAAAATAAAAATTGAACTTTTGATTAAGAATTATTGTTTTTATTATTATTTTTTTATATTTCAAAAATATACTCAAATAATTAGAAAAATATTTAAAAACATTTGAACTTTAAATTAATTTATTGTTGTAAACGTTGAAAAGGGTTAGATTAAAGAAACCTAAAACCAATATTTCTCTTAAGCAACCAAAATTACACTAAATTCAAAGTTGTAACGCGCGCGGCGCACACCCAGGGCGCGGCGCATACAGGCCGAGAAGTAAACAAGCAGCAAAAGGTCGGTTGGAGGTGAGGTTAAGGGCGCAGCGCACACGCAGGACGTGGCGCACACGCAGGGCGTGGCGCACACATCCCCTGCCCCCAGTTCAAAGTTATAACGCGCGCGGCGCACAGCCGGAGCACAGCGCACACAAACTAGAGCGCGGCGCACACAGACAGAGGCGCGGCGCACAGAACCAAAGTGCCCAGAACGTGCCAAATTCACTCAAATTTTTTGGGAAGCACATAAATTTGCAAGGTAGGCTCTATTAACCCACTTTTTCATCAAATTTGTTAAAGACATGGTGGTTTTATGCCCAATGATGGAGATGAAACAAAACTCTTAAGGCAACCATATGAAGACACCAAGAGACCATTTTGCTAGGGTTGTGCAATTGTATTGTTGATGTCAAGGTCCCCTTTTCCCTTCCTTATCTTTTTCCCTTGTTCCCCTATGCCATTTTTCCTATCACCGCTGTTATTCCCTTTTCCCTCCTATTGCTCAATAGAAACCCCAAACCCTACCCTATCAAAAATCCCAAACTCCTCCCACATCCCTAACAAATTTCTCCCTATAACCCCTATTCCCATTTCATCACTCCCTTCCTAACATTCCCTGTTTCATTTTTTCCCCTTGGTAACAGATACTACAAAGGCACCCAACCTCACACCATCATCAAAGGGGCAGCCTCATCACAGCTCACCTTGCAGTCATGTCATCACAGCATTCATCCGAGTATGAGAGGGAGATATGCGCATACAGGAAAGTTAAGGATATACGGAAGACATGCGCATATCTTCTGTATATGCCCAATTTCCGTATATGCGCACATCTTCTGTATATGCACAGTTTCCGTATATGCACAATTTCTGTATATGGAAATTGTATAACGAAGATATATACAATTTCCATATACAGAAATTGCGCATATACGAAAACTGTGCATATACGGAAGATGTGCGCATATACAGAAATTGGACATATACGAAAATTATGCGCATATACGGAATATATGTGCATATACGAAAATTGCGCATATATGGAAGATATGCGCATATCTTCTGTATATCCCTAACTTTCTTGTATGTGAATATCTTTCGTATATGATGTCATTCATGTATCTGCATCGTATATGCGCAGATTCCATATACAGAAATTGTGCATATATAGAAACTGGGCATATATGGAAGATAATATCTTCCGTATATGACCAATTTCCATATAAGCGCATATCTTCCATATATGCACAATTTTCGTATATGCTCAATTTCCGTATACAAGAATTGCGCATATACGGAAACTGTGCATATACGAAAGATGTGCGCATATACGTAAATTGGGCATATATGAAAGATATGCGCATGTCTTCCGTATATCCCTAACATTCTTGTATGTGCATATCTTCCGTATATGCACGTCGTTCATGTATCTGCATCGCAGATGTGAAAATTTCATATACAGGAGTTGCGCATATACGGAAATTGTGCATATATGGAAGATATGTGCATATATGGAAATTGGGCATATACGGAAAGACATGCGCATATCTTCCATATATCCCTAACTTTCCTGTATGTGCATATTTTCTGTATATGCACGTCGTTCATGTATCTGCATCGCAGATGCGCAGATTCCATATTCCGTATATGCGCATATCTTCCGTATATGCCCAATTTCCGTATATGGGCAATTTCCGTATATGGGCAATTTTTGTATATGGAATTTGCGCATCTGCGATACAGATACATGAACGACGTGCATATACGGAAGATATGCACATACAGGAAAGTTAGGGATATACGAAAGATATGCGCATATCTTCCGTATATGCTCAATTTCCGTATATGCGCATATCTTCCGTATATGCACAGTTTCTGTATATGCGCAATTCCTGTATATGGAATCTGCGCATCTGCGATGCAGATACATGAACGACGTGCATATACGGAAGATATGCACATACAGGAAAGTTAGGGATATACGGAAGACATGCGCATATCTTCCGTATATGTCCAATTTCCGTATATGCACACATCTTTCGTATATGCACAGTTGCCGTATATGCGCAGATACATAAACGAAGATATGTACAATTTCCATATACAGAAATTGCGCATATACGGAAACTTTGCATATACGGAAGATGTGCGCATATACGGAAATTGCGCATATGCGGAAGATATGCGCATATACAGAAATTGTGCATATACGAAAATTGGGCATATACGGAAGATATGCGCATGTCTTCCGTATATCCATAACTTTCCTGTATGTGCATATCTTCCGTATATGCACGTCGTTCATGTATCTACATCGTAGATGCGCAGATTCCGTATACAGGAATTGCGCATATACGGAAACTGTGCATATAAGGAAGATGTGCGCATATACGGAAGATATGTGCATATCTTCCATATATCCCTAACTTTCCTGTATGTGCATATCTTCCGTATATGCACTTCGTTCATGTATCTGCATCGCAGATGCGCAGATTCCATATACAGGAATTGCGCATATACGGAAATTGTGCATATAAGGAAGATATGCGCATATACGACAATTGGACATATATGGAAAGACATGCGCATATCTTCCGTATATCCCTAACTTTCCTGTATGTGCATATCTTCCGTATATGCACGTCGTTCATGTATCTACATCGCAGATGCGCAGATTCCATATACAGAAATTGCGCATATACGGAAATTGGACATATATAGAAGATATGCGCATATCTTCCATATATGCCCAATTTCCGTATATGCGCAATTTCTGTATATGGAATCTGTGCATCTACGATGCAGATACATGAATGACGTGCATATACGGAAGATATGCACATACAGGAAAGTTAGTGATATACGGAAGATATACGCATGTTTTTCCGTATAGCCCAATTTCCGTATATGCGCATATCTTCCGTATATGCATAATTTCCGTATATGCGCAGTTCCTGTATATGGAATCTGCGCATCTGCGATGCAGATACATGAACTACGTGCATATATTGAAGATATGCACATACAGGAAAGTTAGGGATATACGGAAGACATGTGCATATCTTCCGTATATGCCCAATTTCCGTATATGCGCACATCTTCCGTATATGCACAGTTTCCGTATATGCGCAATTCCTGTATACGGAAATTGTGCACATATACGGAAATTGGGCATATACGGAAGATATGCGCCTATATGAAAATTGGGCATATACGGAAGATATGCGCATATCTTCCGTATATCCTTAACTTTCCGTATATGCACAATTTTTGTATATGGAATCTGCGCATATACGATGCAGATACATGATCGACGTGCATATACGGAAGATATGCACATACAGGAAAGTTAAGGATATACGGAAGATATGCGCATATCTTCCGTATATGCGCAATTTCCGTATATGCGCACATCTTCCGTATATGCACAGTTTCCGTATATGCGCAATTCCTGTATATGGAAATTGTACATATCTTCGTTTATGTATCTGCGCATATACGGAAACTGTGCATATACGGAAGATGTGCGCATATACGGAAACTGTGCATATACGGAAGATGTGCGCATATACGGAAATTGTGCATATACAGAAGATATGCGCATGTCTTCCGTATATCCCTAACTTTCCTGTATGTGCATATCTTCCGTATATGCACGTCGTTCATGTATCTGCATCGCAGATGCGCAGATTCCATATACAGGAATTGCGCATATACGGAAATTGCGCATATACAGAAGATATGCGCATATACGGAAATTGGGCATATACGGAAATACATGCGCATATCTTCCGTATATCCCTAACTTTCCTGTATGTGCATATCTTCCGTATATGCACGTCATTCATGTATCTGCATCGCAGATGCGCAGATTCCATATACAAAAATTCCGCATATACGGAAATTGGGCATATACAGAAGATATGCGCATGTCTTCCGCATATCCCTAACTTTCCTGTATGTGCATATCTTCTGTATATGCACGTCGTTCATGTATCTACATCGCAAATGCGCAGATTCCATATACAGGAATTGCGCATATATAGAAACTGTTTTTCGATATATATTTTGTTTATACTTAAGAGTCGTTATTGTATGGTAGCTTATGATAAAAATATCTACGGTTACATATTTGTTAAGAGACTTGGTAAGAATATTTTTAAAGTGATATTGGATTGTAATGTGTGGTTATTGTTTTTTTATCTAGTATCAAGTTTGAAAAGCATATGTATTTTTAGACAGATTAATCTTGAGGTGCGAGGTATAAGTCTTAAGATTACATTTTAAACATCAAATAAGATATAAATATAAAAGTAACTTAACTTATAAAATTGATAATTTGTAAATAATAAAAACAAAATCCGTTACAATTATTCATCAAAAGTAATGTAACATTGATAGAATATAACATCGCATCCACATAAGGATTTAAAATTCAATGAAAATGTTGTCATAAACACAAATATAAATTTATGTATTTTTATTCAAAATAGGTCCAACTATACATGTTTCTTTTTTACAAAATAGAACTTCATTTCCAACATAAATAATGGAATCTCATGCCCATAAATGACATAATGGAAAAGCAACATCATGATCGATCTAAAGTATGGGTCTATAAGTCACCCTCGTCCCTCTTGGCAATCCCAGGTGGATTTCCAAATTGATATCTCTGCAAAAAATTACAATAATCAATTAGTTGTAAAAATTGAAAGGCATATAATCAATTTCATTAATTCATGATGATATTTTGATCAAATACTCATTCTCACCGTGAGGATTTGAGGCAATGGGGAAGACAACCCTTCATGGGTAGATGGCGGAGCACTTCGTGACGGATATAGGCATGGTTCAGGGGTGCTGGATAAAGGCATGGTGGATTTGAAATAGGGAAAAGGTAGTGGGTGCGGGCAACGATACACCCCCACCGGTTTTACGATAGTGGGAATCATTGTAGGCTGGGGGATTAACCTAGGGGGGAAATTGGAATGTTAAGGGTGGACGATTGAAAAAATGAGAATGGTGGATGATTGAAGGGTAGGGGTGAGCATTGGGAAGGTATCACAGAGGTGGTTATAGGCATGGAAGAATTTATGGAGGAAAAAGGTGGTGGGTGTGGGCGATGATACATCCTAATTGGTTCAACAATAGGGGGGAGCACCCTTGGGGAGGATATTGGGGTGTTAATGGCTGAAGCAATGTTCCCAATGCTAGACCTTTTTTCAATATCATGTTCATCAAATAAATGAATTCGAAAATTTGGAATGTTGTGAGATGTGGGTCCCTCAGCTGTAACAATAAAAATAGTTCATATAGTCATGCAAATGTGTTGAACATGCTAATATATCGCATTTAACGTAAAACAATGCATAGCATGAAATTTCCATACCAATATTGGGTATAATAGAATCTTGCATTATCTCAGGCGCGTGGTCCACATTTCTTTGTTTTTGAGAAGATGACTCCAATTGTTCATCCATTCTTTTTTTCCTTGCATGAACTCGTCCAACCCTTTCAAATTGTAGTATATCTGTCCCTGATTTTGACTTGCGACCACATCACCTCTTTTTATTTACTAGACTCAAGAAACTATGTTTTCTCTTGGTAGTGATCTTGGATGGAGTTATAGTATTGAAAAACATTTTGTTGTATTCTCGACATGCTTTGTCTACCAAGTTGTTCAATGCATATGCCTGTTCCAAATTTGTAGGTATTATGGATCTCAATTTCTCAAGAGTTGATGAGTTAACACGTTTCATCTCATCATGTTCAGAGAATGCACTATCTTGTCGTACATTGGTCGATTCAACATTATATGAGAAATTCTATGAATTATCAATGCTTGTTTCAGTATGATAATTCAGATTGGGAGGAGAATCAAAGCATGGCGAAAGCTCTGTTTGGATTTATGGGACCAATATAGGTGTTTCATTCAAATGAAATAAAATTCTAGGCCTTTCTGTCATGGGATCAGTGACACCAGGTGCTACATTTTCACCCAAAATAGTGTTACTCACTAACATCTCAACTTTCAATACATGTTTACAGATATTTCCATTTAGGGCCCAATTGCAATTGCAGAAGTGTAGATTAGAACCCTTATATATGACATTGTACCAAATGTCACGAGTATCCTTATTTTGGCTACAAACCCAGTAGTCATTACTCTTTTCATCAGGCACACAATCTTCATTTGGGATTTTCTTAGCTCTACACATGGATGAATTCAATTGTTCCTGTATTTTTCTGGGTCGTACAAAACCAGCTTCTTTTAAATAGTGCATATGATTGTAAAATAATACAACCTTTCTCAACAAAACATAAATTAACCAATCAACCCTTCTGTAGCATGCATTGTTCTTCTCACATAGGTACCTTTCCTTGATATACCGATGGTAAGATTCAATGGCATTGTTCGTATCTTGATTTGAATGTGGAAAATTTCTGTATGCTTTTGCCCACATATCTGTAGAAAGAAATTTATTAGTTATATATTAATAAGTATGCATATGACATGAAAAATAGAGTCATTAAAACCACCAATAAGAAGCTTACATATTTGGTTGTTGGATAACCAAGTATTTCTAAAATATTCCAAAAATGTTTTTTGTTCAATGAATTCTTCAAATAAGCTTTCAACTTTCTTTCTCACAGATTCATCATCTTTACACATGTGCATGATTTCTCCTAAACCACGAAAAATGCGTATTTGGTTTTCCCTCCCTTTGACCTTGTTTCCAACATTTTTCAACCATGCACGATGAACATGCCACACACATAATAATACTTTGCACTTGATTGAAGACCTGCAATAACATAATTTTTAGAGAGATTATACATTAACAATATTTTTTATGCCTCTTATAAAAATAATAAACACATCACCTCAATGCTTCAATTTCGGTAGTAGCATCATCTGTGATGAAGGCAAGAACATGCCAATCTGGTTGCTCTTTGTTTCCAATTGCAAGTAAGGCCAACATCCATTTAGAAAGATCAGCTATAGTATTGCGTGATGATATCACCCAAGCTATTGGAACCCCATTGTGATGTTCTTCGAAAACCATTAAGGTGTAAAGTTGATACTGCATTACAAAAAATGTGCATAATTATATTTATATAAGATACATGCATTAATATGAGGTTAAATAAACGAATCAGATTTAGGATAAATATGTACTCACCCCATACTTATTTGTACTAAAGGTTGAATCCATTGAGATAATATTATTGTGAGAGTATTTCAGCATCATTGAACACATCCGCTTTGTTTGTATGCCTATGATAAAAGGGATATTTTCAACAAGATCTTGTTTTTGGTAGAAGAAAAAACTCTCTGGGTTTTCCTTATACCAGCACTCTACACTCTTTGGATCACTTTGATCTTTAACATACTCTAGCCTTATGATATCATTGCAAATGTTACTTATATCTTTTTTTGTCATGTAGGTATCTCGAGGTATCCCTGTGTATAACTCACCAGATCCATCCTTCACATCAGAGATGAACTTGTCCCATATCATTGTAACATTAAAACCTCTTTTAACGAAATGTTGGACACTAGATTGCATATCCCAACTTAAATGTGGTGCATAATTGAATCTCATGGACCTACCGATTGCATCTGTCCCATGACAAATAACATTGGATTTATCAATATGTCTACATCCAGTATATATTATTACAGCATCATCTGGTCTCATTTGAAATCGTCGCACAAAGAAGTGACATTGGCAACCAACTTTAATACTTTCATGTCGATTGTGGTTTGTCTTTGGATCTGATGATGCACTCCTAATTCTCCTTGTCGACTGTGGACCATATGAACACCAATAACTATACGTAAAAAAATTACTACAAATTAGATATAATATTTATGCATATTGAAGAAATTATACGTATCTTGAAAAAGCATATAGAGACTCACACACTATACTCCAGGAATGTTGAGTAATTGGTGTGTTTTATATCCTCTATTTTGTTACTTCGATGATTCTTAAGAAGAAATTGAGTGGGTGCACTTTCATTTGATTCCTCTCCACTTATGAAATCATCAAGTCGACAATATGGAATAACTGCAACTTGGTCCCCCTCAATCTCTGTCCATGTTAAGTCTTCTACTGAAAATTGTATCATATCTTCTGGGTCTTCAACTTCCAACTCGTTAATCCTCCCCCACTTATTCATTCTTAAAATACCTGTACAAATTGCATTGAAAATAATTTAGTTTGAGTAAATAATATGGTCTTGATCAATGCATAGCGTACTAAGCATGGAAGTCTCATTTTTTAGTAAATATTTTATACTTTTCACGTAAACCACTTTGGGATTAAGTAATATTCAGGGGATCTTAGATGACATTGTACAATAACTAAGATCATAAGAAATTGGGTCATTAATAAGCTTAAATATCTCTTACAAATTTAGACTAACCCATGTATGACATATGAATTCTTTCTGGAGGTAGGGCCACCATGCTATTGTCGAGGGGCGACTTGTGATGAGTCGCTGAGCTGGAATTGGTCAAAGGGAACTCCCTAACACTGACACATAAGATGGTGTGTTAATGGGTCCCTTCAAATAGGGATGAAAGGGAGAGACATACAACCTGTCCCCAACAAACCCCCCAATATCAAGAGTAAAACCACTAAAAAAATTTGTGAATTAAGACAAGAGGAAATCCCCTCTATTAAATCTTCTTTGAGAAAAAAATACACGATGGTGATGACTTAGTAATGTTATAGAGTAGGATAGGGACTCGACTAGGATATAATAGGATCAACTAGCTCGAAAAGACAAGACTCACCAAACCACACCTCAATTTGCAATCATGTTCCTCTAGCTAAAAAGCCAAAGCCTATAACCAGCGTCCTTGAAGAATAAAGGGTGGCATTGATTTGCATATATATTGATCAAAGAGTTTTTGAAGGATGACCTTACTTCTATGCAGCAGCTGGACTTTACATGTTGCCATGGATGATGAATTTTGTTCCAGAACATGAAACTTTTACTTCAGTATCGGTTTGGGTAAGGCTCTATTCTCTACCTCTTGATTACTGGCAAAATGAATTGTTGGCCGCTATTGGCAATAAATTAGGTCGTTTTGTTAAAGCTTTTGAAGCCACAAGAAAAGAAAAATATACTTCATTTGCCAAAATATGTGTGGAAATGGATTTATCGGGAGCTCTACTGGATGAGGTGATCTTGGAAGTTTTTGATGAAGTATGGGTGCAAACAGTAGATTATGAGCACATTCCGTTCAGATGTCGTAGATGTCATGAACATGAACACCTTCTTAGAGATTGTCCACTCATTAAAGTAGTAAGCAAGAGCAAAAATAACACAATGAAGGAAACATATAGCTTTCAGAAAGTGGTGAATCGTGGAAAGGGCGGCAAAAGAGGACCAAAACAACATCAAGATGAAGGTCAACAAATCAGTCAGAACAAATTCCAAGTGATTAAGGAAGATGAAGAGATCTCAAAAGAACATCAAGCAATGGAAGGAAGTCCTGCGGACAAGGAATCTGAAGAAAACCAGGAAAACACACAAGACATCGATTATCAGAAGGAAGCCATAATGAGTGATGCAGAACTGGAGATGGATCATGAAATGACCCAAAATGAGATGGACCTGGAGGATCATGAACTACAAGAAATTCTTGATAAAGAAAACCTAGATCTGGAAGGGTTTTTGATACAGGGAACCACGGGAGGAGTAGATTCGTTACCACAAGAAGAACTCAATAAAATACAACAGTTGTTTCTATGGAAATCACAGGCTAGCTGCTAAAATACCTAGAGTTAGTCAGATGAACATCACTATTCATTGGTGTGAGCACAGCGGATACCATAGTTCCTTAATTAATAGAGAGCCTCTCTTCTTTTCTGGGATCTAGGTTCAGGCAAGAAAGTTGAGCAGGCATGGAAGGAATCCTTGTTTTACCGGCAACCAGAATATTTACATTTTTGGTCCTCGTAGAGTAAAACCGCTTCCTTGGTGGTTTTTGGATGTTTGCATCGCTCTAAAGTGGGAAACGGTTTTAGCTATTTTGCAGCGATCCCATCCAACATCTTACACGTGGCAGATAGAGGGTTTGGAAAACTGCCCTCCATCGCACACTAACGTCTGGCCCGCTTGTTCGGTGCGATATTATGCTCTTCCATTGGATTTCTCTATGTGGAACAACAGTCAAGATTGTTCGTGTCAAAGGGACTCTGCCGGGGACAGAATTGCGGGAGATCTCGCGGGCTACCGAGGGCGAGTGGCAATTTTGGGTTATTTTGAATTCGGGTTCGGATTCACTGTTATCTTCCGTGCATGTTGAGCCTTGAGGTTGGAATTGGTGGATTTCAGGAGATTCACATGCGCGAAGTTTATTCCACCATTCGGACTCGAAATCCATTTAGTGTGTTTTCTATTATTTCATTGGGTCCGTTTTTGGAATCTAAGAATATGCCTTTTTTGGCTCCGATTTGCGTCTCATCCGTCAGAACTTTGCAAACGGATTGGCCAGTTTAGGCTTTTGTTTGTATTTTGAAGGTCTCACAGTTAAATTTGTGGGCCCGTGGCCCAGATGTTAAGCTTTTGGCTTGGTACCCAAGCCCTGAGTGGATAGTTGACTCTATGTCCCTCAGGTCTCTTTGGGTAGTTGTATTATATGTAATTTGTTTCTTTGTTTCTAATGAATAGAAGGTACAAATCTTGCTTCAGCAAAAAAAAGAATTTAAGTTAGTCGTCCCCATAATATCATTGTTCACCCTAGCTTACATACTTAATATTGAACAATGAACCAACTTAACATAAGCTGATGCACCCCGCATCTTTGCTTTATTAGAAGCATAAGTTAGAGGCTTATTTAGCCTAATAACACCCCTCTTTTTTAATTAAGTAGAATATGGAGAGTCCTTTACCAGATCTCAAGGTATGTGGTTATAGATGATAATGCGTCATTGAGAAAGGTAACTTTTAAGTGTAAAAGCATAGGTTGAGGCTTCTCGAGTCTAATACCCCTCGTTTTTTCGTTTTTTACATATGTATATTGGAGAGGTCTTCACCATGAGATGTCATGGTATTGAAAGTTGAGAGTGAATTTTTCAAAAAGTAATATTAAGTTTAAGTTATTGTGAACAATATATAAATTATTGTAGATATTCACCCGGAGTAATTTATTATAGCCTACATTGTCATTTTTGAATTTTTATTATTTAATTTATTTTTTGAATTTTAATTTTGTTTATTATTTTATTATTCAAATATTTGAAAATAATTTTAAAAAATAATAAGTAAATGGAAATATTAGTTATATGATTTAATAAAAGATGTAATTTATAAAATATGATATCAGAGAAATCTAATTAAAAAGCAGACTTATATTCTATTATATTTTATTTAATTATGAAACTTTACATACAGAAAAACGAGTATTTATTACAGAGTTTTTTTTGACATTGTATTCTAAATGGTTCTTATGTTATGCTCTTAAATCTAACTCTTAGATTCTCTACTCTACCACGAGACAATACAATGCTAGAAAGATGGAACCCCCTCTTTCTAGTGACCTCGTGTTTAACATAGTTTGATAATGATTTCAAATTAGGGTTTTCACATGTCTCAACACTTCGTTAGTGTTAAATACATATAAATATTTAAACCCATAAAAGAAAAAATGTAAGTGAATATAAAAATCATATAATTTAATACAAGATATAACTCAGGGGATATCATATAAAAGAAAACCTAATTAGAAGGTGAGGCTTATACTCTACTCTTTTTTATTTAATTATGGAAATACAAATACAAAGAAAGGGGTATTTACGATCGAGTTGCCTATGACATTGTTGTCTATATGGTTGTTGCAAATTATCTTTCTCCTTTGTTTTGATCTCAAATCCCACTCCTAGATGTTGTGCTCAACTATGTTTTAATACAATCCTAAAAAGATGGAACCCCTTCTCTTCCTAGTGACGTAGTATTTAACATAGCTTGGAAACTATTTAAGGTTTAGGGTTTTCACATTTTTCAAGCCACTATTAGTGTTACGGTTTTGGACCTTTTAGGATCTTCTTGAATGTCCACACGTGACTAACTCCACATATCTAAGTAATGGTGTTGATGCAACGTCCACTTGGTGCCACCGTATGAACAAGTTAGCTGAACTTGTGGGAGGCATAGCTTCTGCATATGAAATTTGATTAAGGTGATTTTCACATTGTTTGAAAGCTAGAATTGGTGTGTAAAACAACATCAAGAGGCAGAGAGCTATGCTCACAAAGCTTTCACTCATTTCATATCCCAAAATAACTTTAGAGGGCTTTAAATTCTAAATCTCAAAATTAAGACATATCATAAAATATGTCACAAAAGATAATTCCTCCAATTTTTCTACCCAAAAAATATCAAAATAAATAACAAGTTATCCAATAATTCATTTTAAATCAGTTAAAAAAAAATTCATTTCAATTTTTATTTGTAGAATTTATTTTAATGTATATTCAGGTGAAACAAGAATTGGAATGTTTTGTGTAGCATTGTCTTGTTATTCTTAATATGAAAAAGTAAAGTATTTATGTATTCTTAAAATGGAATGTGTGTCACTTTTGTGGTGAGGAGAGGAATGTGTATAAAAATAAATTACATACATAAAGCAAAATGAAAAATAAAGTGTTACTTTCCCTTTAAGTTAAGCTATGTGATCAATCAAACAAAGAAAATATTTTAGTTTGTTTTGCATATGATAAAAGGTCCTATGAAGACCTATTCGTCCTTTCCACTCTATAAGTAACTGGGCCTTGCGGAGATATCTTTTGTGACGGGTACTGGGGCTATGTCCCGAAAGAACTCGTGATGCTTCCAGCAGCCAAAAAATGAAGAATACTGGGGCTACATCCCGAAAGAACTAGTGACGCTTCCAGCAACGAAAAGAATCAACCAAGGTACTGAATGAGGCTTTAGTGCTTCCCACACCTCCACCTATAGGGAAAGATGCCCTAAAATTTGGCCAATAGGATACCTTCGTCTCATGGAGGCAATCGAGTCTTTAGCTTCTTGGTAATTGGTTATCAATACCGAGCACTATACAGGTTGGGTAGCCCCATATAGGACTGCACGCACTGAGCCTAAGCCGAACCCCCTCTGAATCGGGTCTCTGTGCTACATGGGTTGTATTTTTCGTGGACTGATTGAAGGATTTGAAGCACCCTAAAAGACAACTTCTATGTTTCAAAATGTAACACGACCATGGTGGCTTATTGGATGCCTACCCCCAACAGTCCTAACCTAAACTATAAATTATTTTGTGGCCCATGTGGGGAAATTTAGTTTGTTCAAACTATGATTTCTTTTACGTGTCTTCCTTCACTTATGGTGTGAAAAATTAAGCTTAAATAAACTAAGTACAAAAGGTTTTTACACTTGATTCCCTTTGTTCAAAGTTTAGAGTAGCTTAGTGTGTGTAGTGAAATGTGTGTGTAAGTGACAGAGTGAACATACAAAGTTTGTAGTCATGTGGATATTCGATGATCCTTTTCAAATTCATCTACTTACACTAAATTATGTTTGTTCCTTACCTGCAAATAAAATAATGTGTGGTTGATGGGCCACTTACTTCCTTCCTATTACACTATGTGAGCCTAAAAAGGGAGATGAAAAAATGAGTGCTTTGAGAAAGATTTCAGATGCAAGCCGAGGATCGTCTAAAAGACGCAAGGGAAGTAGGGGCTACTCCCTTTCTTTAATAACACCAGTTCCTAGTCCCAATGCTAATGAAGTAAAGATGCTTTGGTTAGTAAAAAATATGAGTGAATTATGGGCCACTTACTCCTTCGCTAATTAAGCTATTTGACTTGGGTAAAATAGCAAAACAAATTGAAAAAATGTGTGGATTATGGCCACTTACTTTTCCCCTTAATTAAGCTATGTGTGAAATGTAAAAATTTTAAAGTAAAGGCTAAGTAAGTGCCCTACTAATATTGATTATTAAAACAATCTGAACTATATGGAAAAAAATTGCAGAGGTGAAGGCAATTCACTAAAGGTTGCCAGTCACCCACGAAAGAAAAATTACAATGATTGTTTTTGTTCTTTGTAAACTGTGGGATTAGGCTATGCACAAGCGAGCGAACCGTGTGTCAATCTGCAAGAAAATGATAAGTGTTAAGCCAAATTATAGATATTAAGAGTGAGAAGATTATAAGAAATATGCATTATCAATGTTCTAAATTTAAACTTTTATGATTAAAGAACAACGTATTTTATAAATGATACTATACTAGAAATAATTTGACTAAAATTTACAATCTCACTAAAACAAATTAGTATTGAAGAACTAAAGGCAAAATTTATACCTTTACCATAAATTCAGTTAAATTAAATGACATCCTAAGCAATAACACAAGGCCATGTGCAAGAAAATTAAAGTAGAGTATAAAGAAGTATCAGAGTACTTTGTAAAATAAATGTAGAGATAAAAAATTATACTAATTATATATTATTAGTCAATCCAAAATGCATTATCTAATATTTTTTCTCAAAAATTTGGAAATGAGTGGATATTTATGGTAGGAATGTAGCTTGAATACAAAAGAGGAATAATCAAGAGACCAAGTCTACTAGAACCATTGTCCATACCAAGTGAGTGTTGGGAAGAGGCCATAATGGATTTTATTATAATTATACCAAAGTATGAAGGAACAAATTTCATTATGGTTTTGGTGTTTTGACTTACAAAGTATGTCCACTTTTATAGAAAAGATGCATCAAAATGGTTTCTGAAGAACAATCTACAAAGGAAGAAAATCACTGTCAAAGTAGAAACCCACCATGAAAAGCACTGCAGAGATGATGAGCAAGAGACAACCTTTAGAATAGTCTCATTCACCCCTTACTACTCACTCAAATTTGTTATGACACAAACACGTAACACAGAAATGTCAAATGTAGGGCAAAAAGGAAAAAAACATAACGGTATGATGTCAGTATATCCAAAAAATTGATAAATTTGATATATATATGTCAATATATCCAAAAATTTGATAAAATTGATATATATATATATATATATATATATATATATATATATATATCTTTGTCAATAAGAGAAAATTGGATAAAGCCACCGTATAAGATGACTCATCAATAGTATAATGATATATCTTATATATCGTTAAATCAATAAATCAGAATAAGATCCAATAAGACCCTTGGATAGTTGGTTCACTCATATTAATTTTGAAGCAGAAAATATTCAAATAAAAGAATTATATTTTTTGAGGCCTAGTTTAAAGAGATAATTATTTAGTATGACCCGTAATGAAATTGTAATGTTCCATCATTTAAATTATATATTTAAATATGATATAGATTTAATACATTAAATTTTTTATGATATATTCCATTAAATAAATTCAATAATCTAAAATTATAATTATCTCAATTTCGTTCCATCATTTAAATTATATATTTAAATATGATATAGATTTAATACATTAAATTTTTTATGATATATTCCATTAAATAAATTCAATAATCTAAAATTATAATTATCTCAATTTCACATGGTGAATTAAAAAATCTTAAAAAACAAAAAATCTGATTAAATATAAAAAAAAAATAATGCATCAAAAAAATTATGATGCATTCCATTAAATAAACTTAACAATTTAAAATTATAATTATCTCAGTTTCACACACTGATTTAAAAAATCTTAAAAAAAATAAAAAAAATAACAGCATTAAACTACATTTCATGTTAAAATTTATAATGAATTATATAAATATCATTAAACTCATCATAGAATTTAGGTAAAGAATTAAAAAATTAAAAAAAGAAACAACTTGTAAAATTTAATAATTTTAATAATTACCTTTTTAATTTTGGACAATCTTTTACAGTATTTAACGAAGGAGGAATTGCACACTATGAATCCTTAGTATCCTATCCATGTTGGAGAGGGAAAAAAAAATATTTTTTTCCAAATTTCTAGCACTGTTCTATTGATTGGTCTTACTGATGGGGATGAACAAAAATGAGTCTAATCCTATATCCAATATAATTCTATGTATAGTACTCAAAACTGTCAATGTAAGAAGTGTATGTATGAATTTGGGGTAATACTTTGAAAAACTGAACGCATTGTTCTTTGTCTTGTAAACTTCACTTGATTTGTCTGTAGATCTTCCAGTGTACCATCCACCATAGTTGTAGACTTCTAGTGCCAATAGTAACCCAAAAATGTCTTTGCACCATCCACACTAGGGAAATAAGGTGGTTCAAAATATATCTGACGCAGGGCATCACAAGAACCTAGATATGATGGACCCTTCATTTCAATGCTACCCATGGCTGTTACTACCAGCTGCTGATATGAGAAGAAAAACCTTTTCACCGCGGCTTCTATTGCCTGGAAGGCCAACAGAACATGTATTGTTGCAACATGATAAGCACCTGAAGTGTTATGTGAGCGAAGTCCATGTGAATGAAACAAATGCATAAGTGCCTCCTGGAGCCTTGGTCCACCCTTTGGATCAGCCTCAACGCCCATGACTTTGGGCACCAGATGCCTTAGTTCCTTGCATGCATTTGTAAGGTCTCTAAGGGGGGCAGACCGAAGGCAATATGCGCCTGCAAGCGTACTAGTGCTGCTAATTCCCAACTGTTGTTTAAGGTAAAGGAAATCATCTGGGTCCATCACTAGAAGAAAATTCACAATTTCTGTGAGCATGTTCCACATCCTTTCAACCATCCAACAGTCTATGGATGCTCCTACGAAATCCCCAGAGTCTATTCTTTCATATATCTGTGCAACAATTCTTGGCCTACAAATACCCAGGCCTCAAAGATCTGGAGGACATTGCAAAGTTTGGCATCTTCTAGATTATGGAACTGTTTATGTTGTTTTAAAGAGTGCAAATATCTTGGCTTGCAGATTCTATCATATTCAAGAAGAGGCTTACCTGACATATTTGGTTCCCCCAGACCTAAAGTGAAGGGATTCCTCTGCATATGGCCTTCAATGGCAAGCCATATTCTAGAAACCATAGCTTCAGCGCTTCTCCATGTACCCAAACGAGGAAGTAAGCTCTCTTCACTTGTTCTGCTAACCACAGGTAAAGCACCAGGTCTCTGCCATACCTCATGGAAAACTTTCAATGAGAGAACACCACTACTTACTGACAACTGAAGAGTGGGAACCTGCTTGTCATTTTCACAAATCATTGAAATCAACTCAATCTGGGAACTAATTAAGGATTCAAGCCTTCTCTTCCATTCCTCTTTGTCAATGTAAGTCCTTGTGTCACAGAGGACAGATGAAACAAACCTAAAAGTAATCTCCAATGAATGTAAGGCAGCCTTTACCAACCACTCTCTAGACCAACCAGGCCATTCCTTGAATTTCCACATGGCACTGAGCTCGGGGAGATGCACATACTACTCGTAACCCGCACACTCCATGGGGGAGGGATCTATGGATTCTTCAACAAAGGAAAAATAGGATGCCATTTATTTACAGGACATATTTTTTCCCTGCAAACATAACCAGGAGAGTAAAGACACTAATGCTCTCCATATACCATAATCTAAAAAGAACAGCATAATAATAGAATAAACACTAAAATCCATTTTAAACACTAAAATTTTGAAAACTGGAATAGAATAAAATGTTCTTAAATCCTTGATATATTTAAAAAGTTATCATCTACATCCGGCAAGGACAAAGTCTGTAAGTGCTTTCATCAACTGATTTTAGTCTGAATATCTAAAGTGTTAATATTTAATGTAAATAATGGCAACTCTCATTTCTTTACTTCTCCATTTCTTCCTATGACATCAGATCCTTCTGATGTTTCCATGTGTACCTCATTTCTTTGTTTCTCCATTTATACTTATTAGATCAAATTGATCTACTGTTTCCACTGTCTGTATATACTCACAGTGTTAATAACTAAACAGATTCCTTAACAACAATATTCCACATTTATTAGACTATGCAATTGTTTTGTGATTTTTTACTATGGTTTTCCATTTCTCCATCCAAACAGATGACACCACATTCATCTACCAATTCCACTGCGTATAATATACCTACAGTATTCATAATTCATTTGTATAATATAAAATTGAATGAAATGAGGATAGATGATTTGCTGTAAGATTTCGCGGATATAGGAAACACGAATACTTATTAATCAAACACTTAATTGAAAACTTTTACGATCCTAAAGTAGATTTTTGAGAAAAACAAGTCATTAGGAGAAAATTTTGAATCATAACAAAATTATAATTATATTCAAAAATTTAAAACTTTTTTATCAGGTTGGAAAAAATAAATTAATAAAAATATTTGAGCGAGGAAAAACTTCTATCTATTTAGAATCTTTAAATGCTTGCTTACGTCATTTACGATATTTAAATGCTTTCGGTCACAAGATATTTGACTAAACATGCAGAAAAAAGATTCTTTAAAACTTTAACTTTCCGTCCCTGGGAAGAAATTTCGATTTTCCTAACTGAATTTCCGGAACACGATTCTTCATTGCCTCATAAAATTTTGCGAGCGCTGACTTCATCAAAACCCTAATTTTTTTAAAATTCATCTAATCAAATGAAACTTGAACCTTTTATTAATCAAATTCCAACCAAAATAAGATTTTCAGAGCCATTTGGCTTTGGAATACTCCTTATAATTAACCGTGACCAGGACCGATGCTTGTGAGAATGATGAACAAGATTCTTCATGGCACCGCATTCTTGAGGAGTCAAATAAAATTTATTCCGAACTGTGAGTCCAGTTGCGATCTAAATTTGGCCATATATTACTACTCCAGAATAAATTTGCTATCTTTTACGAGACAGTTTGGCGGAGTGAGCAAATCGAGCTGTAATCTATGAATCTTTAAAATATATTTAAATCTTTAAATCAATCGAAACATGTTTTGGAATCTGTGCTAAATCAATTACAGATCATTAACCAGGGAAGAGTTCACAAAACATGAAATGTCGTTCTGAATCTATTCGAAATGCTAGGGCTTTGTCGCGTTGCATATGGCTTTTTAAAATACGGCTTCGAGGCATGAAAAGGATGCACACTAACCTTGCGAAAAGAAATTTTCGATCACCAATGGCCAGCTGCATATAGTTTCAAACTTTCAGTAAAAGCTCCTCTATTATTGAAATTCTGAGCTATATACTACATTTTCAAAATTTCAGTAAAAGTTCTATCATTATTAAAATGATGGGCCTTGGTTTTGTTCCTCCCTATAACCCGTTGGAGAGCCCTCACAGTTACAGTTCCAATTCCAGATCGGGTGTCGCATTCTGAATTTTATGTGTTGTGCGTTGATTAAATGGAGATTTTATGTGCTGAATTGACGCTGATTGCGTTGAATTGCATAATGCTTAATTGCTACGATCGTTTCACCTATTGAGTTTGTGCTATGAATCCAAATCACTGGAGATCGATTCCAGTCTTAATTACAGTAAATAAATCAAGTTAAAACGCAACCAGTGTTACATCTGATAGGAATTATAATTGCAGAAGTAAAATTTAATGAAGCATTTGGGAAATATATGAGATTGCCCTGTCTTGGAATGTCAATTGGGCTATATGCGCTGAAATTACTGAAGATTGGGAGGAATTTCGGGCCGACTAGGTTGCTACTGCCACTGCTAGACCATGCTGAAAAAGAAAGGTATGCAGGGGTATACGATAATACCTGTATATGCGCAAGACAGAGGTCGAAAGAGCATTTGAAATCTTCCGTCCTCGAAGCGCTGCATGCACTGAATCACCTTCTGTAACCTCTCCTCTGTTCGCCAGAGTTCAATGGTTGTAACCTCTCCTCTGTTCGTCGGCGTTCAATGCATGAATTGTCGGGAGTTTGAATTGCCTGGAGGATGGTTGGTAAGGTGTGTAAATGTGACTCAGGTTCGTAAATGTCCCTCATCAATACGCCAGAGTGGAGGCCAAAGTGGAGGCGGGTAGGGTCGATGGGAAGGAGAACGGCAGACGGCAGAGTCGCCGGAGCTGTGTGACCTGTAATCGTCGGAGAGGGATACATGCCATGATCCATGGTCGAGCATGTAAGGGCACCATGACGTCAAGGAGGTTGTCTGCCACTGTCAGAGGGTGTAAGGACATAGCATTAACTTTGCTATGGAGGTGGAAATAGGAACTGCCATTTTATATCCTTTTTTTATGATCCCTAGATTTCTGGCGGAGTTTCTCTGTACATCTCCTTTTTATTTCCATTAATTTCCATCTACCACTCTGACACTCCTTTTCTACCTGTCTCACCAAATTTCTACTTTTCTTGTATTGGCCTTGTAATTCCTCTCCATATCGAAGGTATGGATGTGATGGACTCTGACATGTCTGCCCATGAGGCATTTAAACATGCCACTATGGATGCTGAGTCAAATTTACATCAACCATTTGGAGTGGATTGGCGGGGTGGCATCCGATCTTTAGACACTTGGCACGCGAGACAAGGAGATTTTCCTGTGCCAGATGGTGTGCATGTGGCCCTCTATTTGCATGGTGTCGATCACGCGGGTTTTGGACGGCGATCCAGGGATCAACGACATTCTATTAATACTACCACCCCGCCACCTGCTTTGGTTTTCGACCATGAAGTGTTGATCGATTGTATTACCAGTTTGCAAAAGCGTGCTCTTGTCAGACAGTGGCATTTTGGGGAGCTAAGTGATGCAGAGATGTGTATCTAGGTTGATAAAAAATGGAAATCCATGCTGGGATACATGTTGACTGTGGTAAGGTTGTTGTGAGGTTGGTACAGTTTTCATTTTCTCAGCCAGGATGACCTTATGAAAATTAAGGCCATTCCGTGGATAAATGTCAGAAGCTTTTTGGCGCTTCACTCCTGGTATATAGGGTTTAATCCTATGAAAGACATGCCACAAAAAAAACTTATTTGGGTAAAGCTACCAGGTCTGCCTATTGAATTCTGGACAAAGCAAGTCTTCATGGACATCACAAATGCTATTGAAAAATTTGTATATGTTGATCCAAGGTGTTTGGGGGCTCAAGATAAAAGAGTCATCTGGATTCTAATTGAGAAGGAATATAGAGGTGGCTTTCCGGATCATATTGAATTGCATTGGGGGGAGACTCATTTTTCCCAGCATCTGGATTTCTGAGGGGTACCTTTCCGGTGTTTAAATTGTCACCGCACTGGGCATCTTCTTGCACATCGCCCTCACTAGGTATTTCTCATGGTTGGAATTGTTTTGGTGCGTCGGAGCCGTCACAATATGTGGATGGTCCTCTCGGACACAAAGGTGCGAAGCCTCAACATGGAAATGCATTTCGGTGAAAATCAAGTATTCCACATGCCCCTTTTTCTATTCGTCCCTCTATCAACCAGTGTTTGAGTTATGGCTCCTCACCCACCACTGTCCCTTCATCCCCTTTGTCTTCCGATAAGTCAGATATCCCTTTTGAAAATATTCCATCCTCGCATAACCTAAATGCCCCTCTGGGAACCACTCCTCCCCGCCATGACATTCTGATCCCTTAATCGTCACATGACACAGCAACAACTTCGCATATTACATACGTACCTGCTCCGTCACCCTCACATTACACTCATCAATCCCAGGGGCCTAGGCATAGCCTTAGACCGCATAACTCACCACTCACCTCCCCTACAAACTCAGTTGGTAGTGACCCAGACTTTCTTCTTCAGAGAAAGACCTTGGATCTTCGCACTCTTACTATACATAAACCACCTGGCTCCTCATCCCCCCACATCAACTCTAACTCCGCCGTCTAATGAAATAAAAATCGTGACAGTCGACATTTTCGTGGGCGAGACAGACCTCTCCCTTTTAATTCCTCAAATGACCGTTTCCTTGCTGAGGTTCCTATTGCTGATATTCCTTCTTCTCGGGCCCTTGGAGCATGGATTATCGCTCAAGGGTTGACATGATTCTCATTCTATCTCTCAACATTCAGGGACTGGGGGCTGCCCCAAAATTTCTGGCCCTCAAACACCTCTTTCTCTTTGTTCGTCCATATATCATTCTCCTACAGGAAACCATGCATTCGGTTTCACATATGATTCAATATTTCAGGAATGTTTCTGGAGTGGCATATGGCTGCGATCGCTGCTATTGGTCTATCGGGTGGACTAGTGGATTTATGGGACCCTCGATGGGTCAAGGTTAGGGCCTTTTCATGTTTTACTAGTATTCTGCTTGAAGGACATATCAAAGGTCTTATGGGGTGCATTCATATTCTCAATATGTATGCCCCATACAAGAATAGGGTTGTTTTCTGGGACAAGTTGATTACATCAGGGATTTTGGAGCTGGTATCTCTCATCATTGCGGGGGATTTAAACTGCATGGTTGGCTTGGATGAAGTCTAGGGTCATTCCAGGAAAATCGACCCTTTGGAGGAGGTGATTCGAGATGCTATTATGGATCACAACTATGTTGATATATGCCCTAAAAAGGTGGTTCCTACATGGGACAATGGGGGGATGGCATATGTCGCAAAGTGGTTGGACCGTTTTTTATTGCATGAGCAAGTGGTGGAGCAACTTGGGAATGTTCATGTTGAGGTGATCAACAATTTCATATCTGATCATCGGCCCATTACTTTACAGTGGAGGAGGGAAAATTTTAGGAATGGGTTGCCTTTCAAGTTCAACCGGGTGTGGTTAGACAACCCAGATTTTAATGAATTGGTGCGTGAATTATGGACCCGTGATGGGGGCCGGGAATCATCTCCCATGGTGCAAAACTTGGATAAGCTTGGGATCCTTCGTGGGGAGGTAAAATCTTGGAAGAAGAAGAAGCAACATCAATTGAATAAGGATTTTCACGATATTAATCATGAACTAGATGTTCTTCGGCCCCAAATGAACACACATTATCTCCCTGATGCTACGTGAAAACGTATTCATGTATTAGAACTAAAAAAGAAGCAGATTCTCACTATTAATGAAACCACATGGCACCTGAAGAGCAGGGCAATCTGGATTAGAGAAGAGGACCGAAACACAAAATTCTTCCATAGATTTGTAAATCATAGGCGTAAAATTAATTCAATTTGGGAGATTAAAGATGCTGATGGGAATCAGTTTCAGCCACAGAGGGATGTTTGCAATGTTTTTGTCTCTCATTTCCAGAAGGCCTACAATCAAAATGAGGAGACAGGTGCGGAGGCCCTTATATGGGGTGTGGATCTTTACCACACCATGTTTGATGTTGATGCAAACTCAGAACTGTTCAAAGTTGTCTCTGAGGATGAGCTCCTGGAGGTGTTAAAATCTTTTAAGGGCGACAAGAGTCCAGGCCGGGATGGTTGGATGGTCGAGATATTTACCCACTTCTTTGATCTCCTTAAAAACTACCTCCTTGACATGGTGGAGGAGTCGAGGTCCAAGGGCGGTATACACCCGCATATAAACTCCGCTTATGTTGCTCTCATTTCGAAGCGGTGCCCATTGGTCACATTCTCTGGTTGCCGACCCATATAGCTTTGTAACCTTATTTATAAGGTTATATAAAAAATTATTGTAGACAGGATGAGGAGTACATTGTCGCATTATATTACACCAGAACAGTTCGGTTTTCTTCAAAACAGACAAATACATGATGTTGTTGCTATTGCCCAGGAATGTTTGCATTCGATCCACACAAAAAAACTAAATGTTGCCATCATGAAGGTGGATTTACAAAAGGCATATGACTGCCTGGACTAGGGGTACCTCAGACTGGTTCTTCAAAAGATTGGATTACAGTTGAGATGTGCGGAGTGGATAATGGCATGTGTTACAAACGTGAATTATGCTATTATCATCAATGGATATCCATCGAAGTTCTTTAGGGTTGGTCGAGGTCTCCGACAGGGATGCTCACTTTCCCCACTCTTATTTATCCTGGCGATGGATGGGTTGAGTCTGCATATAAAAAAAGCGGTGTTGAATGGATAGTTTCCGGCTCTGCACATGGGAAATGACATCAAAATTTTTCATAGTTTCTTCGTTGATGATGTTCTTATTATGGGGATGTTAAATCGTTTTGCTTGGCTGACTCTTTTTCATGTTTTTTCAAAATTTTCTAATGCTACTGGATTACATATGAATCTACAAAAGTCCATTGTATATCACGACATTTGTGATATGGAGGTAATTGCATATATTAAAAGTCTTTTTGGGATGGCTGTAGAGATGATGATGAGTGGTATGAAATATCTTGGCTATCATATCAAACCATGCAACTATAAGGTTGCCATTGAAATAGAAAAAAGGAAGAATAACCTAAACCGGGATGATGGATTAAAACTAAGCAACACCTGGAAACCGTTAATTGAAACCTTAAAAGCCAATAATTAACTATATTCCCTTAAAAAACTTTAAAAAGGTAAAAATAAACAAATAATAAAATCATCAATTATGTAATATCCTCCTTAAACAATACATTTAATTAACAATCATAAACATAATTTAGTAATAGATTTCTTCACTCATAATCATTTGATATCATTAAAAAAAAAATTAACTAATAGAATGCATATAGGTGTAATTACTCAATTCTTCATTAAAAAAAAAAATTAATAATAATAAATAAACTCTAGAAATTATAGATAAATAACTCACTAAAACCAAAAAAATAAAAAAACAAATAAATAAATAAAATATAAAAAAATAAAAATAAATAAATAAATAAATAAAGCAATTAAAACAAATTAATCAAATAAATAAATAATTAAACAAAGAAATAAGTACATTAAATTAAATTAATAAACTTATATATATATATATATATATATATATATATATATATATATATATATATATTTGTTAACTAATCTATTCGTTTAATTAACTATCAAAAATTAATTAATTGGTAAAACATAATAATTAATCAATAAAAAAATAAAACAAAACAAAAAATAAAAATTAATTTTTCATAAATTTATTAAACCTAATAATTAATTCGAGAAATAGAAAAATAAGTAATTAATCTATCCCTGTAAACTTATTAATTAATGAATTAATTAATCAAATTAATAAATTAATAATGTAAATAAATGAATAAACATATTAATAATAAATACATAATTAGATTAATTAATTTGATTAATCAAACAAATTAATTTATTATTTAAACAAATTAATGAATCAATTGAACCAATTATTTAAAATAGAATTAATAAACATAATAATTAATTCTATAAATAATAAAATTATTCGATTAAGTTATCCCCTTGAATAAATTAATTAATTAATTAAAAATAATAATAATAATATAATAATAATAATAATAAATAATTTAATTAATTAATTAAACAAAAAGATAAGAGCCGACCTATTTTCTTATTTCTTTTGTTTAATAACTTATATATATACCCTAATTTTAGCTCTTGGATACATCATTATGATTTTAAGAATATCTATTGACGCATTCTCCCTTGATGATGGACTCACTTGGTAGTCCGAAACGTTGGGTTCATAAAAGTATACAACAGGTCATTCCTCCTCTACCTAAAACTATAAGGTTGCCGATTGGACATGGCTTGTGGACCAGTTCTATAAGAGGATTTCTGGATGGGAATTTAGATGCCTATCACTGGGAGGTCACAACATCCTAGCACAAGAAGTGTTCACGCAGTTGGGGGTACACTGGGCTCATCTGTTTCATATCCCACTTTCTAATATAAAGAGTCTTAATAGAATTATGACCAATTTCATTTGGGCGGGTAGCAGTCGAAAAAAAAATAAAAAATCATTTGGCCAAGATGTCCCAAATCACTCTTCCAAAGGGTATGGGGGGCTGGAGGATTATGAATCTTCATCGTTTTGGATGGCCATTATTGCTGAAATCATTATGGAAGGGGATTTTTGGTGATGGAACCTGGGGTAAGATCATTAGAAATAAATACCAGAAGGAACAAGATTTTATGTTTTGGTATCGCAAAGGATGTATTGGGATCTCGTCGGGCTCGACCATCTCGCTTAGCTTCCAAAAAATAGATTAAAAAAATTACAGTATCTTGCATGGTCTATGGGGTCGGGTCACAGGATTCTCATTGGTGTTGATCACATTTTGGGTGTTGGATTGGAATGCAACATTCTTGAGGAGTTCATTCGATGCATAAATAGTCGGGGTATTTATTTTTGGAGCCAAGTTTTGTCCACTTGGAGCGGTCCATGTTCTTCTTGGAAAAGCGCAGAGGAGCTAGGTCTGGCTGGGCAAATGGCGAGGGAATGAGATCGGATCTGTGTTGGCATGAAATTACTAGGAATCTGTCATGAAGGGAATAGTGATTAGCTTGTCTGGATGAGCAAGATGAAGGTAGGGAACATCATGGTTACTTATACATATAACACACTCTGTGGAAGGGAGGTCCAATCCGGGGGAAAATGTGAATTTTATAAATTCCGAAAAACTAAAGTTCCCATCAAAATGATCCTTTTCTTCTGGCTGGTATACAAAAACAAGAACCTCACATGGGAAAATCTACAAAAGCGGCAGTGGCATGGTCCGAGTATCTGTGCAAGTTGTAAGCTTGCCGAGGAGAACAATGAACATATGTTTCTTAAATGCCCCAACACAATTCAGGTATGAGAAAAATTGGCTACTTTTATTGGCATTCCTTATAATCATTTTGACAGCATCATGGTTTGTATGCAATGGTGGAGCACACAGAAACATTCATGGAGGATCATTCCCCTAATCCTTTTTTGGTCGATATGGAAGTGGCGAAACAAGCCCATATTTGAAAACACAAATGACAACTTTATGATGGTTTTTTAACACACTGTATCTTGTCACTCTATAGTTCTTTCCCTTGATGCTAGGAATAAAAAAGAAATTTGCAAGTGGCTAGGCCCCCAGATGGAGGACCCGATAGGTTTTTTCGATGGGGCGGCTCAAAGAAACACGTGGATGTGGCTTTTGGATAGCTTTTTCAAATGAACAGGAATTTTGGGTACACTAGAATGCGAGCAGCGGCACAAATACTAGGGCTGAAGCAATGGCCCTCTGGGGCCTTTTATGGTTCACACACTTCCTCAACATCCCTGACATCCACATATTTGGGGATTCAAAGATTATTATTAAACATGTCAAAGGATGTTCTAAATTAAGCAACAAATTCTCTTCGAATAGCTCTGGAAAATCGAAAATCAACGGTCCCTTTTCAGTAATTCATTGATCATGCACATCGGAAGAGAATACAATCAACAAGCAGATCAACTATCGAGAAGGGTCTATAGGAGCATTTGGACGGTATGCACATTGAAATCAAACTAGGAGACACTATTCTGGATGCTGGGGTGTTTCCATTTCTTGGGTAGCTATGGTTGTCTTTTCTGTATACTCCGTGTTTTTTTTCCTTTTTTGAAAATCTTGCCTTTACCCTTTTCCCCATGTTGTGAATATATGTTTAACTGTGTGGGGATCTTTGGATTACTATGTATATATCCTCAATGATGCACTGGAGGACGATATTCTACCTTTTGTCTATAATTGCCCCTATTTTATATGGCTACAACTGGATTTTGGGCCATATTGAGATTATATGATGTATATATTGTTGTTTGGTTTTCTAGATGGGAAGCGGTTTGCTTGCCCAGATACGATATATGATGTATCTGACATGGATGGGTGAAGACAAAAAATGTAATTTGATCTAATATTGATAATATATTACGCTTTTTTCATACTGAAGAAAAAAAAGAAAAAAAGAAAGAAAGAAGAAGAAGTAATGTTCTTAAAATACTTCATGAACTCTCATATTCTGCTCTCTATAAATGTGAGTAAAAGTAATGTTCTTAAAATACTTCACCAACTCTCTGATATTATTGCATCTAATGGAAGAGTGAAATTACGCTGGCCCAAAAGCAAATTGCCCCTGTACCCACACTATAATAATTTTGGAGTCACCCGCAACCACCATCTCCTCTATTGCCAACCAAACAACACACCTCAACACACCCCCATAGAGCCAACAATTCTGCTCTATTTTTAGTTCCTTCACTCCATGCTAGAAAAATTGGTAGGTTTGACCGGACATAAGGACGTTATGCTCCACATCCACAAACTCCATTACTAGAGGCACCATCAAAGTAGCCCACCGCCATAGAGGCCTCAAATTCGTGGTCGTGAACAACTCTCTTTGATGGCTTTGACTTCCAAGGCCCAATCTCTTGCAAGGACAATCATATCAAATATTTTGGCATTTTTGCACCTCCATATGCCCCAGCAGATGCAGAAAGAAAGCGTCCTATAATCCTTCTGATTCTCTAACTCACTGTGAAAAACATTTGTCTATAGCAGTTCTGTCCACATTTGCTCTACTGCAAAGTGAACAAATGTCAGGGTTTTGAAATCTCTTTCTTGTGATCCCAAGTTAAGATCCTATTATGTTGGATCAGCGACATAAAGCACTACTTTAATGGGACTTCCTACTTTCAAGTTAGGGTCATCTACAAGGATACAAGTAATATGAGAGAAAGTTTCATTATCAACTCCAGTGTCTGAAGTTTTGGTGTTTGGAATTGATTTACAAGTAACCTTATCAGTGTTTAAATATTTTGAGGTGTCACCCATACCCCATAGTGTAAGAAGATACAATATGAAAACAAGTCCCCTGACTCCCTTAAAAACTTTAATGGGACTTCCTACTTTCAAGTTAGGGTCATCTACAAGGATACAAGTAATATGAGAGCAAGTTTCATTATCAACTCCAGTGTCTGAAGTTTTGGTGTTTGGAATTGATTTACAGAGCAGTTTTTACTTAAGATTACTTAAGAATAGGGTGACAGAGCAGTTTTTGAAAATGGGTTGACATATTTTCGAGAATAGGGTGACAGAGCAATGTTTGAGAATGGGTTGACATATTTAAGAAAATATTTAAGGAGATTTATGAATATATTTCTTTTAATCTTGGATCCTCTGTAGTCCCATGATGGTATAACTCATTATGGAAATGGAATATGCCTTTAAAGGTGGGTTAAGCATAACGCTATCAGATGGGATTTGAATGGTAACAGCAACGGTTTGCTTGCTCACTTTAAAATCGAATAAATACTTCGTAAATACGAACGAGAACGATGGACTCAGATGCAATGGTATCAGTGTCATTATCGAGAACTGAACTGTGGAGAGAACTTGAAATCTCCATTTCGTGCAATATCTCATCACCGCCCAGGCGCCAGGATATGAAATGATTGTTCGTCTCTCTTAATTATTATAATTGAAGTCCATTCACGGCTCCCATGTGGGATTAAGTACTCCACTCTTCCCAACTCGCTTTGATGGTATCCCAATCCACTTGAATGAATGAATTCACGGTGCTTCTGGTTTTACTTTATTTCTTACAGTGAGTTGTAAAACACTGTCAAGTTAGAAGATATCAGAGTGGCTTTTGAACTCTTGAATTATGTTTGAACTTTAGTTAATTGTTTATTAACTTATGATATCATATGAATTTGTGTTTGTAGTTGCACACAAAAAGGTGTATTATGTTTCTATTAACAACTTTGACGTCAGAATGAACGGCTGGAGGTGTTGATTTAAATCCATTTGTAAATATTCCCACTGGTGGTCGCTTCGTTTATAAATATATTTTCATAATTCTGTAAACAAACACGGGAATGAAGGTCAAATTTAATGATAAATGATATTCAAAAGAGCCTGGAGAGAAATTTACTCTTCTCATGGAGAGAATTTGGAATTTGAAACTCCCTCCTATTTGAAATTTGAAAATCATGCATAATCCCTTCCATAAATATGGCAAAGACAGTCTTACTCGTAATTTGTTTTTTCATTTTTTCTGCTAATATGTAACTACCAGCTCAAAAAATACACGAGTTAACGGATGTCTTTTTGAGACACAGAGACTTGAGCAAAGACAGTGACCACTCCACTTGTTAGTGAATGCAGCAATAACAAGCTTATGGGCAGGTTTTTTTCGTTGATATTATAAACAATTTGTTATTGGTGTTTTTATTTTTATTTTTTATTTCTTTTCGCTGGTACTACGAATATCACTGACCTCCCTGCTCGCTCAATGTTTTAGCAGTTCCAGAATCAGAGAAAGTCCTTGGTCTTGAAATTATGGCCCAATCGGTGGCATTCTAAACAGTAAATTGCTTATTTCTACTTTTAGTTTTTGGTTTTATAATTTTTTTTGGCAAATAATATAGACGGTTTGTTCCATTTTTTTGGTATTACAAACAGTTTGTTTTAATTTTTTTTTCGTATTACAAAGAGTTTGTTCTTGTTTTTTTTTTTCTACGGTATTATAAACAGAAAATCTCTTATTTCTGTTTTGAGTTTTTCATTTTTACAGCGATGGGCTTTCGTCCTTAGGTTATTTCTTTTTTAGTTTTTTTTTTTTCCTACCACTATTGGTTATGGTTATTTTTGAGTTACTCTTTGCTTTTTAATTAGGGGATAATAGCAAGTGTGATTAAATGTTGGAAGGTTAGATGGCTGCAGGAATTAGAGTTAAAATTTAGATTTGTTTTTTATTTATACATTCATGTTTTAATGTTTATTTATATCTTTATTTGCTAACTAAACATAGTAAATTAGTTTAGGGAGTTTTCGCTTCTAAATTTTAAAGCACACAAGCCTAGAAGTAAGTATTTGTGTTTTTAACAATTTATTTTTATGTGGGAAATTAAAATAAACAATTATCATGATATGTAGCTATGCAAAAGTAAGAAAATAAATATAATAATTCTTATGTTCAATTAATTCATAAAAACCCTTGTTCCAATTTAAATAGATATTTTTGTGTTAAAAATTGGTATATGATTTTTTAGTGTAAAAAATTGGTATATCTTTTATCCTCAAAAGGTCACAAATGGAATTGACAAATATAACACAATCTGTTCTACTTATGTTGAATCCACCATTCAACTAATAGTGAAGATACACATCTTGCCCACAATTTTATTATTTAAATTAATCTTTAGTTAGTAAAAAAAAAAACATTATATTATCTTACCTTATGTAATGTTACACTTAAAAAACATAATTTTATAAAACTACTTATTAATGTGCTTAAAAGTTAACATTTTTTTATTACTACATTTCAACCCTTCATTAATTGTAATTAAAAATCAGAAAATTTTATTATATAATATATTTTTTTAAATATATTTAAAAATAATTTTTTAGATTTAAATTAGTTTATTACTTCTACATATTTTTTATTATTATTTTAATCAAATTCAATAATACAATTTTTTATATTTATTTATTAATTTTATTTAAAACAAAAATTTATAAAGTAATACAATATCTTTTACATTTAATTAAATTTATTTTTTATAATTTAATTGAATTTATATATATATATATATATATAATTGATAACTAATATGAATCACTATTCACATACTTTTTTACCAATTGAGATACTTATTCAATGAGCATACATTATAACCATCTAGCATGTATGCATTATTTTTAACATGATGCTATGTGGAAAATAGTGTATAATAATTTATATGTTTATTTTTAAAAGGATAAAATGTATCCATAGATAGTTATTGTTAGCTACTCGTATGCCACTTAGGAAACTAAACCAATAACATATGTTCAAAATTTTACAATTGTGTATTCTATAGTCTACCAAGTAGTCTCTCAAAATGGAAGTAAGACTAGAAAATAAAATAAAACATGAGTTGATAGAGTTAAAAACACTACATTATGACCAATTTTCTTCTTGAAAGATATGACTCACTTGATAATCATTCACCGAAGTCAATAGGCTCGTCATTTTTCAAATAGGAAGTAAAAGTTTTCCAATTTCTTGGCTAGAATCGAGACCTTGCTGAGTCTATCCACCTTGTCCATTAATTTTTCCATGTAGATGGTCATTTCTTGCTGAGAGTATGCTCTATCAGTAAGAACTTGTTGTAGAAATATGGTGATAGAATTGCAACTGCTCAAGAAAGATAATCTAAATCAAGAGGCACAATTCTACCCTAATCTGCAGAAACTAATTCACAATTTAGAACAACATTCACAAACATGCATCAATCACATACACAAGTACACAGATGTATCTAAGGGAAGCCAACTGGTAAAAACCCCTTAAGCGTACATGAATTATTCAAATGAATATAGAATCTATTACAATTGCTAGCTCTAACTCTAAGCTCAACCTACAAAAGAATAATTGTTCTTTGCTCAATGAGAAGCTCTGACCCAGAATTAATCAATTTATTCCCCCACCTAAGCTCTTATTTCCTTGCGCAAATCTTGAGGAAATTAACCCCTATTCTTTAGAAATTTCCTCTAAATTGATTGTGCAGTTCCCAACGATTGATCATTGATTGCATGCAACACTTGTACACTGCATACTAGTCTATAATTGATGTTACACTGCCTTGGAATCTCCACCACAGCTGAGTTATTCAAATTCCTTGCATGCATGACTATTTTTGGTTGATTGATCAGTTAATTGGATGATCTCTGAGTTAGACTAATGCCCCATTGCACAACTGACCTCCAACTAGTTCTATCAAATGTTAGAACTAGTTTTACTGAGTACAACTGGAAATAACTGAACTAGATTGCTATAAATTAGTAACCAACACATGCAAACTAAAGTCCAAGCCCACTAACACAAATTTATTGAGCTAACTAATTGAAAAGAGCCATGACACACTAGTTAACTGCTTCCAAGTTGTCCATTGATGTGAAAATTTTGAATTTTCTCATTCTAACCAAGGCTAAGTCAAATTAAGCCTTTCTTGCTACACTTCTCAACACTCTTCCCATGAGTGTTTTAGTATGCTAGTAAATATTAATGGTTTGCATGTAAGAGGAGTTGCATGCTCTAGTAGAGTTACCCATGCCAAGTATCCATTCACTGGTTTCACGGTCCAATTTCCTATCTGGAATTAAACTTCTGGCTTCTTAGACTTGTTCTTTGACATCAAACATTACTCTTTGGACTACTTCAGGGATAATTTCTCTATATTGGGTCATAACCACTTGAGCTATTGATTGGGCATGGGTTTGGCTAAGAGGGGGAAGCAAGATTAGGGGCAAGGGAGGGGTCTGGTTGTTCTCTTCTGCCTCCATGGTGAGCAGAGGAGAGACCACCTCTTTCCATGACCCGGGGGCACCAGGGAGGGGTTGAACGAAGTTTATGGTCCTAGGGAGGGAAGGGGAAATCAAATAGAAAGTTTAGATGGGGAGGAGAGGCAAAATAGAGATTGTAGGAACTCTAAGAAGGGGCACAAGGAAGGTGACTAGGATGCCAGAGAAGGATAACCCAACTTAACAATGAGCAAGGCACTCCCAACAAAGAGAAACATTAGAGGTAGGGGGTGAAATGGAGGCTGAAAAAGCTCAAATTAAGTCATAAAAAACACACCTCCTCGAATTAGAAGTTCATAAGAGGGGATAAATATCCAAAAGATGATTAATCCACAATTCCTGTAAAACTTTGATAGAAAAATGTCTACAACTAAATGGTTGTGTGTAACAGAAATTACAATTACAACAAACCTAAGAATCCTTATCTAATTTTGCAACGAACTAGAGGTAGTGCACTCTAGACTGAGTATTTTCCAATTGCAAACTATCATCAATCTTGCATGCAACGACAATTCTATTATAGGATTGACTTTTAATTTCCTCTTTTCCAAACCTATAATCTTTGACAATAGTAGGACTATAAAAGGCTAGGAGTGCCCATGAGAAATAGTGGCATGGAACTTAATAAACTATACCGAGAGCTTCAACCCTCCCTCCTCAATTTCCATTACTCCATCCTGTGTTATGATATGTTATTTCCTTCTTGTTAATCACCATAATTAATACTTGAGTGCTCTTGCATTTAGAATTCAAAACAAATTTCCCTTCACTAGACTCCCACACAATGAAGGCTATCATCACAATGCCCTCCCACGAACTAAACAAAATACCAAACAAGCATATTTTTATGCTAAGCCATCCATATCACATTTGATGGGAAGCCTACTGCCCATATTAAATAGATGGTTTTCATCTCAATGCAAGGAGGTCGCCTCACCAGATGTGCACCCACCTTGGGGAGCTTTGTCCATTTCTACAATTTCTTTGCACATGGTTCTTAGCACATCAAGAAGAGGATGAAGATTTTTTTTCCAACATATCTACTTGTATTGTAGACCTTTGTTAGCTAGTTTATTTGCCAACTTATTTCCTATTCTTCATATATGTGATAGTACAAGGGATACTATTACCTTTAAGACTTTGATTCTTGTTAAGCCTACCATTAGTCTCCATCTATTAGAGAACTTGGGGGGCTAGATCCATTTTGTAGTTTATTTATCATTAGGACAATAGTTTTATAATCCCCTTATGTTATCAATTTTTGATAATTAAGATGCTTGGATATTATTAGGCCTTGCTCCAAGGATGAGAGTTTCGCCACATTATTAGTTTCATTTCCTAGAATTCCCATATAAATGTGAGTAATTTACCCATGATAATTTCTAAATACCCCTCTGAAACTAGCAAGGCCGGGATTACCCCTAGAGGCTCTATCAAATTTTAACTTTAAGAAACTAGGAGAAGGTGGTAGCTATTTGTTAGGATTTCAGGGAATGGGCTAGGGTTGTGTTGCTTGAAAATTTGTAAAATATTGGTTGAGCCCCAAAAGTGTGAGAATGCGTGATTCCTTGGAATTACATTCCCAATCTTGTGTAGACCACTTGAGATTATGAGGATTGTTTCGCTTACCCTTCCCATTATGGAGCTCTAATAGTGTCCACATTTAATGACTAATATTTGAAGATTCTTCTATTCCTTTCCTTCCATAATTCCCATGTTATATATCTTGGGAAAACTTCCATGTTCATTTCACTATAGTACTTTAAAAGGTCCAAAATTCCATTCATTAAGTGTTGAATGAATATTGGTTTCGTTCCAATTTTGATTGTCTAAAAATTATGGCCAAGTGATCCCATATTTCTAATGCAAATCTATAATTGTTAAGTAGATGCTCAGTTGTTTCTATGTTTTCCCAGCAGAGGCTACATCTAGATAGACTTTGAAAACCCATTTTTGGAGATTTTCCCAAGTTAAGATTTTGTTTTGCATGAAAGTTAGAGGAAGAGGGTCACCTGATCTGGACTTAAACAGGAACGCAATAAATTACAGAGATAACCATAAACACAGATATGCAGCGGAAATAATACTTCATTTCGTTAATGTAAAATACTGAAATATGCTTACAAACAGTAATGGAAGTAAACCAGCTAGGGCGATGGTAGCTTATCTATGAGAAGAGATGTGGTGGCTACATGCCTTTGAACTGTGTTACAATGAGGCTCGAAGGCCTATTTATTATTGAGAAACAATGGAAAACCCTTCGCATCCCAAAACCTAACCCTAGAAGATGAAAAGCCAAATTGTGGGCCCCGTTTTGAGGTGAGTTGGACAGCGAACTTCCCGGGGTCGCGAATTGGTCATATTATCTCTGTTTGACGCGCATGATAGCCCGTTGGAAAGATCTCTTCGAGGAATACGACAGAAAAGACGATTTTTTGACAAAAAAATCACTACTAGTAGATTTCCCAAAAAACGTCGTTTAGGGCCTCAAAACAGCTCCGGAAGTTTAGGACCCGAAAAACTGCTAAAAATAGTAAACTGTGCTATAATTAAGGAAACTGAAAAACTGAAGGAAACAGTTGTGGGGGTCCAAATGTATAGGTGGGTGGCCACCAACATCCACCTGGATCATCACCTTTGGCTAGAATTTGGAGTCTCTTAGCCTTTTCCATTTAGTTTTACTAGGGTGCCCTTCTATGCTAGCTATTAATCTACAAGGCTCCTTTAGCTAAAATATCCTTTAGGACATTTCCCCTATCAAATGATATCTTTCCTAGATTGGATTTTTTTTTTTTTTTTTTTTTGTAACTTAGGCATTACTTCTTTCTATATTATGATATCAAAAAAACTTACAGCAAACTTAGGTCTAGGTGGCTAGCCTGCCCGCAGGAAACCAGGCCGCCACCTATTAGCATTAAAACCAAACCAAAATTTAAAAATGTCTTTCTCCTTAAAACTGTCATATCTAAGCTTTCACATACTACTAGCTAATCTATCTACTGGTCCATAACAGAACAACCAAACACAGTTCTTTTCTAGCAACATTTTAAACAAAACTAAACAAAGACCCAGCTTAGTCATTCCTCGTCTGAAGAAGTAATCGGGGCGGGCATTGTGGCACTTGACCCTAGCTTCCCCTTCTTCTGCTCCAGCACCCATTTCAATTCCTTCATCATTTGTTCCAATTTTCCCAACATCAGGTGATTTCTCGCTGCCTGGACTTGGACGGTCGCCATTTCTTTCAGGAGAGTGTCTTTGAGATTTTCTATTGCTGCCATAGTCTGGCTCCTTAGCTGTTCTTCTCTTTGGTTTCTTTCCTCCTCCTCTTCTTCCCGGATGTCCTGGTTCATATCCATGGCCCAAGCAACCACCTGTTTCATAATCCAATAATGTTGGATCAACTTATTGAACAGAGAGTTTCGGCTCCTGGTATTTCCTGGGTCTGGTACCAAATCTTCCCATTCCCCCCAGGGGATTTCCTTGTGCGCGCTAATGGCCCTCAACTCCCGCTCCCATCCATTTACTTAGTCTCGAGTTTCAGGGGAATTCCCGGCCATATACGCATTTATCATGTACATGCTTTTTTCTGAATCTGGCTTCCTTCCTCTACGCTTCAGTTTGCTACTCGGGCCTTCTTTCCGGGTCCGAACATGTTTCTCTTTCTTTGGAGCCATCGTGCTGTGACCTTGAAGCCTTTGTTTGATCGAGTCTTGCCTACCTATCAAGACAACAGACCACAAGTCAGTACCTCTAATTCGGAAAGCTGCTTCAGCCCACTTACTTACCCCCCCATTCTTAGCATGAAGTTCCCGCATATTCTTCTGGCTCGAGGGCCCTGGCCACTCCATGACCTGCCCTGCCAGTCTGCCCTTGACCCTCCCCCCTCTCTCTACTTCCCTGGGATGCCCTCGCTTACCATCTTGGTGGCTATCTGTATACAAAGCCATCTTCCCTCGTCTCCCCAATTGATGGGGTGAACTGCTTTCCCACCAGTACCCCGGCGGAGTTCTGCTCCTTGCCTTCCAGGAATTTCCAGGCAAGCAACAATGGGTAAGTTCCATGTGGCCGGTAGGGACCCCGTCTTGGCCCGACATGGCAATCCTCTCCACCCACCAGTCATTTCTGGACTTGGATTTAACCTTCCTCTAAGTTCTGAGTTTCTCTCTGCCTGAGGCATCTTCTTCTCCAATGGGGTACAGGTTTTTCGACTCATTACCGGGACGGCCTACTTCTTCCCTACTACTAGTTATCGACTTCCTTTTTCTGGACATCTCTGCTACATAACAGAAGTATCTACCACTAACAAACCCAAGGCCTGCAAGGAAGCAAAGTGATGATACATACCACATTTCCTCTTCGTGACCGGAGTTGTGGGCTGGTCATTGCACCTTACGTCCACATTTCTTCGTGCCTTCTTGCTTCGAGCTATGCTTCATGAACTCTCCTACTGCCACCTTAGGCCTTTGTTTGTATACTCCCCTTTGTCCCTCTGTCCTGACCTCCACCTGTCCATTTAATTTCCTTGTTCTCCTCCCCGCGTCCCTTCCTCGGGAATTGCTGCTACTTGTCTGACCTCCTTTGTTCTTCATAACTACTACATTCTCCCGGCTGCTCCTGCAGTACCCTTTCTGTACTACTGATGCCACTTGCCCTCCTGACGCTACCACTTGTACCAACTCCCCACGCTCCCTTCAACTCTTTCCTTAATTGCATCTCGATTCTCTCTTCCTCCCCTTCAAGCGACCTTGTCCTTTCCTACCCCGTCAGCTACCCTACTCCGTCACTTATACCCCGCTTGTCCTCTCTCACGATTATGCTATCTCTCCCCACCCACTGTAATATTTCCCCGCATCTGCCACGTCCTGTCTTTTCCTGGCCGTTCTCCTCGGTATTGCCATGACCACCCTTATCGACGTCAAGAAGTTTCTGTAATCGTTCGCGTTCCTCCGGGGGCAGCAGCTTCATTCCTTCACTGTCTATCATCTTTCCCTTGTTCCTACAGCCCCAATTCACTAACCAGTTTGCTGGTTGATTGCCTGAGCGTCTGACATGGGTGGGGATTAGATAATCTATTTCGATAATTAGCTTCCCTATTTCTCCGATGAGCCACGCCGTTTGCCAACTCTTACTAATTTTTTCCACTGGTTTTTTCTGTTGCAATTGCCTTACCATATCCACCACCAATTTTGAGTCGCCCTCAATTTGGAGACTCTTGATCTTGTCCTGGATCGCAATTTCAAGGCCTCGCTTCAGCGCGTGCAGTTCTGCTTCATTATTAGTCGCCTCCCGGCAATCCATAGCAAAGATTCTCATGGTTTTTCCACTGTCATTTCTGAAGACCCCCCTGACACCTGCTTCTCCCGGGTTGTGTTTAGCCGCTCCATCAAAATTAAGTTTTGTAAATCCCTGAGGGGGATGCCTGTACTGATTAATTTCCTCCATCTCTCGGACTTGGTTTGTTATTTGGACACCGCATAGCATACTCTGGCTTACTTCTAGCTTCTTCAATATCTGTTCCTTTGTTTGTGACACCTTCCAGTCCTCTTCCTTCCAGCATTTCGTTAGAATTGTTTCTCTCGTATTCCTGATGATTTGTTCCCAGATGTCTGCCGGAGTGTGGTTTCCTTCTTTGAAGATCACGCAATTCCGTGCCTTCCAGATATTCCAGAGCAAGAACCCAGCAGAAAGCACCCAGGCACGATTTACCACTGGGTTTTGGTAAGGTTTCCTCGGCCAGTTTTCTACGGTATTGATGATATTCTGGTAATTTCTGTGACGGCGCTCAAACAACTTGTAATGGCTTTCCCACAGGGTGTTGCTGACTGTGCATCTGTTCATCAAGTGTTCCATTGACTCCTCCTGTGCATTGCAGAGCGCGCATCGTGATGGTCCTTGTCGCCCCTTCTTCTGCAGTTGGTCCCAGGTAAGCGCCCTGCCATGTAACATAATCTAGACAAAGAAGGAAACTTTTGGCCAATGCTTGATTTTCCATAAGTTTTTCCATTTCTTCGTCTCTGCCTGTTGATCATGTTTTTCTTTTAAGTAATACCCTTCTGCTATAGAAAAGGTTCCTTGAATTCGGGTGCCCCATCTTAGGATATCTTGCCCTGTTTTCCTCGCCACCTTACGGGATGCCATTTCATTATATTAGTCTTGCCATCTATCTGAGTCAGGCGCCGCTACCCAATCCTCTTTCTGCTTCCAATTACGCCAATAATCCCCTATACCTGGTTTCCAAAAGTTGCCTACAACCTTCCCCTCTGCCTGGGATGTAAAAGCTTGGATGACTTGAAGGTTTTCCTTATGGATAAGCCTTTCGCATTGCTGCCAGGATTCCTCCCAAAACCTGGCTTTATCACTTGCTCTTATCTTCCAAAAGCTATACTCTCTAACCAGTTCTTTATTACTCCTCGCCAGATTCCATATTGCAGAGCCTTTGACCTCTGTTCGGCTTCTCATTTTGTCTTCGGGTTCCTCCGCTACCTCATATTTCCTTTCCCATATTGCCTTCCATAAGTCTTGGCCTCCCTGGGTCCATCTCCACCAAAGCTTCGCTCCCATCACTTGGTTTAGCACATAGGGGTCCCTCAATCCTAAGCCTCCATCTTTGGGTAGCTTGCTAAGCCACTCCCAAGAAATTAAGGCCCATTTTCTAGATTTGTTGGTTCCCTGCCAAAGAAATTTCTTCAACATTGCTACCAGCTTCTGACTAATGGATTTGGGGATAGCTTGGCACGAAATCTGGTATATTGGAATAGCTTGCAGAACAGATTTTAGGAGAATTAGCCGATTGGGAGCATTTAGCAAGCGAAAGGTCCAATTTTCCATATTTTTCCTGATTTTATTGATTAGAGGATCCTAGTTAGCAGCCCTGTATTGGTGTTCATTAAGCATAATGCCTAGGTATTTGGTTGGGAATGTACGAGTTCTAAACCCCATTGTGCGTGCCAGAAATCTTTGGGCCGCTGGCTGAGTGTTAAAGAAAAATATTTCGGATTTCTCTTTATTAATCTCAGTCCCTGAAGCTTGGTTGAACTCAAATAAGGTTTTTACAATCTGTTGAGCTTCCTTAAGCATGGCCTGACCATAAAACATTACATCATCTACGAATTGCTGGTGTGAAACCGGGAAATCATTCCCACAGATTCTTAGCCTCTTAAGCTTGCCCCTGGCTACTTGAGCTTTAACTAACCAACCCAAACCTTCTGCGGCCAGGATGAAGAGAAACGGAGACAGGGGATCTCCCTGTCTAAGCCCTCGCGAAGGGTTGAAGGCTTCGGTAGGGGTTCCATTCAAAATTACTGACATCACCGGAGTGCTCACCATTGACAAGATCCAGTTCACCCATCTTGGATCAAATCCGTGAGCTTTGAGGATGCCCTCCAAGTACCCCCAGCTAATGCAGTCATAAGCCTTAGCCAGGTCTAATTTAATGAGCATGCCTGAGTTGCGAGAGTTTTTAAGGGAGTGAATCACTTCCTGGGCTACTATGATACCATCTGTAATCTGCCGCCCTTTAACAAAACCAGTTTGTTCCTGAGCGATGAGAGCCGACAAAATTGGCTTGAGTCTGTTCACCATAATTGCTGCTAAGATCTTGTACACTACATTACTGAGGGATATTGGTTTGAATCCCTGTGGTTCGTCCAAATTTTCACTCTTTGGAATCAAAGCTAAGAAGGTAGCATTCAGCCCCTAATGCATGCATTTTGTACACCTAGATTCCTCCACTAGGTCCAACAGATCGTTGCCCATGAAACTCCAGGCTCCTTAGTAAAACTCAATGGTAAAGCTGTCGGGACCCAGGGCCTTATTCTTCGCCAGTTTGTTAACCACTTCCTCCACTTCTTCCTTCGTGATTATCCTAAGCAAAGCCAAATTTTGTTCTCTAGTTACTTTCTTAGGGATGTGTTGACAAACCTTTTCCATATCCTCCTCCTTGTTAATGTTTGGTTCTGTTAGGATGCCTTTGAAATAGTCCACCAGGAGCTGCTCCATATCTTGCTGCTGCATTACTCTGTTTCCTTAACTATCTTTCAGTGAGAAAATTCTATTATGATGTATGTGATTCAGCGTCGCTTTGTGGAAGAATTTAGAGTTCTTTTCCCCGTCTTTTAACCATTGTGCGTGTGATTTCTGTTTCCACAAAATTTCTTCCTGCTTGCGTCTTTCCTCCAGTTGATTGATTAACCTGCCTTCCTCCTCAGCCAGCGCCTCGCTTCTGCCTTCCTCGATAATTTGTTGTTGTATCCCTGCCATTCTATTATGTAATTTCCCTCTCTCTTGCTGGATATTGCCAAATTCTTCCTTATTCCATTTCCTAATTTTGCCCTTTATTTCCTTAAGTCTGAGCTGGAACGTGTGCATTTTGTTCCTGCCTTCCGTTCCTGTCCTGCTTTCCTGCCACTAGTTTCTTACTTTGTCTAAGAAAACTGGATCTCTAAGCCAAAAGGACTCAAAACGAAAAGGTCGTTTTTTATTTTTGATTATTCATGGCTAATTCCAGCTTAATTGGCCAATGATTAGATCCTATAGAGGGGAGGATGGAGGCTTCGTAGAAAATGTCCATACCTATAATGGCCTCAGAGACTAGGAATCTATCCAGTCTTGACGCAATTTGTTTGTTCCCACCTCTTCTGTTGTTCCAGGTGAATTTCCCATTTATTGTAGGAATATCTACCAGCATTAACCCTGTTTGGACGTCTCTGAATCTTTCCATCTCCGGTTCATCTCTGGTGATTCCTCCTTTCTTATTTTCTCTAGAGGTTATCAAGTTGAAGTCTCCTGCAATAATCCACCTTTGCTCCTGGTGCATATTTTTAAGTTTTTGTAAATGGCTAAGGAGTAAGCCCCTTTCTGCCTGGGTATGGGGCCGTAGACAGCGGACACAACCACCCATTCACTTTGACCAATGAGTCTGAATCGGCCAGTCAGGACTCTTGGCATTCCTATCCACCAGTCTGATAGGACTTCTACTGGATTCCAAATGACTGCTATCCCTCCTGCATTCCCTTTGGCGTCGATGGTTACTTTCTCATATCTAGGGGTTATTTTATTAAGGATTTCCTCCATCTTCTAACTTGAAATTTTAGTTTCCTGAATGAGCATTATTTGTGGTTTATCTTTCCTCAGTCTTGTCGCTAAATGTCTCTGTTTCCCTTTGTTGTTTAGGCCTCTAATATTCCATGATGTCAAAATCATTGATGAGTTTGAGATAAGTTTTGAAACACCGCTAACAGCGGAACCACTCTCCCTGTGTTCACCAACATTTCCCCCATTAGTTGGATGGAATCTTTAAGGTTTCTTCTTCCTCTTTTCCTTTTCCCTCCCTTGCCTTGCCCTTGCAGATCTGTTCTGCTTTCCCTCTGGCTCTCTTGGTATTCTGCGGGCGTTGCTTTACCTTTTTCCTGTTTAGCCTTATAGTGCTGAAAAGTTTCCGCATACAACATCTTTTGGTCTTCCGGGATAAGCCTCTCATCCAAATTCCTCCATTCATTTAATAATTTTCTTAGGGCTTCTTCTTCTTGACTTAGATCTTCCTTGATTGTCTCCGTGTCCGTCTCCATCTGTTCTGTTAGTTCTTCCTGTTTCTTTCCTTTGTCCATAGCTTCACTCGAGGCTTTCCTTTTTGAGTGGGCTCTTTCACTACTAGAGCTATTGTCTGACTCTTTATCTTCTTGATTTTCCATGGCTTGATCCTCCTCTTCTCCCTCTTCCTGTAATATTTCAAAGCTGTTTAATTTCCTTGGAAATGATTGTTTTTCTTTCTTTTCTTCCTTGTAGATTTCTTTGTTTATTTTCCATTTAATTTTCACTTCTTGGAATCCTTCGTGGTCAACTGGCCCTCTCTGTTGCTGGTTACTTCTCCTTTCTTCTTCTTCCATTGTAATCAGACACTTCTTAACCAAATGACCGTGTTCGTGGCATCTACAGCATCTAAATGGTATATGCTCATAGTCTAAGTTTTGATGCTAGACTTCCTCATGACACTCTAGTTCCACTGAATTTGGGATGGGGTTTGCTAAGTTCATATAGACACATATCCTGGCGTACGATGTATACCTTCCTTTCATCGTGGTTTTCGCTATTTTCACAAAACTTCCTATTGAGTTTCTTATCCCCTCCAATATTTCCGGATCCCAGAAATCTATAGGTAGCCCAAATAATCGAACCCAAACTGGCGCTGCTAGAAATTTTTCCTTATCGGGGTTATAACATTCCTCCCAATATCTCATAAAAAGACCAGCATTATAATAAAAATAAGGTCCATTTTCAAACACTTTTTCCTTATCTTGCAGGTTTGAGAAGATTACCGTAAAGAAGCCCTTCACTCCCAGCTTAAGCTCAATGTGTCCTTGGGGCTGCCATTTTTGCTGAATCCACTTGGTAAGGTCTCGTTCAGATGGCCATACACCGACAAACTTGCAAATAAGGGCATGATCTTTCATGTAACTTCTGTACTTTTCCAGTTTATTCGATGGAATCACAAACCTGGGTTTCCTCTGCACATGGGAGGCATCTTCCCCTTTTTCCCACCTGTTAAGTCGCTCCCAGAATCGAACCAACGTTCTGTTTCTCCTTTGCCATCTGACTATTCTAACCATCTCTTGTCACAGTGTCCCGATAGGAGGGGATCTCTCCCCTCTTGACTTCTTCTGGCATGACTGTGTCCTTCAGATGTATGACGTGTCTACTGCTGTAGCACTTAGTTGGCTGCACCCTGGTCCTTTCTTTGTTCCCCGCCGATTTTACCACATGGTCGCCATTAGGTTTTCGGTTGCAGAGCTCTTTCCTCTCTTTCCTAGATTGGATTTTAATTCTTCTACTTTATGTTTCATTTGTGATGGCTACTTGTGTTTCAGAGCTTATGTGCACTGGTCAATGCGTGCACATCTACCACCTCCATTGTTGTTGAGATTGAGGTTGCACCCAATACTAGTAGACTAGTACTATACCTTACAATATCAAACAAGTTTTTAACTCATTTACCTCTACTTTTTCCAATTTGGGCCCATTACTACTAAGAATCCTCCCAAAAGAGGAATAAGTTTATGTTTTGATTTCCACGATGAATTCTAGAGATGAAATCCCTTAATTCCACCCCCTATCCAAATTATCAAACTATCATTTGTTCTTGCCATGTATTTTTGTTTCCATACATTACTCCATAAAGCTTATGGATTTTTAAACCACCACCACCACGTTTTGGCTCCTAGTGATTAATTGAGGATTTTAGGGTCCCTCACTCCCAAACCACCGAGGTGGTTAGGGTAGCATAATTTTTCTGAAGTGATAAAGACACATTTTTATTGTTATTTAGCTCCCCCTAAAATAAGGATATTTTTATGTTTCTTATTTTTCCCATAATGGCTTTAGGGGTTGCTGAAGATGAGAATATGTACATAGAAATGACTCGTAGAACTAATTTACATATTTTTGAATACATATAATTAATCATATCAATATTATTTCAAATAGTTAAATTATACAAAATTTTAAATAAAATTATATAAAAATATATAGAAATAAAAAAAAACCTGTTCACCATTATATCTTTTTAATTTTTAATTAAAACTTAGTAATGAATTGTTTTTCAAAATAATTAGTTTTCACCATTTAAAATGTATTTTAAAACATATAAATAAATTATATCCCTCCAAAATCCATAAAAGATTAAGATTATGCAAGTTACAAAACTCACAATTACCATTGTAAAAAATCTCACCAGATTTTAAAATAAAATTGAAGAAACACTCCAAAAAGGACGGTCTCTCAAGGTCTTTTTGGGTATTCGCGGGGGTCGCTAGGTAGAGTTCAAAATTCAGAATTTAAATTTCACATTGTCGGGCGTGGAGACTGAGTCTTAAAAAGAAAATTCATGACGAATGGTCCATGGATGACCATGTGATGGTCATTGATGCTTTAAAAACATTTATGTTAATGGTCATCAGAAAACTGGGGCCACTGTATGCTCCATGTATGCATCATCCGGTTCACATAGTTGTTTTTAATAATTAATGCATATCTCCATCAATGTTCCTTTAAGTAAATGGAGACGGAGAGGTGAGCCAGAGCAGCCATGTAAGCAGGTTCTGATAACCTGCAATCGAGATAAGGGAATATATCTGGAAATGACATATTCCTACCAAGTTAAGATGTTTTATTTCATTGGTGCTCCACAACAGAATTTTGACCTGGGAAAACATTTAAAAAAGAAGCTTTCAGAGACCAAGTGGATGTGTTTTATGCAATCAACATCAAGAAACCACTGATCATCTTTTGAACAAGTGTAATTTCACTCAAGCAATATGGTCCTCGGTTTTGCAGTGTTTGGGCATTAATGAAGATATGGAGAAGTCTTCTTTTGAAGTAATTCTTTTTACTTGGGCAAATAAGTACAAACACCTTAGTACTCTACCTATTTTTCTTGTCGGGACTATTTGACTATTGAGAAACAAGATAATCTTGAGAAATGCTAAGATATATATTCTGGTTCTAATCTCCAAAATTGTTTCACATTTCAGGGAATTTCTTCCCCTTCAAAAACCATCATCACATAGAAGAGTCCAATTTTCACTCATTCCATAATCTCAACGGATGGGTTTCTTTGATGGGGTGGGTTTATTTGATGGGGCAGCCCAAGGGAAAGTGTGTGGAGAAGGAAGGATAATCAAGTTGACAGAAAATAGATCCATTCATTTTAAGATTGGAATTGGCTTCGGATCAAATACCAAAGCTGAATTGATTGTTGCATGGACTCTTTTGATGCTTGCAAACCTCAAAAACATTAATCATTTGCATATTCTTGGTGACTCTAAATGTGTTGTTGATTGGTTGAAAGGAATTGCCCACGTAAAAGTGCTTCATTTAAAAGCATGAAAACTTAAAATAAGAAAAATAAAATCAAAATTTCAAGCTATTAGTTTTCAACACATTTATAGAAAATTTGAATCCACAATAAATATTCTCTAAAAATTAGCTCTCAACACATTTACAGAGAGTTCAATTCCACAATAAATAATCTCAAAAAATAACTCTGAAATAATCTCAAAAAATAACTCTGAAATTAGATCTCGATATTCTCTTTAATAAATCCAATCCAATCAGATGCTCGTCCTCGATATTCTCTCAAAAATAACTCTGAAATTAGATCCTCGTTTATTTCTCTTTGAATAACTCATTAACAGCCCCTACTCCATTACAATTGATCAGTCGCCATAGACCACATCACTCGGTGGCCAGAAATTTCAACAAATATGATCCAAAGTCTACTTTAAAATTGGAAAAATACTTAGAAAGAATGCACGAGAACGATGGACTCAAATGCAACGGTATCAGCGTCATTATTGAACTGAAATGTGGAGAGAACTTGAAGCTCCCATTTTGTGCAATATCTCATCACTGCCCAATACACGTTATAATGTGGTTGTTCGTCCGTTTTAATTATCAACTAAACTAATTTCACGGCTCCCATGTGGGATTAAGTACTCTAATATTCCCAACTCCGTTTGATGGTATCCCAATGCACTTGAATGAATGAATTCACGGTGCTTCTGGTTTTACTTTATTTCTTATAGTAAAACACCGTCAAGTTAGAGGATCTCAGAGTGGGTTTTGAACTCTTGAATTATGTTTGAACTTTAGTTACTTGTTTTGTATAAATATTAAGTTATCAATATCATATGATCCATTTATGTTTGTAGTTGCACTCACAAAAGGTGTATTAGGTTTCTATTAACAACTTTGACGTGAGAATGAAAGGTTGAGTGTGTTGATTACTACATCCAACATTGTTTATACGAACTTCCTTAATGTATTGATATATTTTAGGGATTTTTAAAAATCAAAATAAAACCATATATAAACAAATAACAACATGATTACATCTTATATGGTATAGTTTGTTACCTGGTTCAATAATAATTATTTTTTAAAACATATCAATCACATTCAACTTGATGTCAAAGTTTTGTTAAGACGTTGATAGATTTGTGAGCAAAACCATTAGGACTAGCTACCAAGGTTTCTATAATATTTATCAAGGTATACATAATCCTCGCATCGAGTTATATTTACTATGGCATAATAAACATATATATGAATATAATTATACATAATTATGTAGAAGTAATTCGTTTATTAGAAGTATTTTTATAAAATGTTTTTCATGATTAAAGTTATATATTTAATTTGGAATATTGTTAATATTCCAAATTTTCTTGTTTTAGGTATTTGCAAATATTCAGGGTAATGCTTGAGCTTGTATTTCGATGTTAGTATGTGATATATTTTTTTAGAGTGATAATGTACACGAGTTTATTTCAATATTACTAACCATTTCAACAAGTAAGTTGAGGGATATTTTTGTTCTTTGTTAGAAAAGAGCAAGTAAAAGACAAGATATTTAAGACCATCACTATGGAGAAGCATCACCATGTCTTACCTAAATTAAACCCTTGGTTCAAGAACGGAGAAACCAATACTATATTAATATTCATCAACCATGACCAAACTTTACACTAGACCAAGTTATACTTAACTATTCCTATGTGTCGAAATATCCTAACATCCCCCCTTAAGAACAACTTGGGATAGGATTGAAGGATGTACAAATATGACACAATAGGAGAAGGAAGGAGGCATTAGAGCCTATCCCCCCTTAGTGACAACTTCCTGAACTCCAACCATAAATCGAAGTTTAGTAAACTTCGCCTTTGTGAGAGCCTTTGTAAAGATGTCTACAACTTGATTATCTATTGAACAATATTGCACTTCAAGAACATGGTCATGAATGAGATTTCTGATGAAGTGCATGTGCAGTTCAATGTGTTTCTTGCGCTGATGTTGGACTGGATCTTTGCATAGTTGAATGGCATTTTGATTATCACACCGAAGTGTAGTCAGACGCTGTTGCTGAAAGCCAAACTTTGACAGGATCTGACGAAGCCATAGGGCTTCCTTACTAGCTTCTACGACACCACGATACTCTGCTTCTGCTGAAGAAAGAGAAATGGCACTTTGTTTCTTGCAAGCCCATGTAATAGGTCCTGAACCAAGAGTGAACACATAACCTGCAGTAAACTTCCAATCATCAGGATCATCAGCCCAATCAAAATCAGTGAAACCAACCAATAGAGGAGATGCTTCTACACTGTAATGAATCCCAAACTGAACTATAACTTGAACATAACGAAGTATTATTTTAGCTGCTTTCCAATGACCTTCATGGGGGTTTTGCATAAACCGAGCAATAAGGGAAACACCAAAGGAAAGGTCAGGATGAGTATGGGTCAAATACAAAAATTTTCCTACAAGTTGACGGTATAAGGTAGCATCAACTTCAGGGGAAGTACAAGTGACTGAAAGTTTGGCTCTAGAGTGAAAGGGAGAAGGGGCTGACTTACAGTCTTCCATGTGAAAATAGCGTAGAAGATCACATGCATATTTGGACTGGGAAAGGGAGATACCTTCCTTAAATTGCAAGACTTGAAGACCAAGAAAATAATGCAAGTGTCCTAAGTCTGTCATTTCAAATTTCATTTTAAGGTTGGACTTGAAATGGTTTATAAGGTTGGGATCACTACCAATAAGGATAAGATCATCAACATAAAGAACAAGAATGATAAAAGGCTTTCACACTTTCTTGGTGTAGACAATATTGTCAGGTTGACACCTAGAAAATTCAGTTTCTAAAAGAAAGATATCCATTTTGGCATACCAAGCCCGAGGGGCTCGCTTGAGACCATAAAGGGATTTCTTAAGCCGACATACAACGCTGGAGTCTGTTTGTATAAAGCCAATAGGTTGTTCCATATAGATTTCTTCATGCAAGTCCCCATGCAAGAAGGAAGATTTAACATCCATCTGATGGACTTCCCATTTGAAAGAGGCAGCAAGGGAAAGAACAAGACAGATAAAGTTCATTTTGGCAACAGGGGAGAAGGTTTTAGTATAGTCAATGTCTTCAACTTGTGAAAAACCCTTGGCAACAAGACGAGCTTTATGTTTATCAACTTTTCCATATGGTCCATACTTGGTTCTGTAAACGCATTTGCATCTAACAAGTTTTCGTCCCTTTGGAAGGGGAACAAGATCCCATGTATCATTTGCCAATAATGAACGATATTATTCATTCATAGCTGCATCCCAATCTGGATGGCCTGAAGCTTCTACAAAGGTGTCAGGATCATAATTAGTTGAAGCTTGAGCCAGTAAATTAGAGGCTCTATCGAACTGAGAACGTGTACGTCGTTGATCTGTAGGATCACAGCGAGAGCACTTGTTGCATCCCGAGTACCACAGTCCCATTTTGGAAGTTGAGGAGCTGAAGGAGGATCCTGAGAAGGTGGGGGAGGATTTTCATCCTCGTTGTCATCATCTGAAGAAGAAATATTTTCAGAAGTAGAAAGGATAGAGAGAGGTGGCACATCCGCCGAACTAAGCTTGTAGGCCGATATATTTTCAGCAAACTTTACATCTCTTCTAATGATAACATTTTTGGACTTAAGTGGAATAAGTCTGTATCCTTTGAGATCTTCAGAATATCCAACAAAAAAACATTTTTCACTATTAGGTTCTAAAGCTTTATGTTTCTCATCTAGAATATGGGCCCATGCTTCACTTCCAAAAACACGAAAGTGACTTCCATCTGTTTTAATTGAGCTCCATGCTTCTTTTGGAGTGATATTCTTTAAAACCTTAGTAAGAGTGCAATTTATTATGTAATTTGCACAGTTAATTGCTTTTACCTAAAAATTAAGACTAAGTCCTTTAGATTGAAGCATACAATTAGTCATTTCCTTTAAGGTGTGATTCTTCCTTTCAGCTACACCATTTTGTTGTGAAGTATATAGAACAATATGTTGCATTTGAATTCCATTTTCAGTGCAAAAGTTGATGAATTTGTTGTTGACATATTCTCCGCCATTATCAGATCTTAGCTTAAGAATTTGATGTCTAGATTGTTTTTCAACAAAGGCCTTAAAGGCCAAGAACATGTTAAATACTTCACTCTTGAGTTTTAAGAAGTATACCCAAGTGTGTCTGAAGAAATCATCAATGAAAGTTAAGAAATACTTGTAGCCAGAGAATGAAACAACTGGAAGTGGACCACATAAATCACTATGCACAAGCTATAAAGGGGTTGAGGCGTGCCAAAAGGCACATTTTTCAAAACTATCCTGATGATGTTTTCTAAGTACACATTCGGAACAAACACCATCTCTGCAAGATACCATTGGAAGACCTATCACCATATTTTCTTTACATAGATTCTGAAGGAAGCGACAGTTTAAGTGACCAAATCGCTCATGCCAAAGTTTGCTCACTTCATCATTATGAACAACAAATACCAAGGAAAGATTTGATGACCCAAAGTTGTTAAACCTATACAACCTTGTAGAATCATCAGCAATGTCAGTAGCTAAAATCTGTCCAGGATCTCTTAGGTCCTTAATTACAATATTGTGAGGTGAAAATTCAATGATTTTTCCTTCACCTGAATGAGTTATCTGATATACAGATAGAAGGTTGCAGGATAAGGTTTGAACACATAATACAACATTAAATTGACCATTATCTATATGAACAGTTCCAGTCCCTACAACACTAAGAGATCTATCATCACCAACATATATATTGTTGGTGTTACAATCATTTAAAGAAGAAAACATGGCTTTTTTTTTGGCCATGTGATAAGAAGCTCCAGAATCAATGAGCCACTCATGAGAATTAGAAGAAGAAGATACATTTGGTGCATATTTAGACCGAGATGTTTGACAACCACATGCAGAAAGTGTTATTCCTAAAGATGAAGTTGAAGTTGAAGAGTGCTCCAAATGGATGTTATGCTTCTTCATTGCTGCTTCCAAGGCTTCCATCTTCTTAAAGCATTTGGATTTTAAGTGGCCATCTCGATTACAAAAGTGGCAATGTCTATCAATCTTCTTCTCTTTGTTTTTATTTTCCTTATCATTTTGTTGAAATGATTTTTCATTTTGAAACTGAAATTGCTTAGGACCCTTGTTTGGTTTAGGACCATTCTTTTTAGGATACGACTTCTTAAGATTCTTTGAATTTGGTTGTTGCTGGGCGGCTAAGGCTTTCTTAGAAGAGTTTCCAAGATTAAGAAGACCAAGGTGTAAGAGTTTTTATGTTCTCTTATTAAAGAATCACAAAAGGCATCAAAGGAAGGGGACTTGTGGTCGTTTCTTTGAGAAATGAAGGCTTCTCTTGTAGAATGGAAGGTGGAAACAAACACAGAGTAGGCTGGTCCCAACTTAGTAAGAATGGAATAGATAAGGTTAACATATTCTTTCTTAACCTTAACACCTTCCAAGAGAAGTCTAAGGGTCTTGAACTTGGACAAAAAATCTTCAATGGAAGAAAAATTATTGGAGTCCAATGTAAGCAACTCATTTTCGAGTTGATGGGCTCTAAATTCATTTTTAATTCCAAAAACTTTAGTGATATGTTTCATTGCTTCATTAGGAGTATCAAGTTCTGTGATATGGAATCTAAGGTCTGGAGAAATAGACATCCCTATCAACCCATGTGCTTGATCTTGCCTATTTTCCCATTTGGCTGCCTTATCTTCATCTTTCGTTTTGGTTTCTTGGCCTGAGACTATTCTGTAAAGACCTTTACTTCTAAGTAAATCCACAATGTAGGACCACCATTACAAGTAGTTGGTGTTGTCAAGAATAACTTGGCATGGACTTTCCATTTTAACAGAAACTAAAGCTATAGATGTTGAAACTAAGTGTTCATATGGAAAAATCTCAAAAAATTAGGCTGATTAAATGAAAACAGCTCTGAAAATGGCTTCTGGATGAAGAAGTTATGGCTTTTTGAAGAAAAGTTTCGAAGATGTCGGCGAAGTGCGGGAATGTGTGGAAATAATTATATTTAAAAAAAATCCCCCCCCTTTCCAAACTTAATCTAATTAGCTCACTTTTAGAAAATAATATATGACTCACTTTTATAAATAAGTGAAAGTCACTTTTACAATGGTATTTTATGAGCTACCCACTAAATTGTAACTTAAATAAAAGATAAAGAGACTTTAGAATTATAAGTGACTCACTTTTTATAATGAGTTAGAACACTTTTACATAAAGTAACTTTAAAACATAAGTTACATGTGCTTTTTGAAAAAGTAACTCAACAAAAAGAAAGACTTGAACTCAAGACCTCTATTCTCATAAAATAACTTTGGTCCAAGTGAGCTAGTTTAAAAGCTTAGTAATTTTTGGAAAAGAGGAAGGGTTTTGTTTTAGTCACCGAAGCTTTGGGGTGTGTGCTTACTTAAAAAGCTCATTTTTTCCTACAAAATAAAAACCACAAAACCCAAAACGGACATACAAAAAAAACAAACCTTATGGTTTGATGTTAGCTTTACCCGAAAACTAACAATTTTCCTCAATGTTTCTGATTTTCCGAGATCACACTAAGGCGCGGCAGAAAAGAACATACGCATGAAGAAAAAACTTCCTTTTTGTATCTGATTTGCCCAGATCGCACAGAGTCGTGGGGCAAAGAGCATACACAGAAATGAAAGGTGTAGATCCGGTAATAAAAAACAAATAGATAAATAAACCGAAATAAATAGAGAGAAAATAACTAGAAACTGCAAATAAACATTGTATACCTCCAGATCTTAAAAATGACGTAGCTAGGGCTATCGGAAACCTTTTTGCGTGAAACAAAAAGGGTTCCTCATTGGAAGTGATGCTCCTAACACAATAGAATAGTCCTCTTGGCCCGAAAGCAGTCAGAAACAATAGATATAGGAAATGACAATCGGATGCAGTTCTACCGGCTTTAGATTTGGGTCAACAACCGATGCAGCCCTCAACTTGGCTCTAATACCATGTAGGAATTTACAATGTAAGTTCCTCAAACAGAACACCAAAGGACACCGCTTACAAACTGATCACAAATCAATACACCAATATTGTTGACGTGGTTAAAACCTTCAAAGAGGGAAACAATCCACAGCCTGAGCCAACGTGGCCACTTCAGGCAATTTATTAATAAAAGAATGAAATTTTACATAAGCTTCTCTCATGAACGGTTAACCTACAAATGACCCTCCATGCTCTTTAAATAAAGATCATGGACCAATCGGGTGTTAAGCCACAGATCAAGTGTCGGTAATACCGATGAGAGAATGAACCGTCGGATCACTACATATCGTGACCGTCGGATCGTAAGTTACAAAATTACATAGTAAAGAAACACACTTTACCTAACTCTACACTAGACCAAGTTATACTTAACTATTTCCTATGTGTTGGAATATCCTAACAGTTTTATCATGTATCTTATCAAAACATTTTTTTATATGAAATATAAAAAAATAAGGAACACGCCCATAATTTTTTTATAGTTTTTAAATAAATAAGTTTTACATTTTTTTGTTATAAAAATATTTAAAAAAATACATATACATTTTTATATGTAAAAGTGGTAAACCTTATGGTGTTTCAAATACTTGTTGATTTTTAGAGATGACCAATTGCAAATCAAGGTGAATATCTTGTGGGGAGTGTCAACCACTTGTATGGCGTTGAATTGTGCAATAATACATGAGTGACCCGTTTTCAATAGATTCTTCACATACAATTGAATCTTAACACAACATATCACTCCCAATTGATGTTCAAACTAAATCTCTTAGCAATTGCTTAGATTTACTTTAGAGCATCATCCTAATGGTCAAGTGGGACAATATAATTTATCATTGTGCCACTAAAATGACTCCCCTTGAGGTTGTTTATGGTCGAAATCCCCCATCAATTCTATCATACTTACCAGGAAATTCTAAGATGGAGGAGATACACAAAACCGTCATTGCTCGAGCCAACATTCTTTGCACTCTCAAGGATAATCTCATAATGGCTTGAATAAGAATGAAGTATGATGTTAATCAACATCATTCCCAAATGTCATTTTTAAGAAAGGGATAATTTATTTAGGTGAATGCATGAACATGGGTTACACTTTTGGGCCAAATGTGGCGACGAAATTTTAAAATTTTATTTTTATCAAATTGAAGCCCTCAAAATTCATATACGCATTTTGAATTTTGATTCGGAGCAAAAAATAAAAATAAAAAATTTGGAGAATTATGTTGGTTTTTTTATGATATTTTTTGCAAAAAAAGGTAGTGTCATATAATCTATTAATTTTCTATTAAATGAAATGCTTGTCCTTGCAAATTTTCACACATCTTAGGAGGTATGTACGTGTTCACGTAGCATAACTTAGTCTAAAATGTGTAATTTTTAATATATATATATATATATATATATGTAAGCATGATTTACACAGAGAGAACTAATTTATGCATATTAAAAAATTATTTTTGTATGCAGAATTATATTTTTTATTATTTTTTGAATTGGCAAAGTAATATTTCAATTCTATTTTGCAGACACGTGTTCACGTAAGATTTTTTTCTACTATTTAAATAAACTCAAAAAACAAGAGTATTGTTTTGAATAGGACTCGTAAACGAAGATATTTGTATATTTTGAATTTTTTTCGCTTTGTATATTTTATGTTATTGATTTTTTATTCAACCCCTTTAAAATTGTCCAAAAAAATTTCAAGCATTATGTTTTAAAAAATTAGATAAAAAATATCATATGAATTTGAAAATGTCAAACTCATAGGCCATTGGATAGAGGATTCCTTCACGAATCCAATATGATCAGCTTTGCTACATAGAACAAATTCTGCTCTAAGTCCACTAGGTACAAAACGGCGTTGCAAAGAAATCTGCAGAAGGGGAACCAAAACTCTCTTCTTTAGGCCCTTTGTGGTTTAAAATTGGAACTTTCCTGTCGCTATAAAATTCATCCAATAATTCTTGTCTCTTTTATAAAGAAACTAGTTGAGTCTAATTTCCATGTTCAAACTAGCCTCCTGACTAGATGAAGAAGGTGTCATTTAGTTGTAGCATGTGGCCTTCCTCAACAAAAGAGAGTGTTCTCTCCACAAACACAATATCTAAGAGATATTGATATGATTCCCTCATCTTTGACCTTAAGTACAATGTTTCTTATAAAGGGGAGGGCATGTTAGGGTCATACCCTAATCCCCATAGATAGGTTGTTATGTATTGAAGTCATCTCTAGCAATAAGTTTGATGTAGTAGATATAGTGTAAAAAATATATTTTAAGAAGGCTTACTAAAATGTTCTATCTACAAGAAAATTCTTAAGGCATGAAATAACAACTGTTAAGAAAACTATAATTGTAAGAAGGATTATTACGAACTTCCACTTTTTTTCCTAGTCAAATTGGCACTTTTTGTTATTCTTGTAGAAAAAAAATACAGATAGGTTGTAACAACTTTTATTTTTACATGGCGGGCAGCTGAGCGGAGTGCAGGGACATCGTGATAGCCAACCGGGAAGCAGGTAGATGGAACAACGTTAACAGCCAACTAGGAAGCAGGAAGATGAAATCAACGGTCGTCTATCCAATGCATGTTGAGTGGCGAGGGTCTTTACAAAAATGACCTGTGGCAGAGGATGGTAATAAGCAGGGCACGTAGGGACGAGCTAGACCGACATATGGCTAGAGGAAACGCTTGTCAGCGTAGTTTAAACTCTTAGGAAGGCAGTAGAATCCGGTTTTTTTCTGTCGGCTTAATTTCTTCGTTTTCCCTGAGCATCTGTAGTGTCTAACTAAAAGTATCATAGGTAAGGAAGTAATTTCAGAGTTTTGAGAGGTCTTGATCAATATCAAACTCTGACTCCTCCTCAGGCAAGATTAAACCTAGGGACAGGGAACAATATATCAGAATTCAAGAGGCGATGCATGTCATGGATTCGGTTTTATGAAGCAGAGTTTCCGTTGGAGAAGTTGTTTCTGCGAAGTGGTGGAAGATTATTATGTTGTATCTCCTTTAGGGGCGGGACGGGCGTCGGTTTCTTTGGAATGGCTCAAGTTGGCTCATACCTACACTCTCTGCTCAGCTTGCTGGCGGCCTCAGGTGAGTATATTTAATCTGTGAGTTGTTGCTATCCACTATCTTTCTGCTAATTATCAAAAAGAGGTATGTAAAGGAACTATAAAGCAGTAGCCGTTTTCTCGAACTAAGAATTATGGATCTGGTAATTTAGTTTTTTGAGTAGTATGAGATTGTTTAGAATGGACAGGGAGTAGAGTGGAATCAAACAACCATATTTTCACCTCCCATGTCAATGGATGTGAGACGGTCATGGGCATCGATCCTAAAACCTCAGAATTTCTTTGTTATTTCCAAGCCATGCTCGGACTTTCGATTTAGGATTTGCCAATGGTGGTGTGTTTGCCAAATAGTGTGCTGCTGTTTTGTATGCCCAGGGGAATCTTCCTGAAAGCCCTCCCTCTGCAACCAGACCTCTTTCCCTTTGCCTGAATCTTCAGAGGTTTTCAGGGCCGATTTTTTTCCGGGATCCGATTCCTGCTCTCATAAGTACAAAGTTTAAAATCATGTTCTGTCTTGAATTTTGGTTTGTGGGAAACTTTGTACTTTTCCTGGAGTCTCGAATCTACTGAAGAGCCACATCTGAATTTGGGAAATAAATCTAGCCGTCGTTTTCCATTTTCTTTTTATGACTGTCAGTATCCAGGTCATAGTTTTGTCCTCTCCTGTAATAGAAACTCTGACTGAAGGATAAGCAATTAAGTCCTCAAAATCCCTATATAAGGGCTACTCAATCCCGAGGCTTTCCGGATCTGTACTGCAGCTTAATTTCAATATTTTAGGGGTTTGTGTCTCTGGGTATTATTCAATACTCTCTGTCAGTCCATCCTGGATCATATCTGCGCAGGTCCGGGTGTAATCCTCTTGATCCAAGAAGTAGGTGGAGAATTAAATAATGTCTGACACCTCTGATCTCGAGGCAATGATTCAAGCAGCGATTCAGGCGGAATCGGCTCAAAAATCTGCCAGAGGGGATTCTGAGTGGCACTCCACGCTGGAGGAGATGCTTATTCATCCTTCGGTCCCACACAATGAAAGAAGAGGCCTGCCAATTGAAAAATGTGTTAACCCAAATCTGGGACCGGATGTAACACATAAATCAGGGAAAGAAGTTCGTTTCAAAGGAAATAACAAACCTGTTAAAACCATTCCCCCTCCTTCTGCCATTAGCATCAACAGTAGCCACCTATCAGATCGCATTGACAGCCTGCAATCTAAAGCTTTAGTTGGGAGATGGCATTTCCCAGAACTAGAAGATGCGAAAATGAGACGATGGCTGGAACAGCAATGGAAGCCATTAATTGGTTATATGCCGATAACCTCCAGGCTTTTAAAGGAATGGTATTGTTTCCACTTTCTAGACTCTGTTGATCTGGAAATCATCCTAAATCATCAATGGGTTTATAAAAGAAGTTTTTTGGCCCTACACAGGTGGTACATGGGATATAATCCACTGAATAACACCCCATCTAATAACTTAATTTGGGTCAAGCTGCCGGGTTTACCATTAGATCTGTGGTCAAAGGAAACGCTAGCGGAAATTGGCAATGCTATTGGAAGGTGCGTCTATGTGGATCCTTGGGTTTTAGGGGAAAAAGACAAAAGGATAGCCTGGATTTTGATAGATAAACCTTTCAGGGGGGATTTCCGGCTCACATAGACATTCAATGGAGAGACTTAAAAATCAGGCAAAGGCTCGACTTCTGGGGAATTCCATTTAGGTGCTCTGGCTGCCATCACACAAGGCATCTAATCAAGAACTGCCCAAGACATCTTCCAATTAATCGCAAACAGCTTGGTCATTATAGATACGCCGCGAAGATCGTCAAAAGCTCATCCCCGGAAGGGGATTCTGAAATATCGCTTCCTAAAAGGAATATGGCGCGTATGGATTTTGATAACCGAATGGATTCTTCAGAGAAGGAACCCCGATCATCATCCCAATTGAGGGAGTCGACCCCATCTACGGAACCTGTCTCGGACCATGGTCAGCCTGTAAACCCTCAATTGTCGGAGCCCATTTCTCCGTCCATGCCCCCTCTGGAGCCTGCTTCGGACCACGATTATCCGGTTATCCCACATATTCCGGAGCCCATTTCGCCATCTATGCCCCCTCTGGAGCCTGCTTCGGACCATGATTATCAGATTATCCCCCATATTCCGGAACCTCCTCTGGACCACGAGATCCCTTGCCCAAATCCATCTCCTCATCCTCTCTATGGATCTGCTCCTGACAACCGGTTCCAATCACCCTATTCAGACAGAGGAAAAGAAATTATGATTTCGCCCACTCCAGCTAACTCGCCTTCCTCATCTCCTACGAATTCGGTAGGCAGCGATTTGGACTTCCTGCTGAACAAGAAATCTCTCCAACTCAGAGAGCTTACAATCCACAAACCCCTCGGCCAATCATCCCCTCAAATCAGTCCGAAGTCAGCCATAAATATAACGGTGAGAAGGAAAACAAAAGGGGGAAGCAGGCATTTTAGGGGGAGAGGGGAGGGCAGGGGAATCCGTAATCTCTCTCTGGTTGATGTCCCAATTGTAGACATGACTGAAGACAGGCCTCTTAGAGCATGCAAGGCCGGGACCTTTTCAAAATGAATTTTGCAATCTCCATGAATATTAGAGGATTGGGGGCAGACCCCAAGTTTTTGGCTCTGAAATTTTTTTTTCATTCTGAAAATCCTAAAATTATTCTAATACAGGAGACAATGCATGATGCCTATGATGCCATTTCTTATTTTAGAAAGATGTATCCCTCATGGCATATCTCGGCCACTGAAGCGAAAGGCCTCTCGGGAGGACTGGCAGTCCTCTGGGACCCCTCTTGGATCAAGGCGAAAACTTATAGTTGTCTGGCAGGGATTTTAATTTCTGCAAAACTGAGAGGACACAAATTTCCCATCAATATTCTCAATATGTATGCACCCTACAGGGACAGAATGATCTTCTGGGAGAAAATCTTGGACTCTGAAATTTTTGATTTGGAAAATTTATTGATTGCAGGTGATTTAAATCTTACTTTAAGCATGGATGAGATATGGGGAAGCAATAGGAAAAAGGATCCTATAGCCGAAAGACTGAAAAATGAATTTCTTAAAAGAAATTTAGTGGATGTCATTCCTTCACAAATGAGGCCGACTTGGGAAAATGGCAGAAATGATGAAGCATATGTGGCAAAGAGATTGGACAGGTTCCTTATTCATGCTAGTGTGATTGATTGTATGGGCATGCCGTTTTCTTCAATAGAAAACATTGTCATTTCAGATCATAGACCAATTAAGCTAGGCTGGAAGGAAAGTAACTTCAGGAAGGGATACTCTTTCAAGTTCAATAGCTCTTTTCTAGAGGATCAGGGATTTAATGATCTCATTAAAAAATCATGGTCTGAGCTCACAAAAAACAAAAGTCCTTCCACGCTCCTGATGACCTTTAAGGACAAAATGGACCACCTGAGGAGAATTGTGAAAAATTGGCAATATGAGAAAAGGCAATCAAATAGAAAAGAATTAAGAAGTATCCAAGAGGCTTTAGATAAGGCATCAAAGGCTTTTGCTTCTCAGAGTCTGTCATTGGAGTCAAGATGCCTCATAAAGGAGCTGCAAAAAAAGAAAATCAAAATCATGGAACAAGAGGAATCCTACTGGCGGCTAAAAAGCAGAGCGACCTGGATTAAACAAGGGGATAGAAATACAAAGTTCTTTCATAAGTTCGCAAATGCAAGGAGAGAAAAAAATACCATTTGGAAGATAAGAAATGGCAACGGTCAGCTTATTTATTCTCAGAATGATATTACAAATGAGGCAGTAAGTTTCTTTGGGAAGCAATTTCAAAGGTCTGAAGTATGCAACTTTAAAGATATCTTGTGGGGTATCGAAATCTTCCCAAAGATGTTTGATGAAGAAGCAAATGATAAAGTCTTCCAAAAAATCTCTGAGGAAGAGCTTCTTGGGATTATGAAATCATTTAAAGCTGATAAATGTCCAGGGCCGGACGGCTGGACAATAGAGTTCTATATCCATTTCTTTGACCTATTCAAAGGTGATTTGCTAAAAATGGTAGAGGGTTCAAGAATGGCGGGCAGTATAAACTCTAAAGTTGCATCCACCAATATCGCACTCATCCCAAAGAAAGATGAAGCTGAGTCTTTTATGGATTACCGACCGATCTCTTTATGCAACATATCTTATAAAATTATTGCGAAAATAATCGCAGAAAGGATAAAAGATTACTTATCTACGCATATCTCATCAGAACAGCATGCATTTCTAAAAGGGAGGAATATACAGGATGCAGTGGCAAGCACCCAGGAAGGACTATTTACTATACAGAAAAGGAAAAGGAATGCAACCATTCTTAAGATTGATCTCCAAAAGGCATACGATTGCCTAGATTGGGGATTCCTCAGATGCTTATTGGTAAAAATCGGCCTAAATACTGGTATGACAAACTGGATAATGGCGTGTGTCGAGATGGTGAATTTCTCGGTGATCATAAATGGAATCCCCTCCCCTTTCTTCTCTGCATCCAGAGGGCTCCGACAAGGATGCCCCTTATCGCCTCTGTTATTCATTTTGGCAATGAATACTCTTAGTCTCCACATAAATAAAGTTGTTGAAGAATCTAGAGCTTTTCCGCTTAAAGTTTGCAGAGGAATCTCGATATCTCACAACCTGTTTGTTGACGATATCATATTATTCGGAATGCTATGCAAGATTACTTGGGCATGCTTCTTCGTCATCTTGGATAATTTTCAAAAAGCAACAGGTCTCAAAATCAATTCTGAAAAGTCTGCCTTTTTTCACAACAGCTCGAGCCAGGAGATGATCGATTGGCTGTCGGAGTTGTTTGGAATCAATGCCCATCCTATCGGGCGTGGGCTGAAATACTTGGGCTTTCAGCTAAAAGCCGCAGGGTACAAAAAGGAGGACTGGGGTTGGATCTTAGACAAATACCATAAGAGAATTTCCGGCTGGCAGTACAGATATCTTTCTCTTGGAGGCAGAGTGATCCTTGCCCAGTCGGTGTTAAATCAGATGATGGTATATTGGGCACATTTATTTGCCATCCCTGCTAGCATTATTTCGGCAATGAATAAGCTCACGGCGAGCTTTATTTGGGGAGACCGTGCAGCGGGAAAAAAATATCATCTATCTTCCTTAGCCAATTTATCCAAACCAAAGGAACTCGGAGGCTGGGGCCTTTTAGATTTGAAATCTTTCGGCAAGGCATTACTGTGCAGGACGCTATGGAGAGGAGTGTTTGAGGATGGGCCGTGGAGCTACATTATTCGAGGCAAATACCTAAGAAGGAGGAGCCTGGCACATTGGCTCAGAAGAAAGCAACTGGGCTCTCCAAGAGGATCGCCAATATGGCAAAGCTTACGGAAAATTGGCATGTTTTTTCTGGAAAATTTATCCTGGCATTTTCAATCAGGCAAAAATATTCTCATTGGAAAAGACTGTTTTATAGGCGGTCCTGATGTGATTGAGATTCAAATGCCTCTGCTAAACTTTTTCCACAGATTTGGTATTTTTTACTGGGAAAACCTCATTGCAGAATGGAACGGTCCCATTCCCCAATGGAAGGAAGCTGATCTTATGCAGATGCCAGCAGACATTGCCTCTCTGTGGGACAAAATTAAACTGCGACTCAGGAACTGTGGAATCTTTCGTTCAAAGGAACATGATAGTCTCACCTGGAGAAGTTCTAAGGTTTTATATCAGGTCCAAGTTAAGGATGTTTATAAAGACTTGATAAGCAAAGCTCCTTCGCTGCTCAATCCGCCCTTTCCGTCCATTCTATGGAAAACAGGATGCCCCTTAAAGATGATTTTGTTTTCTTGGCTGGCTTTTCACAACAGGAATCTTACTTGGGATAACTTAAGGAAGCGAGGTTGGCAGGGGCCGGGTGTTTGTCCCATCTGTTGGGCTGAAGAAGAATCCAATTTCCACCTTTTCTTTGCCTGCAAGAAGACTCGTCTTTTATGGAGGAATTTGGAGCATGCCCATGGTGTCCAGCTCCTATCTCATTCTTCGACGATTGATGCATTCTTATGGTGTTGTCTTCAAAAGAAAACTTGGAGATCAATATTCATCATTACGGTATGGTGCATATGGAAATGGCGTAATAAGGTTATCTTCAATGGTAAGATCCCCCATCACATGGAAATTCTTTCCTCCATCTCTTCTATTTTTGAATCAATCCCGCAAAGTCCTCCTAAGATGCCTCTCCAAAAAGAATGTGGGATTCAGCAGGACCTATCTGTCATGCCGAGAGCCTTCTTCGATGGGGCTGAGCAGGAGGGCCAATGTGGCTGCGGGGTTCATATTGTGGTAAATGAAACATGTAATTTTCAGCTGTTCTGGAACGGAGGCAGTGGCTCAAACAGTAAGGCGGAAGCAATGGCCCTTGCTGGTCTCCTGCATTTTTGCCTTTTTCTCAATCTTCAGGGTGTTTCCATCTTCGGTGATTCAAAGGTCTTGGTAGATAGTCTCTGTGGTAAGAACTTTATTAGAAATCCGCAGCTCTTGGGATGGATTGAGAGGATTAATTTTTTCTGGAATAGATCAAAAGGGGCGTCCATTTGTCATATCAAGAGGGATCTTAATCATGTTGCAGATGGCTTATCCAAAAAAGGTCTCCGGGTGGCCCCAGGTTTATGGTTCTTGCAGGTTTCCTTTGAGGGCAACGTTATCTCCATTCAGGACTTTCTTCCTCCTGATTTCTAATCCTTGTTTCGGTCCTCTGGTTTTGTTTCATGAAAGCTCTGACAATATTTCAGGTTGATGAAGGTTTCCTTTCGCTAATTATGTTTTTCTAGTGATCGCAGGTTGTGCCTTCAATCCTCAGTCGATGGACGCTGTATGCCAGATCTTGTTTTCTTTTTTGGGTTTTTGTGCTTTGCTGTGGGCTGTGTTTTTCGCCATAGCTTTCCTGGTTTAATTAGGAGTATAGTCAAGATGTTGTTTATTGGGTGGTTTTGGACTATGTTGTTCAATGGGAGGTTTTGGACAAATATATGTGGGACTTTTTCGTGTATTACTCCTGGCATGTGCCTGGGGTAAAACATCTTATATGCTTCTTCTCTCCAAAGTCATGAGGAGTTGATATTTTGTCAATGTTTATATTAATGATATAAATGAAATATAGCTTTTTTCGGCCTGAAAAAAAACTTTTATTTTTACATCAATATAACAACAATCGTTTTTTTGTATGACATTGAGTTACAAGATCATAACAACATTCTTTATAGTATAACAATATGATTTTATGTTGTGAGACTCTGACTTACAGACAATAATGCCCTGTTTCCTTGCTTTTATGGATCAAAATTGTTTGCATTCAACAATAGCAGCTTTTTGGAAATCACCAAAAAATTCATCTCAGAGAAAATTAAAACAGATGTACAACAAGGATTGTTAGTGACCTAAAAATCTGAAAATTAAAAGGATATAGAGAATGAGAAATCTATCAAGGGCTATATTCTCTTGAAGCATTGTCCATAAGTCTAATTGATGCTCTGAGAGAATAACATAAAACATGTACGTGAATTGGAGATTAGAGAAATCATGCTAGATGAAGACGATCCAGTGATAGAGTTTCCCTCCCATTCCTCCAATGATATGTGACCAGGTTCAAGAGATAGAGCTCTCTTTGATAAATTATCTGCTACATTGTTAAATTCCCTATAGATATGCCTGAAGGAGATGACCTAAATGTGCTCTTTCAGTTCTAAAATTATATTTTTCCAAGTTGATAAGATTATGACACCTAGTTGTGCTTGGTTTGCTAACCATTCAATGACACATCTTGAATAACCAAAAATTTAAATGTTGTTTATACTTTTATGCTTTGCTAATGACATCAGAGCCCAAACAACAATTAGTTCAACTTTGGTGTTCGTCCCGAGGCTAATACCATTTTTTAAGCAGATTGATTTTGACTTTTTCAGTGTTATCATCCCTCCACCTCCACATAAGTCGTCTTGAGCTGCTCCATCAAAGAATCCAACAAGAAGATCGTTGGATATTTGAGGGAAAGGAGGTGGTCTATGGGACTTGGTTTTTTGTGGAGGTAGATAGTCCCTAAAAAGAGAGATGATTTCAGAGGCTTGGAGAATGGTGGAGACACTTGCATTTTTGAATGTAGTTCTATTTCTATGCAGTCAAATGCCCCGAGCCATAAAAATAGGGAGAGCTTGGATATATTGGAATTTCTTTACCCATAAGAATAGCATATCCTCAAAAGCGTTACAATGAGGTTTTCTCCGATGTTCATGGTTTGGAGTACTAATGAACAAATTTCCCAAGAAGTAGTACAAATTACAAAAAGATGATCTATCGATTCTTCGCTCTACTTGCAAAAGCTACAACCATTTGGTCCCATGAATCCCCTTTTTACTAGGTTATCCCAGGTTAAAAATTTATTATTGAGGACCAACCATGTGAAACACCTTAATTTTTTTTGGATGTGCCACTTCCATATGAGGTTTTTCCACCATCTCGGCCTCTAGATGATCTCTGAGCTAGAAATCGCTTCATAAGCAAGGTGACTAGTTATCTTACCAGATTTGACATCCCAACTCCAAACCAACTTATCTTTTAAATTGCAAAGTATCACTCCATTGAGGTTCATCTTCTTTATAAAATAGGTTCATTCTAATGCTAAAGGACCCACCATTCCTAACTTTGTTGAGGACATCCAATAATTAGCAAAGCACTATTGCAAATGCAAATTTTTTACATTAGACAGATAGTATAGCCCTTTGGAGTGTAAAATTTGTAACAATTCCTTTGATAATTTGTATAGACCAGGACCCCCTATGAAGGGATCTTTTCCAAGGATTATATGATTTCCATCCCCCACCTTCCAAGCTAACCAATTGAAGTGAGAGGGGAAGGCATCCATGAGGGATTTCCATACAACAAATACTCTTTTATTAGGATTCCTTACGTGTTTTCTTACCCAATCCACCAATGACAGTCTATTTAGATATTTTCCTGTTAAAGTTGAGCTCCATAGGCCTTCCCCAAATAAGCCTCTCTATAAAAATTTTATAGCTAGGGATTTTGCAAACTAGTTCAAATTTTTAAATCCCCATCCTCCGTGAGATTTTGGGGATGAAAGAGAGGTCCATCTTGTCAGATGAAAACCTTCTTTGTTGTTTTTCCACAACCACAAAAATTTGAACATTAGTTGCCTAATAGAAGTGAGGATGGCATTAGGAATCTTGGATAAAGCTAGCTAATAAACAAGAATATTTTCCAACAACTTCCACTTATTGGAAAGTTCCTATCAAGTTAAACAAAATTGTATAAGAAAAAGAATGTAATAAAGTTCCTATCAAGTTAGACAAAAACCATATAAAAAGAAATATAATAAAATGCATGCCCAATAAATTGTAATTGAAACTATTCATAAAAAAAACAAGTGAATACATCATTTATATTTTAAATATTAATATATTTAATCATTTTCATTACATTTCTTAATAATTTATTAGTAATCTTAAGATATTTTATAATTTTAACTATATATATCTTAAATTTTATAAGTTCACAAAATTTTAAATAACAATTATGCGTTGTCTGAGTCTACTTTAAGGAAGGGAATTAATCATCTAGCTTTTGGGAAGTCAGATAAACCCTGTGACCATCACTCTCAGAAGAGTGTCATATTAGCATTGTTACAGCCTTTGCTTTCAAAGACAACATTCACCTGTTTATTAGTGCCTTGTAAATGCTAAATAACATTTATAATTCACCCATGTGGGATAATCACTCAGAGAACTCCTTGCCGATATTTACAGATTAATATTATTTACCATTATACTACAACGATTGGGATGCAATATAAATTACTCTCTAAAACTAATTGGAATTTACCACCACTGGGAAACCAATTGGAAATTGCCTGTTTACATTAAAATTAAGGTACAAATAGTAACCATGCACTCAGATGCACGGATGTCAGCATTAACATTGAATTTACGGAAAGAACTCGAAACCTCATAATCGTGTTATATCTCATCACTACCCAACTTGTGATGAGTCCCCTCATCTCTCTCCATTATTATAACTAACCTAGAAATTGCACCGAAAGGTGCAAAGGAACGTCGATAGGAGGAGTTGGGGGAATGTGGAAGGCAATAATCAAAGTGAAATATGTGGACAATAAAATACAATTGAAATTCGAGTTTCTATATATCTTCTAAAGAATGTAGCAGGAGGTTAAAGTTAAGAAGAAAGTTACACCAATATAAATGTCCCAAAAGAATGGCATAGTAATGATAGTATCCCATATGACATTTGGGAAGTGGAGGAAGTACCAAGGTGGTATAAGAATCAACCAGTAACAAATATGAAGAGGGTAAATGAAAGAAAAGAAGCCATATGCACTTAAGATGCATAAAAAATGGATCCATGAACTCCCTCATGCACTAGATCAAATAAAAAAATTATAGAGGCTAATAATGAGAAAGAAAACCTAAGAAAGAGATGCTCATTTGAATATAACACTAGGCTCACAAGCATCTTTAATCAAATTTGGCTACTCTATGAAGTTGCTTTGAAATTTAGGTATATTTTTTCATTGTATAAATATAACTTATCAAGTAATGCTCAAGTCATTTCATAAGTTAAAATAAGAAGCTCATAAAAGTAAGACTCCTTAAGTAGTCAATTTTTCCTTAAGACTAAGTGAAAAGTTGAGAGATATAAACTCTCCCAATTTTGTATTAAGTTATATAGGTATGACTGCAACCCACAATTGTTATTAATACAACTATAATAATTACTATAAAAAACATTCAACACAAAAACAACTAATAATTTTGACCACAACTTTTTTTATAGTTTTCATAATATGTTTATAGAACAACTTAGATCTCTAAATTTCATTCCTTTTTTTAATAAAATTTTAATGACATTACCTTATTCATAATAAAGATGATGAGGAGAATGACAATAATTCTCAATTTTTAATAATTATTTCATTTCCTCCATTATAACTTTGAAACAAAAATTTAATATTACTTCAACTTTGTTTTAAAATGTTTCCATAAATTTAGTTTTTAGTTATTATCTATAAAAAAATTTCTTTCTTAATTTCTGAATTAATCTTCATGTTTTTAATCATTGGCTAGTAATGGGTAATGGAATTGCCAAAAATATCAAGAATTTCAAAATTTATGTTACAATGTTACTTCAAAACATTATGGATATGTGTTGATTTTTGGTACCATGTTCAAAGGAAATGGACAACAATAAGCATCATTTGAAATCCCTACAACAACCTATTTGTCCATGGCATCATTACAAGAGTAAAGAGCAAACATTTTCTATAGTAGGCAAGTAACAATCATAATTTTAGCTATTAAAATAGTTGAAGCTAGGGTGATACCTCAAAATCATGCACAAAAGACTTGCAAATGAGACAAGTTGTTAAATAAATTGTGTATAATCAGACAAGTTCACACCTAGAGCCTCCAACATATGCTTTAGCTAGATTTAACAACTATGTGGGGTTTTCCCTCCAAATCGTTTCATTACATTGAATGGAAGAAATATAATGAAAAAAATGTGTTTGACCATTGCTGGCTCATTAATAATCCATGAGTCTCTTTGTTTGACCTTTGGCCATACAACTATTGATATTCACTCGTCTTTGATTTCAACTTATTTTCTTATAATTTCAACCTGAAAAGTTCAAAAGGGAAGCAAATGCGGTGGGAAGAAGATGAACAAGAACCCCCAACAGGTGATAACATGTCCTTGATAGATTCATTTTAAACCTCCAAATACGATAGCCGCACAACAGGTTCGCCATTGCGACTTCGCTTCCTAAGCTTTGCAAACAAATCCTCTGTAGCAAAAACCATCACCCCTGGATTCTTAACCGTACCTAACATTGTGTGTGTTTTCCCTACCCTCGTTTCCCTATAGAAAAATATAGATATGTTTCTCTCTTGGATAACACCTTCAATAAGCTTTGTTGAACTGCATATTCTCACATCAAAAACACAAAATGTCCACAAGTGTATGCTACATTTTAAAATTAAAATATATCGAGCATGAGAAACTGAGCCAAATGTGAACTAACATACCTAGTCATATAGACGTCTTCTTTCTCTGTAGCGTTAGGGAAGAGTGAATCAAATGAATAATGTTGGCCATCAAGCCTCTTCAGCCTCAGGTAGTCATTCTCAAAAGTGAATTCAGTGAGGTAAAGGTTTGTGTTGTTAACAACACGAAAAAAACTGTGGGCGCCTGCTTCAATTTATTTGTTGGACAGAGGTCACACTCTAACATAAACCATAATTCTTTCCACCTACCCATCTTTAGCAGGGGTCGATGACTCAATCTCCTTTTTACCTTTCATAGGAATGGGCTTCACTTCTCTTTTCCCATCTATGATACTAAAACTTCTGGGAACAATTGATGGTCATTCCTTTATGCCTACACCAGGGTTTGGGAAAGAAAATTCTTCTGGTAGGTTAAATGTGAACCTTGAATTCCCCAAATTGCTAGAACTGATATGCTCATCCACAAGAACAACAACTTTTTCCTTTGTTTCTTTACCCCAATTATAAGTACTTGAACCCTAGGTGGTTTTGACACTAATATATGCGTTTGATTTCCTGCGTTTTTCTTTTTACCCCTCGACATATTTTCTTCATTAGAAGTGACCTTGTGCGTAGGATGATCGTGCATTACTCTCCTGGCTGGCCTAGTTGATTTACTTACTTATGGAGTGTCACTCTATTTATGGCCATTGATTCCTTTTTGCGCATGTATTGGATGAGTATTTTAAGCTTCTCCTTGAGATTTTGATGAGGATTTTGTGCAAAAGGACTCACCCGGGTTCGAGTTGAAATAGACAAATTTGTCCTTCATGACAAACTGTTCACATGCTAGTTGTGTTGTGTGCATCATGAATATTGTGGTTTTTTTGTGAATCTATGTTATGGGACTATGTCCAATACATATTTGTAAAGGTCGTGTTTCATCCCTCTCTTGTTTTGAGGTATGCAACTAATAGAGATTGAATATTTTATTGCATGCTATATCAACCCTCTTTAATTATGAAGTATAAAACTCGCAGGCATTGTGCAGAAAATTTGTTATAACAATAGCCTGCTAGAAGAGAAATCTCATTCGAATTTCCCTGATCAGAAGAATCCAATAAGAGATGGTTGAGATCTTCCAAATATGACCTAATATTAGGTTGGTCAAATGCATAAACATATTTGACCCTTGGCAGGTTGCACCATTGACATACTCAAGAAAGAAGGTTTCAAAATCTGACCGCTTGTAATAATCCTAAAAAGCAAAGACGTTTGATGGGAACTTACATGGTTGGAAACCTGGGTGTAGTCATAGAAATTATTATGATGGATGGATGAAAACAAAATGTGAATATCAAGATCAATAATGAATTAAGTTAATGTTACCTTGAAGGTACAAAGGAAACTCAAAAAGTATAAGTGGATGTGTGTTGTTAAGTTGTGTAAGGCCATCTATTCTCAAGATGACATATGAAGTGACAATAATGATACTGTGAAGACTCTTATCCTACAACTTCCAGAAAATATTTTAAAATGGTTATCATTCTCTCATCACAAGTTTATTTACAGATATATATGAACAACAAAGTTCAATACAGTAAGATTAAATTGAAATTATGTGTCCACAAGAGACCAAACTAGACCAAAAGAACTAAAGATTACATCGAGAACTAAAAGCCTAACCAAGATATTGAAATATTCATATTTCAAATACTAACAAGACATGGGCATTTTGAAGGATTTATTATGTGCATTCATAACCACGAAGTTGAATGGCTGGACCTCATTAGATAATTCTACCCTCTATTAGTGGGAATCCAACAAACCACCAATGTCATCCATAGAAAGTGCATTGGGATAGTATTTCAAGGTATTTTAGCGCACCAGAGGGGATTCTAAAGGTATAGAACGAACTACATTACAATCTTATGCCTATGTAATGTTGAATAAGGTTTATACCCATACATCCCATCACCTATTTGGAATAAGATAGGAATAAGATCTAAGTGGCATATTCAAAACAATTTATATACAAATTTATAATGTTTAATAAGCATTTTATATGGTGTCGTAGAGCTGGGAAGTTCCCCTCACCAAGCAAGTGACTTTTTAGCTAAATAATCCAAAGTAGAATTATGAATAGAGTGAACCCAAGATTGTTGGAGATATGAGATGATTCTGTGATATTTTTTTCCATAATTATGTGCATGTCATCACTTCCATATGAGAAACAGAAAAGAAGAATAAAGAAAAACTACAGACAAGAGAAAAGAAACAAAAGAAATCAAAGAAGAATGAACAGCGTAAAAATCTAGTGAACCATCTTTGGATTGGAAAAAATTAAAAGAATGAGCAAATATGGAGTCAAGACTCTCTATTGCACATACATTTCATCAAAATGGTTACAGTAACCTGTAAATAAGCACCATGTTCATTGTAAGTAATTAGTGGTTTAATCAAATGATATTGGGTTAATATATCAACACTTTATGGTTTTAAGTGTGCATTACTTGGTCTCATTGTTGTGGCCATTGTCCTCATAAGGGGTGTCTGTCGTGGACTGTAAGTTAATAGTGTATATGTATTTTTATAAAACTGAATGGGTAAATGCAGTAAACGTAAGCCTTAACATTTCATTACCAGAGAAAAAATATCTCTTTTTTTCCTTTTTTGGCTTGATCTTACAATTTCGTAGGATATTTGTAGAAACAATAGTGATTTTTGCTATCTATAAAATATGAATTCAATATACAGATATAGAAGTATATTATCAATATTTTTTATGTTTTTCTCAGTGGTTCTTTCATTGTTAAAAAATATATAGCAATCCAAGATCTGAGAAAATTAAGTGTTTACAACTCCAAACAGTAGAGTAACATAATTATCGGAACAGATCATAAGAACAAAATTTTGATTGATGAAGTAGGATTTAACATAAGCTATAAGAGGGTTATAATTGGTTTTGCACTCATTCATTTTATAACAGCGACGCAATAAGCTTTACGACAAACACATAAAACATATAAGCTCCAATGTATACCTGCCCCTGAAATAGAAGCATGTTCGTTAGCTCCATGTTAAAAGTAAAAATACATTAATTATATTCCTGTTTTAGCCCCACGCAAAGCCAAATATTGTTCCAAATAAAATAGAAAGAATTTGGTGTCCTTCCCACCTTTGAATACAGAGTATGCTGGAAGTTTTTGGCAGCTTCCATCTGAGATATCTCGGTGTCAACTGTGTTGACCAACTCCAACACCTCAGGAGTGTTAACGAACCAGAGAAATTTATCCACAAAATTAAGGGAATTTGGGGAATTTAGTTAAAGCAAAAGAATTAGGGGAATTTGGGGAATTTAGTTAAAGAAAAAATAAATCATGAGTGTAGGGGATTAAGTTAAGTATTGTCAAAGAATAGCTGTGTTGAGCAGAAAAAAGAGGCAAATTAGACTCATTTTTAACCCGTGATACAAAGAATTCATTGAAAGTTAGCACAAGTTCATTTATTCAACAAGGGATAACCCTTTAGTGAACCAGGGGGCGTCATTTTGAATTTCATCTGTTTCAAGTTTTATTAAACGCTCGACTCTCCCAACCTACTCTTTCGTTGCTCGCAAATGCGTAACGAACGACTTCAGGAGCCCTGACACAAGCTCCTCCCTTTCACTACCGCTAGAAACGAACAACTCACACCTATTGTCCCAGGTTCGAACCTCAGCATGGAGTCATCGCATTTCAAAAATTGAAAAGCTCTCAAACTTCTCTAATGAATAAAACCCTCACCGTCCAATCCGAACCTTAAGTTTTGCATGAATAAATACATCTATCTACTCTGAATTTCAACACTTACTCACAGATCCTGAACACAATAGTAAAACCTTCACAAAAAAAATAATTAGATGAATCTTTAATAGAAATTTCAAATGCACCTTGTATGCTAGGGTGAGAGTTGAAAAGCGACATAATCTAGGCACGTATCTGCCTTCATCTCCACTCGAACTGCAGCTCTCGTGGGACTGTATCCCTGCAACTTTAAAGCATAGACTCTGCAACTGCTAATGTCACCATTACAAGAGCTCCAATCCTTCAAATCGATAAGTGTGTCATTAAAGAGCCTCCAACTGTGATAGAGGTCGATCTGATGCTAAAAAAAACCCTGCTCCTATTGTAGATTAAATGTCGAACAACTTGAAACTCATCAAAGCCGATATAACATTGTGACCCAACTGCCTTTTGCTCGGCATTTGGCAGATCTCACTGGCATGGATTGGCTTTTCACTTTCCATTAGATCATCTGCTCTGATTTCCCTCACCACTGGCGAGATCAGAGTCTGCGGCGAAATCATATCCAAACCCCAAAAATGGAACCTGGCCGGAGAAATTATAGATGAAAGGCCCAACGATTAGAGTCCACGTGGCAATTTTTTAGTTTGGAAGAGGACGGAAAAAATTGAGAACGGTGATTGGTTGGGGGTGAACAGTGTCTGCACACCCCAACGCCGCAGAGAGAACGCCTATCAACCTAATTACTTTCGCAGTTACTATGTGGGATAAAGTACGCTAGTCTTCCTGAATCCTGAAATTTTAGCTTATCTTTGTTATTATAATTCTTTTGACCAAGGTGAACAATGTAAATCAAGCCAAAGCAAGTGGAGATGGAGAAAATAAGTGTAATTATTAAATCTCATAAAAATGGACAGTTATAATCAATGGCTGTAACTTTTGAGTATTAAAGATTGATAGATCAAATTTAAAGGGAAAAGTTATATATTATTCTAATAAGTTATTAGTTCTTCTAGCTTAACAAGTTAAATTATGTTATGTTTTTTTATTTGAAAAAGGAAAAGGGGAAATTGAGAGTAATAAATATTTTATTTTATAAAATGTTTTAAAATTGCTTTTATTTGGTTGAGTGTTTGTTTTTTTAGGATGTAAGGAAATAGGTTAATGGCCGAAGATTCAAAGGCATCTAGCCAGAGTGAAACCTTGTCTTCTTACAGACCACCAACGGGGTAATTCTAGGTGGCATGATTTTCCTTATCTAAGGGCAATGAGACAACCTACATGTACCTATGAAGATTGTCCTCACTATTAATCTGACATGAGTTATGATAAATTTTTCCACTGTGTAGAAAATGTTATATTATATTATTCTTTTAAAAAAAATCTTTAATTTTAAACTAATGTTGTAAAACTTCTATATCATATATTTATTTTCTATCATTTTTTAAAAAGAATAGATAGACATTACAAACATATCGTTGATTAATACAATAAAATGATATTCAACTCAGCAAAAAACTATCATATAAATCTTAGATGAAACAATTTAAAATTTGAGAATACATAAACTCTTTAGAAACTTATTTAAAAACAATCAACAATTCTACCTATAAAAAAGCCAAAAGATATTACAACTAAACTAAATATTGAAAAATATTCATTCTTGTTTTTATTTATGTTTTAATATACTTTTGTTAAGTCACTGCCCAAACATCTATGTTTTGAAGTTTTGTTCAATGAATTTTTTTTTGTCAAATCTTAATTTTTGTTTTTTAAAATGAGTTTTTAACTACGTATATAGATTTATTAAAAAACTCTTAAAACACTCAAATTACGAAAAATTTACAACTCAAACTTATAATTCCAAAAAACTCCTACATAACAATTTAAACCAGAAAATAAAATATACATAAAACTTTCCAAATATACCATAATCCTTTGTTAGTTAATATATAAAATCAATCACTTTAAAATTATATATTATTTCACCATACTTATTTATTAAAAAATATAAAATTACAAACAAGGAGCCACTGTTGTGGCGCTAGTCCCTGCCGGTTAATAGAAGGGTTTGGTGAGTTGTTATGATGAGATTTAATAGGTGTTTAATTTGCATTGTCATTAGAGCTGGTTTGCATTACTAGTGTGTTGTAGGCATGCTTATTTGTATTAAGATTTAGCGAATTCGATAGCGAATTGTTGTATGGACTTTTTGACTTTATGCAATGAGTGAAATATAATGAAGTTTGCGTTTGTTAAGTAAGAATTGTGATAAATGTAAGAATAGTTTTAGACGTAATTTTGCAATGTGTCATGATTTAGAAAGTGTTTAGATTAATAATTAAAATGTAATAAAATTTAAGAGTGAATCATGGAAACCTTGACGGGGAAAAACTATAAAAGGTAATAATAATGCATTATAATGTATGAAGAATTAGAGAGTGTTAAAGTAAGTAATGTATTTTAATAAGCATGGGGTATAAAATATATTTAAATGCATAATAATGAATTCATGGTGCATAAAAGATAGAATTTTGTTATTTTTTTACATTTGAATATTATGGAAATATTCATAAAATGATAATGAGCAAATAAACATTAATATGAATATAAATTTGTTAATTAAATCCGTGGTGGAGAGTGTTCAATATTTAGATAAATGATTGTCGAAAGTCAAAGAAAAACTTAAGCATTTAAAAATTATGGAGTCTTGAACCCATAATTGAAAGATTAGATATCTAGTAACATGTTTGGACATAAGTGATTCCATTGGGGTTAATGTCAATGATTGGGGAATTATTCCATGGTCAAAAGAACAAAAGATATATTTATTTAAAAATATTGTTTATCATAACTTTAGTGTGAACTTTAAATTTGTCCAATTACTAATTAGCAAAGAAAATAAACCCTGCATCTAATCTCTAATTAGTAATTTGTTGCATTTAATTAGTAATTTGTTGTGATGCAAAAGGACATGACTTTTGGTCTTTTTTATAGTTTTGGGTTAGTAAATATAGTATCTAAGTACAATAGCAAAGCAATTTTGATAAGTTTATTTTATAAATTAAAAACTAAAATAAACATATTAAAATTAAAAAAACATTTAAACTCTACAAGTCGAAATGTAAATTGATCATGACCTGCAAGAAAAAATTCATTATCTTTTGGTGTTGTATACTCTTGCTTTTTGCAATATCTGTGTTCCATTTAAGCAAGTTAGTTTTCTTATTGAAATTTTTTCAAAGTATAATGGAGGCACTTACATCACAGATAAACAGATGGCATTAAACATAGTTGTTTTTCTATTTTGTGATTATCTTAATTAGGGAGTATAGTTTAATATAATTCATTTATTTGACATAACATAAACATAGGAGATATGATGACATATAGAATGACGAAATTTGGGATAATTGAAAATAATAAAAGAATGGAGATTGACTATACCAGTTCAAATTACTCTATTTATTAGTTAGAAATAATGTTTTGACACTTCAAATTACTTTATTTATTAGTTAGAAACTATTTATTAGTTAGAAATAATGTTTTGACACTTCAAATTACTCTTTATTAGTTAGAAATAATGTTTTGACAGCTTGATTTTTTAAAAGTTATTATGTTATTAAACTTTATACCTGGTGACAAGAAAGGCTTGCCTTGCCATAAGCTAATTATTGCAGGTTAATACAACTAGGAGAAATGATATTACATGTTATAAATTATGAAAGTCATATTCAATTAATACTGTTTTAAATAAAAAATAGATAACAGTTCATTTCAATGTGCGAATCTTTTTATTCAAGGAATTTTATTTCTTTGTGATTGGAAGTGTAGTCTTTCCATTATGAATACTGAATAATAAAAATATTATAGCAAATTTATACTTAGTTAAAACTATAAATAATTTAATAGTTATAATTAAATATGAATGGATAAGCAGTATTTAATATTATATGGGTAATTTAAATCATAAAATGCATTATTTATTTAAACAATGCAAGATAGAGTGTGATATTACAATTAAATAAAAATAAATAATAATAATATTTTTATATTAGATCAGAGATATTGAAATTTAATTAAACATTAGCATAATGAATCAAGAGCCATAGAGACAAAATAAAAACTGCCAATGCAATTTTTATTAACTAATAATTAATGCATTAAACATTGGCATAATGAAAAAATATTGGACCAGAGATATTGAAATTTAATTAAACATTAGCATAATGAATCAA